>VZQC01000197.1:870648-908817 GCA_009823505.1 Rhizomys pruinosus | reverse complement strand
TTATATTATATATATATTATATATATTATACGGTTAGTTTCATAAAGACAGCCTGGTACTGGCACAAATACAGACCTGTTGACTAATGGAACAAAATTAAAGATCCAAACTTGAGCTCATACAATTCAGTCACCTCATAATCAATAAAGGGGACAAAAAAGCTCATTGGGGGAAAGATAGCATCTTCAGCAAATGATGTTGGCAAAACTGGATCACCATATGTAGAAGAACAAAATTAAACCCCTGCCTCTCACGCTGTACAAAAATAAACTCCAATTGGATCGAAGATTGGTTTTCACTTTTCACAAAGTGAAACCGGAAATTCTGAAAGTGATAGAATAAAAATTGGTAGCAATCTACAAGATATAGAAAGAAAAGATTTTTTAAATCAAACAGCAGCTGTACAGGAAATAAGGTCAACAGAGCACAAGTGGGACCTCATCAAACTCAAAAGCTTTTTTACAGCAAAAAAAACAATCAAGAAAGTGAAGAGAAAATCCACAGAGTTGTAGGAAACCTTCACCAGTGATACATCTGACACAGCATTGTCATCCAGAATATATAAATTACTCAAAAAACGAAGAAAACAAATGATTCACTCAAAAGATAGAGTAAGAGCTAAACAGAGACTTCACTAGCGAAGAAGTAAAGATGGCTGAGAAACATCTTAAAAACTGTTCAGGAGCTGGAGAGATGGCCTAGCAGTTAAGAGCGCCGACCACTCTTGTAGAGGACCCGGGTTCGATCCCCAGCACCCACATGGCAGCCAAGAACCTTCTGAAACTCCAATTCCAGGAGAACTCCAGTTCCAGGGAAATCCGACACCCTCTTCTGACCTCCACAGCATTGCACGACAGGGGTGCACAGATCTACATGCAGACAGTACATTCATACACATACAAAAAAATAAATAAAATTTTAAAAAATTAAAAAAAACGTTCAACATCCTTAATAAATAAGGAAATGCAAATTAAAACCACTCTAAGATGTCATCTCATTCTGATAAGACTGGCCAAGATCACGAAAACAAAAGACACCGAATGCTGGAGAGGTTGTGGGGAAAGTTGAACACTCATCCACTGCTGATGGGAATATAAACTTGTACAACTTGCTTTCCACTTATGGAAAGCAGTGCGGAGAACCCTAAAAAGACTCAAAAGGAGCCTACTACCTGACCCAGCCATAACACTCCTGGGTATACAACCTTAAAACTCATCCTAGGCTTAGAAAAGGGGCACAGGTGGATGAGAAGCAAAACACTCTACTTTCTCTGGAGCTGATGTCTTGGTCTCTAGTCAATTCTGGCTGTTTTCTTTCATGGGCTGCCAGCTTGTCCAGGCATAACATTTCGATCCTACTAATGAAGCACATGCAATTAGATATATAGGTACTTAAACACTATAATATATAGCCTTTCAATCTTATTTTCTATTCAGAACCAAATATAATGCTAAAGTCTCCTTAAGCTATGCACCTAAACAAAATATATCAATACAGGAGTTCTGACATCAACAATGGATTATTCCACCAAGGAGATGTTGGCCAGGGGATCCAAGCCCCCACAAATGGTAAAGGCTCCTTGCCTCCTAACTGGGATATCTGTAGGAAGAGAGGCGATAAGGCCCTGCTGTTGAAGACCTGATACAAACATGGAAAAGATGTATGGAGACCGCACTTGCAAGTATACAGATGGTCTCTGGGATGCCAGAGAGTGTTACCAAAGACCACTAAACCAATAAAGCAAATATAGGTCTCCTTGAGTCAAGCAAGACTCCTCCGTCAGCACCAGCTACACCTCATCTGCCTGGAAATACTGTGCAGCAGTGGCAGCCATATGTCTGTATATCCCAAATCTAATTGGCTATTGGCTCTCTCCTTGGAGGAATAACCCACGGCTGATGTCACAAGCTTACATCCTCTAATGGTTAGGAGATGTTATAAACCACACGAAGACCCTGCCATACTTGACAGAAGAAAATGTAGATCATGAATTGACATACCATCCAAACATCTGTGTCTATACCAAAGTAACCTGCCATAACAATTAGTACTGTTTAAATACCCATATATCTAATTGTGTGTGCTTCATTAGTAGGATCAAAAGGCTATATATTATACTGTTTAAATACCTAAATATCTAATTGCATGTGCTTCATTAGTAGGATCGAAAGGTTAAGCCTGGACAAGCTGGCAGCCCATGAAAGAAAACAGCCAGAACTGACTAGAGACCAAGACATCAGCTCCAGAGAAAGTAGAGTGTTTTGCTTCTCATCCACTTGTGCTCCTTTTCTAAGCCTAGGGAACAATCTGCGGAAGAGGGGGCGTGGTAGAATGTAAGGGCTGCGATTGGGGTTAATGGTGAAACTACAACAACATAGACTGGACACTCATTTGATCAACTTGATTGAACATACAAGCCCCCCCCCCCCGCTGCTGGATGGTGGGACCCATGAGCTGTGTGGGTTTGGGCACAACTGCTTGCAAATTGGTTTTACATGAAGGATGCTTGTACTCACAAATTATCACTTATTGTTAAAAAAATGAAAACAAAACAAAAAAGCAGAGAAAGATGCAGAAATCTTATGGCAGAATGCATGATCTGGGATGGGTAGGGGTGGAGTGGGGGGAAGGAAGGGGATATATGCCTGAACTGAATTGGAAATTTATGTATGAAATACACAAAGCATCAATAAAAAAACAAAAAACAAACAAACAAACAAAAGAACTCAAAACTCATCCTACTGCAAAGATACATGCACAGCTATGTGTATTGCAATGCTGTTCACAATAGTGAAAAGCTGGAACCCACCCAAATGCCCTTCAACAGACAAAGTGGATAACAAAAATGTAGTATATCTACACCATAGAATTTTATGCAGCAGTAAAGAAAGATGACATCATAAATTTGCAGGTAAATGATGGAACTAGAAAATGATTATGCTATGCGAAATAACACAGTCCCCTCCCCCCCCCCAAAAAAAAACAGATGGGAAGTGGCTTACCTCATTTGTGTATGCTAGCAACAAATGCCTAGTTGAAAGTCAAGCTGAGTATCATTACTGTTATATTTCTATCTGAAAGCAAATGTCCTATTATAATGTGAACCTATTAATGAGCCCTAGAATTAATGTATCACTTATTTTCAGACACGGTAATTAATGTGTATGGGTGGAAGGTATGTATTCATAATTTAGAGTAATATAAAATTAAAGGGAAAATATGGGTTCTTAAACATATTTCAGAGTTAACATACAGTTTATTCCCAGGGTACAAATTCTGGTACATATATGACATTTATATAGGCATATTTTTGAGCAAAATAAATGGGAGGGAACAACAACAACAGCATAAAGATTGGGTTAAAGAATGGACTGATAGAGTCAAAGTCTGCCCAAAGCAACAAACCTCCACAGAGTAAAACTTTAAAAAGACTGAGAGAGTGAGAGAGAGAGAGAGAGAGAGAGAGAGAGAGATACAGGACATATATGGCAGAATGCATGAACAGTGATGGGGTGAGGGGAAGAGGTGGATTATGTCTAAACTGAACTGAAAAATGATGTATGAAATACACAAATGTCAATAAAAGTATTATATTAAAAATATTTGAATAAAAAAGTATCAATCATAAAAATAAAAATGTCGATCTTGTTCTAAAAAAGAAAATATTTTCTCAGCTTAACATCATGTTCTTGAAATATTTAATTTTAGGTTATAATGTCAAATAATAAAAGATTAAAACTTGTTTCAAACTAATAAAATTAAAATATTTAGAATTAAATTTCATTTTAAAATTACTTTTGTGACTGTTACATAGTTATGTTGCAAATTGCTGTTAATTTGCTTATAAATAATATCATACTGCTTAATGTGGATATGTATGTGGAGTATGTATATCTTCATGTGGGTATGTGAACAGAAATGTAGAATCCAGAGGCTGACACTGATATCTTCCTCATTTGTTCTTCCACTCTGTTTTTTCCAAAATTCATTGACTCAGCTGTTCTGGCTAATCATTGACTCCAGGGATCTTTCTGTCTCTCCTTTCCTAGCACTGGAGTTAGAGACAAATCAAACTTCAGGTTTTGATGACAAGCAATTTAAAGTCTGAACCATTTCTTTCACTCATTTCATCTTGTTTTAACCAGAATCAGTTGTATTTATTAAAATATTAATACATACATAAAGTTCACTTATTGGGATAAGGTTCAAAACATAATCATATTGTCCTGATGTAGAACGATGAGAGCTTAGTTAAAAGGCTATAACCATTATCAACATAAGGCATTATAAGAAGTAAGGTTATCCCTCATTTGTGGATGCTAACGCCAAATCTCCCAGATGAAAGGCAAGCTGAATAACATTATTGTTATATTTCTGCTTATCTGAAAGCAACCATGTTGTTATAATATGAATTTCTCAACAGGCTCTAGAATCCATCCACCAATTATTTTCAGACTCTATAATTATCGTATATGGGTGGAGTGTATGTATCCATATTTTAGAGTAATTCAAAAATAATGAAGGCAAATGTGAATTTCTAAGCATAAAATAAGACTGAGAGAAAGATGCAGGACAGTTATGGCAGAATGCATGATCTGAGGTGGGCTGGGGTGAGGTGGGGCTGGGTGAAGGGAAAGGGGAATATGTCTGAACTGAACTGAAAAATGATGTCTAAATAAAACATCAATTAAAAAAAAGAAGTAAGCTTAGCATAAGAAGTTATAAGACTTAACTTCTTACTTTATAAATAGGTTGCACACTGGTCATGTATTTGAAGGTAAGATTCCAAATTTTCTAAAGATAAATCTATTAGGATTTATTAAGAGAGGGTTTTATATGAATACAGAGTTTCTTAGAAAACTGAAAATTTACTTGTTCCAAAATATCTTCTCCATTAACTTGGTTCTTGGCTGATATCATCATTATTTGTTTGACTCTAAACAACTATACATTCAAAATTGATTTCTAGATTCTCCACCATATATCTCATATGGATTCTAAGATGATAGATAAATATGGCATATATTTCTCAAAATTCAACATAATAAAAACCTGAAATGAGATATTCATCTAAATTAAAATTAGGATTAACATTGTTAACAAATAAAATACAAATATTTTAGTTAAATTAAGTATGAGATAGGCAATATGTTTTAATATATGCATGTGAATTCAAATATGTAGGAAGCACGTTTAGTATTAATTTTTTTGATATGTATCTAAAATTCAAATTTCTCAGGGAAACCCCAATTTTATCTTTGGCTATATTTAAAGTATTAATATATACAATATATTAACAAATTCATGAATATTGCACAATTTAGCAATAATCAAGTCCTTTTCATATTTTTATTAGTAAACTTGTTGAAACCATATTGTTTAATTCATTAAAGATGCCTTTTGATAGAAACTTTTCAGAAGCACTTATTTATGAACAAAAATGAAGTGTGCAAGTTTAAAAACTGGACTGGAATATCTTTGATACTTCTATAAAATGAAAGATCTGTATTTTATCAATTTGAATTGGGGTGAGTTAATCAATGTCTAGATGATTGAAATACATCAAGTTAAAACAAAGTCCTAAGTGGTCATTTATCTGAGCTTCTGGCTTAAGTTCAAAAAGGCATTTACTCCAGAAGCCATGAGACATCCAAAATCCTTCTGTCCTGAGACATACAAGATCACATTTCTTGGAAGGTTTCAAGTAGACATTCTAATCAATAATGCAGAGCAGATCTGCTTAATTTTCTTGCTATTTCCATGGAGATGGAAAATTAGGAAGTAGAGAATCTTCCTGAAGACCCATTGTTAAAACAGCCTCTGAAATTTAAGTCCTTAAAACACCCATCCCTGCTAGACCCTGTCCAAATATCTAGACAATAGAGTGAAGTAATTTTTTTCATTCTGTTCAGCATTATAAAGATTTGTAATTAGCAATAGATAATTGAAATGGTATATAACTAGTTTGAAATGTTAATTATTGCTGATGCAGTTATATAGATATGACTTTTAAAAGGTTTTTATATTTTTAGAACTGGAATCAGAAAGATGGCTGAGTAATTTGGTTTGAGCTGCTTAAAATTTAATGTGTCTATGAATCACCTGGAGAACTTGTAAAAGTGTAACTTTAGATTCAGTAGTTCAGAGCTGGGGATGATGAGATATTACATTTCTAATAAACTCCCATGTGATGCAGGTGCTGCTGCTGAACAGGACAGACTTAAAATAGCATAGTTCCACTTCATGTTCCTCAATATCATTTTGTGAGACTGAAATCTAAATGGTTAAATAGTTACCAAAGTCTGAAAAAAAATGCTGGCAAGTCGTATTCTTTTCCTGAGCAGAAGCCATCAACATGGGTTAGTTATTATCTTTAAGGTCCTTAGAGGTATAAAGAGACAAAAATTACTGTTTATAACTGGTATGCCAGTCACTGTGTTCAATACTCACATATAAATTATTTGAATTATCTCCCATTTCTTTCTAAAACTTCAAGATAGAAATTCCTATTAGAAGGTAGAAAAGTGTGTGTATGTGTGTGTGTGTGTGTGTGTGTGTGTGTGCGTGTGTGTGTGTGTGCGTGTGTGTGTTAGAGAAGATCAAACTCAGAACTCCTCTAAAATATAGCATCAATACCAGCCGAAAGTGGAAATTTTAAGACTCAGAAAAAATAAATGTGTCTTGCTCTGGTCAGGGCATAAGAAAAGCTCAAATCCAGAACTTTTAGGCAGTAATAACGACTTTGCATGGCATAAACCTCCTGAAGGCACTAGATGATAGATGGCTGATTATGACCAGCCTGAAATAAAAGAGATCATCAGGGAAAGTTACTGGGTGAATAAATGTATAATTTCTTGCTCTGTAAGGGCAATTGCTCAAAAACATCCAATTGTTACTGCCAGCAACAAAAATACCATTCATTTGATTTATAGTAAACTCTGATATATTATCAGATTCAGTTATGTACTGTGCTTATATATAAAAATACAATTATTTTAGAATAAATGGATTTTGGGTTTTCATTTTTTTTTAATTTTAGCAATAATAACCAATCGAATAATATTCATTATTTTTTAACACAAAGCAATTTACAAACCAAATACACATTTACTTTTCAATATTGCAGTATATAATTTCCTAAGATTTATTTTTATTAATGTGCATATATGTGTATCTCTGTTTGTGTGTGCCATGTGTGAGTGGATGCCCACTAAGATCAGAAGGCACTGGACCTTACGGAGCTGGAGTTATATGATATTGTGAGCCACCTGACATGGGTGCTCAGAACTGAACCCAATCCTGTCCTGTTATCTTAAATGCTGGACCATGTCTCCAGATGCTAAAGTTTAATTTTCAACAAATAATAAGCACTCATGCAAATACAAACTGAATACAGGTCAAATTGTTTATCCAAATAATTATTAAGGGACCTAGACATGTGATAGTTGTTTAGGAACGGATTTGAGATGTTTTGTATTCATGGGCTATTGTGTGTTTCTGACACCTTTTACAAATATCAGGTAGCTAAAAGTCCATGCACTCAGGTTTAGGTATTTATGAATTTTTATGATTAAATTTTATGATAAAATATTTACAAATATTTATGATAAAAATTTATGAAGTCTTATCCTAAATTTTATTGAGTTATTGTGCAATACATACAATGCTCATATGAACTTGCATCAGTGATGATGTGTGTGTGAGACCCATTTGGACTCAATCAGATTTTACCAGCATAGAATGAGGGAAATGGGCTGATGGCCCCTAATCCTAGCCAAAGAATTACTGGCAAGTAGTTATTGCTAAGGGAGGGAAAGTAGATCTTTGAGGGCATGATTCTAGATAAGATGATTAGACTCTAGTGGGTGAACTTGCACCAAGGCAAAACTGGATACAAATACTTGACTGGATTGTACTTAACATATATGAGAGAATAAATGAAACTCTCTTTGGGGGGTATTGGGAGACATAGATGGGAGGGGGCTCTGAATTGCATTAAAGATTTATATTTTAAAACTATAATCAACCAGGTATGGTAGCAGACACTTTTAATCCCAGTACAGAGAAATCAGAGACAGTTAGACCACTGTGAGTTCAAAGGAAGCCTGTTCAGTGTTGCAAGTTCCTAGCCAGCTAGGGATACAGGATACCCTATATCAAAGAACAAAATAATAATGATGATGATGATGATGATGATGATGATGATGATAACAACAAATACTATCAAATACTCTACTTTTGCAGAATTTTCATAAGTATCCCAACATTCATGTATGGAGGGCCATATGTCAAAATTATAATTCTGTCATTTAACTAATAATAATAACTTTAATATTAGTATATTATCTCTTTCAGAGGATAAATTCAAGTATTCTTTAAGGCCTCACAAGACAGTTCAGTGAGTAAGTATGTTTGCCTCACAATCTATTTTCATTCCAGGGACCCACATGATGGAAGCAGATAAATGACTCTTGCAAATTGTTCTCTGTCCTCCGTGGGACATGTTTTTCCCAACCCAGCACATAAATAATATAAAAACAAATATTTTAAAAATTATATCTCTCCTGTTTTCTCATAGTTCTATATGACAATTATCTTTGAGTGAGATGGACTATATGAACACATCCAAATTATGGGAATCTAAGAAATACTTATTAAGTAGTGTATACAAATGTTTCTCATTCTATTTGTGTGTGAGAAAAACATTACAACTTTAAATACTGTTCTTAGATATGTGTTGCAAGTTGTATTTGAAAATTAAGTATTTTACCCCAGCTCAAGTGGGACCATTCCTGCTTATCCTTTATAATTCTGAAATTAATGGCAGAGGACAGAGAAGCAAGTAAACTGTTAGTGATTTCTATAGTTGTATCTCTACTCTAAAATATGTTACCAGTTAAAGACAGTATTTCTGAATGTCAACATGAATGGAAGTGTCAAATTGATGCTTAATACAATACTAATTTATTTATTTATGCAAGACTGCATTTCCATGGTTAAAAAGTTAGGTATCAAAAAATAAATATTTTTGTTTTTGAGACACTGGAGTAGATGCTCCTTTAGTTTCATTGCCTTAAATCCCATTAGTTTAATTGAAGATTTGCATGTGCATTGAGAGAATAATATACCTCATTATTCTTGAGTAAAAGCCTCTGACTTTAAAGGCAATTTACTATGTGTGACAAGAAACAAATAAGGCAAACCACTTAGTGTTTTGAAAGCTTCTTTTTTAAATACACCAGGATATAAAACAAAAGCCTTGAGAAACATTCTTATGCTGATTAAATTTTAGTTTTAAACAACAAAATCTTTAGAATCTATGGTTGGCTTCAGCAGTTAGTGAATATATGAGTGAAGCATAGTTATAATATGCTTCCTTTTAGGTGCCTCTGAGCATTTGATGGGAAATCTTGATGTCATGTGAGTCATTTGCACCTTGAAAATGTACTATAAATTTACACCCTTGATGAAAAATGTTCTTGGTTATGTTTTGAGATATCTATTAATATTTTTGTTTCTTCTTTAATTCATTAGCCTACTTATCAATTAGGAAGATAGGGGTTTTTAATTCTTATAATTAATTATATGCTCTATCTATCAACACTGCCTATTGGCAACAATCATATACCATATTCTAGTTATTTTTTCCCCTCTATTGATTATTTCCTTTGATCTACAGAAGATTTTGAATAGCATATGATCTAATTCACCAATTCTTATGAGTTTTTCCTATATACTACTGGAATCCTTTTCAGAAAGTCTTGCTCTATCACTACAGTTTAAGTATTTTCTACATTAGCTCCTCAAGTGTTATCAAATTATCAGGTCTTATTTTACATTCTTTGATATATTTGAATAAGTGCAGTTTAAGCATTATGGATTTAGTTCCATTCATTTTTCTGAGAAACATTTGTTGACAAAGCTTTTTTTTCCCCAGGTATATATTTTTTACAGCTTTTTAAAAAGCTAGGTAGCTGGAACTGTGTTGATAATGTAGATTATTTCTGGATCATCTGTTTGAATTCAATGGATGGTCCACATGTCTTTGTCTGTGGTGGTGCCACACTGTTTTATCATTATAGTCTGTAAACTAAATTGTAATCTGTTCTTGTGGTAACTGCAGCATTGTTCTTTATGCTTAGGAATGTGTTGGCTATTCTGACTCTTTTGGTTTTCCATATGAATTTTAATACTTTTTTTTCTAATTGGGCAACGTTTATTAGAATATTGAATCTGATGACAACTTTTAGACATATAACCAATATTTCAACTGATCCCCAGAAAAGATAATATGAAGAAACTAAGCAACATCTGTTTTAAGAGAGGATATAGTGAAAGGAAAATCTTTGTAAAGTACGGTGTGTGGGAAGACAATTTTAGAGAACATGATACTGTTATCTAATAGTGCTGGAAAACTGCTAAGAAAATTATTGCTTGCCAAAAGCAAATACTGGTGAATGGCAGAGAAGGACTGAACTCTGATGTTAGAGCTCAGAGAATAATTTAAATTCAATCATATCAGCCCAAATGAGTTACCTTTGCCTCAAAATTTGAAACCATTACTCAGTAAATAAAAAAATTTCCATTTAATGTAATTCATCATTTCAAGAAGGCATGCAAGATAAATCATTATTTCATAGGCTTGTTTCATTGTTTCAGTTATCAGTGTTTACCCTAGTGATATATTCTTCTTACCATGCTCTTCTCCCTGAGAAGAATTGACAAGGAGTCTCTATCATGATAAGATTAATCCTAGATTTTTTTGAAAATGTTATTGTAAAAATAGCTTTCACATACTAAATTACTTCATTATACTCACAATATTTACATAATTAATGTTTCTTTATTTTTATGGAAAATGAAATAAAAACATGTGATACTCAAACTTAAATAACTTCTGAAATTAAGCAGCTTAATCTGGTGAGATTTCATAAAGGTTTCAGAGGATAGCTATTGGGCTCAGCCAGACTGCATTTAAATATCACACCACAGTGGCAGAAAGCCAAGGCTAGATGACACTGAAGTCACCAGCCAAACTTTAAATGCTTCTGGAAATGTATATCCTGACTAGAAGCAAGGAAGCCCCTTTTCTTGTATTTCCCAGCTTCTAGAGGTTATGTATCTAACATGGCTTGAAATTACCTCCATTTCCATGCCAGCAATAGTTTATCTGATCTTTCTTATAGTATGTCATCTTGACAGATTTTCCACATTTCTCTTTTCAATTATAAGACAACTGTTATGACATTCCCCAGTGTATTTTTATCCAGTCATTCCTCTGGGTAGTCCAGGCATGGGGTAGTCCATTTCAATTTTTTTAAATTTTTTTTATTTATTTTTGTATGTGTATGAATGTACTGTCTGCATGCAGGTCTGTCCACCCGTGTCGTGCAATGCCACGGAGGTCAGAAGAGGTCCTCAGATTCCCCTGGAACTGGAGTTCTCCTGGAACTGGAGTTACAGACGGTTCTCAGCCGCTATGTGGGTGCTGGGGATCGAGCCCGGGTCCTCTACAAGAGCAGTCAGTGCTCTTAACCACTAGGCTATCTCTCCGGCCCAGGGTATTCCATTTTAATATCAAGTAATAAAGAAATATTATTCCATAGATGCAATAACTCATCTTTCCACATTATAGCAATTTGGTATTCTCCAATGACCAGAATTTATATATCACTCTGGATCACTCTTTTGCTTAACACAGCATCTCTGTCCACATATTATTTAAAGCTTTTGTGACATCCATGCTAACCTATAAATAATAAATAAATGAATATTCAGATATTGAGACAAACTTTGAATATGTTATAATCTTGTATATTCCTTCATCAGACAGGATTGATATAGATCAGGATATTATTACTTAAGTTGTAATATTTTTATAGACATCTGGAGAAAGAATACATGCCAATTACAGAACAGAACATGGGAGAATTCTATCATAGAGATTGTGGGAGAATTTTACCAGAGAGTCGCTGTCTTCAACATTAGACATGCTATACCCAAGTACAATGAACTGGGCAGCTTTTAAAGAACTGAAATTTATTTCTCATAGACAATAAATCTGGAAGTCTGAATTAAGGGCACCAGTGGTGTGAGAGCAGTCTTTTAGCTGCATTTTGCCTTTTTATGTATCACATGACAAAAAGCGAACAGTTAGTCTTTGTCAGGGCTCTTCAGAAGGAAACCACTTACTTTCATTAGGGATACAACTTCATGAAAGATATTACACGATGTTTTGCAGATTGAAAAAAAGGGTTTTGTTAATGAACCTTCAACAATATAGTTAGCTATTCACAAGATAAGAAATAAATTTCTCTTTAAAATTTATGCCTCTGGAGCTAAGATTGCTCAGTGTTTAAGAGCACTGGAGATTCTTATAGTTCCAAGCATCCACATGGTGGAGTTTGGGTAGAATGGACATTTTTATGATATTAATTTTCCCAATCCATGAGCATGGAGGTTTTTCCATCTTCTGATGTCTTCTTCAATTTCCTTCTTCAGGGGTTTAAAATTTTTGTTGTAGAGGTATTTGTTATCTTTGGTTAGGTTTGTTCCAAGGTATCTTATTACTTTTGAGGCTATTGTGAGTGGGAATGTCTTCTTATATTCCTTCTCCACTTGTTTATTGTTGGTCTAAAGAAAGGCTACTGATTTTTCTATGTTTATTTTGTAGCCCGCCACTTTACTGAAACTCAATCATTTCTACAAGTTTTCTGGTGGAGTTTTTAGCATCCCTTAGGTAAACTATCATATCATATCATCTGCAAAAAGGGATAGCTTAACTTCTTCTTTTCTGAGTAGTACTTCGTTAATTTCCTTGTCTTGTCTTATTGCCCTAGCAAGTGTTTCAAGCACTATGTTGATGCATAGTGGTAATAAGGGGCAGCCTTGTTGGTTCCCACCTTTGAGGGAAATGGTTCCAATTTTTCTCCATTTAGGATAATATTAATAGTGGATTTGCTATATATGGCTTTGCTCATGTTGAGGAATGTTCCTTTCAGTCCTATTCCCTCAAGGACTTTAAACATGAAGGGAAGCTCGATCTTGTCAAAGGCTTTTTATGCATCAATTGACATGATCGTTTGTTTTTTGTCTTTTAATCCATTTATGTGTTTTATGATATTTATTGATTTACATATGTTGAACCATCCTGCATCGCTGTTATGAATCAAAATTGATGATGATGGATGGTCTTTTTGATGTGGGTCAGTATGTGATGATTTGCAAGTATTTTGCTGATAATTTTTGCATCTATGTTCATTAGTGAGATGGGTCTATAGCTTTCTTTTTTGTGTTTATCTTTGCCTGATTTTGGTATTAGAGTGATGCTGGCTTCATAGAAGGAGTGTGGGAGAATTGTCTCTGTCTGTATCCTTCCAAACAGTTTGAGTACCAATGGTTGTGGGACCTCTTTAAATGTTTTACAGAATTCTGCCCTGAAACCATCTGGACCAGGGCTTTGTTTAGTTGGGAGGTTTTTAATTATATCTTCAATTTCCTCAAATATTATGGGTCCATCTATGCTGTCAACCTCTTCTTCTTTAAGCTTTGTTGGTTGCCAAGGTTTCAGATATTCATCCATTTCTCTTAGGTTTTCAAATTTAGTGGAGTATAGATTTTTGAAGGATTCCTTTATGATTGTCTGAATATTTTATTTATCTGTTGTAGTTTCCCCTTTCATCACGAATACTAGCTACAAGAACACATGGAGACTAAACAACATAATCCTGAATAATGAATGGATCAGGGAAGAAATAAAGAGTGAAATAAAAGTATTCATGGAACAAAACCAAAAAGACAATACAACACAACAAAACCTGTGGGGTACTTTAAAAGCAGTCTTGAGAGGGAAATTTTTAGCACTTAAGTGCCCACATCAAAAAAAAATTAAATAGAAAGGGAACAAATAAATGATCTAACACTACAGCTAAAAACACTTGAGAGACAACAACAAATAAAACTTAAGCCTAACAGACAGGAAGAAATAACATAAATCAGAGCAGAAAGCAATGAAACAGAAACAAGAAAACAATACATAAAATCAAGGAATCCAAAAGTTGATTCTTTGAAAAGATAAACAAAATAGACAGACCTGTAGCCCAGTTAAAAAAAAGAGAGAGAGAGCCACTCCAAATCAATAGTATTCAGATATATCATCTTTTATCCTTTCTCTGCATTATACCATCCATGAATCTACATTGAATAGGGTAATTTGTTTGATCATACAAATATCATATTTCCTATTTGAAAATTATGAAAAAGCTTTGACATCATTTGAAAACAATTATAAGAATAATATGGTCACTGTGCCTTTAAAAACTAAAAATTATGTGCATTTTCAAGGATAAGACAGTTTTGTTTGGGTAAATATGCCAAACAAATTTGAAACAATTTATGTAATACAAAGATTTTCTTTAAGATTTATATTGAATAAAGAGATTACGTTGTTAATCCTAAAGCCCAAATAAGCTAAATACTTAAGTTTTATCCCGAATTTCTACTCAAATAAGAAAAAAAATATAATTACAATTACAATTGCTTTACAATCCACATAGACTCAAGAAATTAGACAATATAGAGGCAAAATAGCTATTTCCAATTAAAGAAACTTTAGGATCAGAATCTTAATTAGTCTCAGTGAATAAGGGATATTGGCAAACTATTAACAAAATGATATAATAACACCATAAAATTGTAGGAAAAATGGCAATATAAAAATGAAATGAGTAATACCATGCTAAACAGATAAATTAATGAAATTTATTAATTATATTCAACATGAAAGTTTACTCTGGTAACTACGCAAGTATTGTTATTGCATGAATTTTCTGATTACCATATTAATTCATCTCCTTAACAACATATATTAAGAAAAGCCAATTAATGAATGGAAGTCATACAACTTATCTTTCCTAACCTTGTTGCTTTGGAAGTGCGGCTGTAATATCTCTGTTTAAATTGTTTCTGTGTCTGATATTTCATATTCTTCTTTGACATTCTTCTGACTCTCTCAGTTGTTTTTATCTAAATTCTCCTTAGTGTTCCTTCAGATTCCTGGATGTGCTTCAATACTCTTGGAAAGTTTCCCAGATGATTCATAAAGAATCCTAGAGTTAAAATCTCAGGGTCACTGGCTTAGAAGTGGGGAATCAAGGGCAAAATGAGACTAGCCAGTTGAATTCGTTCATGACTTAGCAAAGATGCTTTAACTATATATATATATATCTAAAGAACAGGAAATGGAATAAGCATAGGAGGCATTTAAGGAGTAAAAGTAAAACCTCCATAAACAAGAGAATTTAATGAAATCTCAGGGTCACTGGCTTAGAAGTGGGTAATCAAGGGCAAAATGAGACCAGCCAGTTGAATTTGTTCATGACTTAGCAAAGATGCTTTAACTATTTATATATCTAAAGAACAGGAAATGGAATAAGCATAGGAGGCATTTAAGGAGTAAAAGTAAAACCTCCATAAACAAGAGAATTTAATGAAGGGAGAATGATGTTTTGAGAGGATTCTTATTTAAATAGTGATTTTTTCAGATTGTATATTTCCAGTAATGTCTGACTTTGACACATGTTCAAAGAAATTGAGATGTTAAAGGGAAGAAAAATGCCTTTTCAATTTTCTTCAGAGATTCGGTAAATTAGCTAGAACACAAACACATGTAAAAGAAAGTCTATCTTTTAGGATTTCTGCTTTTACTATAATAATATAGATATCGTAGTAGATGCTTATGCAAAAACAGTCAAAATAAGAGTTTTAAAATAAAACATTTAATGATACACCTTGTGGCTTGCCAGAATCAAAGACCTTAATACTGATAGAGTGGTAACAGCCTATGACAAAGTAGTACCTATATTTATAAGCAAGTATGCAATTCACCTACTGAAGACATTGTTTCGTACCTGGACAATGAAC
This sequence comes from Rhizomys pruinosus, assembly GCA_009823505.1. Lineage (NCBI taxonomy): Eukaryota > Metazoa > Chordata > Mammalia > Rodentia > Spalacidae > Rhizomys > Rhizomys pruinosus. The sequence goes on along the minus strand of VZQC01000197.1, from coordinate 892,896 downwards.
TTTATCTGCTTCTCCTGAAAAGCCACCATGGTTCTTGTATGTGAGGCTGTAGCAGAGCTACCATAAAAATCTCAGCAATTAACAGATCTTAGGCGGGGTCCTAATGCATACTTGAGTCAAGTCACAGGTTCCTTTCAGTCTTTCTAACTACCAAACCAGTATATATCTACATGCATGGGCATCTCTTTGGAAAGTTAAATAGCTGGGTTGTAATGTCCCTGAGTTTCAAATAGTTAATGTCCTGAGGTGCTGATACTGATCAGAATTAGTCACTCCCTCTCAGACCAAATTTATAGTCAGGGAGAAAGCAATTCCTCTTCTTAGTATTCCAAAAATCAGTATCTTTTGTTTTATCTTTCTACTACTTCTGCAAGATTTATTCCTTGGGCATAATTTTACAAAATGTTATAAGAGCTTTTTTTATTTTAAGAAGTTTGAGTGAGTTTCTAGCCATTAAAAAAATGATAGACTTGTAAAGTATTTATTATTTATAAGAAAGCATGCATATGCCCACGCATCTCTAAATTCTTTCAGCTAACATTTAATGAGAGGAATTACTCTATTCCCTTTTTTATTTTTAAAATATTTTATTGAGCTTTTGTGCATTTCATATAATAGATTTTATTCCTGTTTAGATCCCTCCATTATCTGCTCCCCACCACAAGCCTCCCACCAGAATTCATACATTCATTCATATGTGTTAAGTCCTATTCCACCAAGAATTTGTAGCCAGATGTCCCTCAGTGCAAGCTCATTAACAGGAGTCTAATCAGCCTATCTAGAGTCACTACTCCCTTAAAAGAATATCTGCTTTTCCTCACCTAGCAGTAATCAGTTGCCAATAGTTCTGAAGGCAGGGTTGGGTTGTCCATTTTCCCAGTTCTATGTTTTATTGTTTTGTTTTGTTTTGTTTTTCTGATTGAGTTGGCATGGGTCTTCTGCATGCTATCTCCATGGTTGCAAGTTCATGTGAACAAATTTCCAGTGGCTTGGAACCCTCTGTTTCCTTATGTTCAATGCCAACCCTGGCTACGAAGAACCTTCTGGCTCTTCTTCCACAATGTTCACTGAGCCTTGGGTAGGTGAGATTTAATAAAGGATTCCTGTCCAGGGACTTACACTCTAGTATATTGTTCTCTAAGTCATTACCATTTGTGGCCTACTGTGTTCATTGCACTTTGTTGTATAAGGAAACTACACTGGTAGAGTTGAGGGATGTATTAGGATTCTCTCTATCCCCTGGTCTTCTATGTTCATGAGCCTTAGATATAGAGGTTCACTGTAGATGTGTCACTTAGATTAGGCAACTCTCAAACATATTTCTCTAATGTGTGACCAGTTGTGGAACATGATAATAGCCTCTGTTTGTTGAAAAATAATCTTTAATAAGTAGTATATGATATTCTTGCCTGTAAATATAAGGATACTTATTTAGCATACAGTAATAAATTTAATTTGTCTAGAAATAGGTTTTTCTCTAGAATCTATGACCTCTCCTGTCAAGTATATTTGGCTATATTTGCAGTGTCACATGGGTTAACTAACACTGAAATGGCTTCAGGTCTAATTAAATAGCTGTTAATTACCCCCTAGATAAAAGTGTCACTAATGCTCTAATAAAGATACCTTGCTGTGCCAGCCATTTTCATATTAGGCTTTGAACCACTACTTGAGTTTCTACCTTAGGTTTCAGACACAAGACTTGGACAATGGAGCTGGAAATAAACTGAGATCCTCTTCCCTGAAGGCTTGATTTCATAGCTCTAGTCCATTTGTTCTTACAGGTTTCATGATGTGAACCCTAAGATCAATCATGCAGCAAATACTGTATTTATAATATTTTAATATAATAATTGTATTATTATATTAAATAATATTTATTAGATAAATAATATTTAATATAACAAATATAATATTTTAATAAAAATAAATAATTTAAACATATTAAATAATAATTATTAAATATAGTAATTATAATATTATAATAAATACAGTACGGAGTAGCATGAGGTGATATGTACAAAATAGTTATCAAATAACCTGCTTACTATCAAACTGGAAACTGTAGCATAGTAGAAAATGCAGGTAGCTAAAAAACACACATGCATGAAACATTTACAAGTATTTCCTTACAAATATCCTGCATCCAATCTACATTCATAATATATAAGTCAGAGAAGGACACATTGTTAGATTAAACTCCATACTTCTTGTCTTCAAATTAATAGTTTCTTACAGAATAGATAAAATCCAGCTTTCTGGAGGCTGTGAAAATGTAGAGTATACTTGAAAAATTCATTTTGCCACTTTGTAAATATGCAATTAAAATTCATTTGCAACTTTGTAAACATGCTATTATATGCCACTCTGTAAATGGCAATAGTCAAACTATTCTAGAGATTGGAGGCCCAAATTAGCATTTATCATATTCTTCTTCAACTCAGAACTATTGTGATCTGAGATTTTTCTCCTTTCCTGATGTGCAATGATATCCTCTCCCTGCTTTAGATATTTCTTGGAAGTGTGGTAAAAAGAGCATGGATTATGACTTTTTTTGTGAGTGATCTCAGGAAAGAAAACTATATAAATAAACAAGTCATTAACATATAGTAAAATGATCAGAATAACCCAATCTTTTAAAGTCCATTGAGATAGAAAAAACAATGCTACCTATCAAAACTTAATAGAGCATAATGACATTTAAAATTATTCAAGGATCATCTCTCCTGTTCTTCCTCCTATTACAAACTTTATGAGGTACATCAATGTATTTCTTTTGTTCTGCCTCTTTCAAAATAGGATCTGATTCTTAGGTGCATTATATATATTTATTTTTTGAATAAATATTTCTGTGCATTCTATAAGAATGGCGTGATAATAAAACAGCATACTTTTCTTATTAAAGCTTACATGATGAAAATTTTAGGTAATATAAAGTTTTATGATAACTTATTCAAGAAGACTTCAATTCTATTTTCATATATCATACAGCACACTTATCAGCAGAATTTTATTATGTCTTAGGAACACTTTTATCTTAATTGGAAATAACCACCAAAACCTAATTATCATTATTGAACTTAGAAGACAGAATCGAAGCAAAATTTCAAAAAATTAAGATTTATGTCATTCAGATATTCTGTGTTTTCATAACCAGCCTATCCTGAGAAGACATAACATAAATAACAAATAGCATATATATGGAAATTTTATTGATTTATTGAAATGTATGTATTTCTGTGTTTACACATACTATATTCCAACTATTAAAATGTCTCTTATCTTAAAACAAAAAAGTGTATGCATAGTTCTATATCTAATAAATCAAATTATGAAAAGTGAAAATTGAATTGTGTATCACTCAGCACTCTATTATATATATATATATATATATATATATACCTATATGAATATTTGATTTAGTGTCTGCAAGCCCATCTGTGGCATTTTTTTCTTAAAGGTCCATGCATAATGGTAAGGAATAATAAATCCTTGTGCTGGGCACTGGGACAACAATGCCATTTCACTGAGAATGTGGCTGTTAGACATATGAGAGGAGGGTGAAAACCAGGGAAGGTTGGTTTTCACTAAACCAAGTGTCAAATGGGAAAAATCCATGTATGTTTGATTTTGATAAACATTCTTTCCCATTATCACATATAATGGAGCATTCAAGATTTCCATATTTTGTATTACTCTTTGAAGCAAGAAATGTTGAATCAAAATGTCAAGGAATCCTTTATCCCTTATAAGATATAAAAAACAAGTGAAATTCTACTGACTTTCTTAGTAAAAGCATGTTTTAAAATGTAGTATCAATTTTAATAAGAATGACTGTTTTTGTGTTTCAGAATGTTGAAGTAATTGTGAGAAAATCCAAATATTTTGCTACAAATATTCTGAACATAATGACTTATTGAATATAGGATAATATTTAATTACACTAATTCCTTTTATCACTCTATTATTCCAGTAAAATCAACCTTTTATCTATGAGTGTTATTGACCAGGTTATGACAATAAGACAAATTCTAACGAGGAGGAGAAGGAGAAATAGTCCAAGTGTTTCATCTGGTTTATAACCATAATAAGAGGAAAAATGTTCTGAAATATTTATAAAAAGTATTTTTATGGTTCAGGAATATTCAAAATTATTCTGATCATAATATTATACACATAGCATAAATCTCTTGAGAGGGCTTAAAGACTATTTCTCTTCCTTTTGCCTGGAAAAATTACATAGAGAGGGAGAATTTCTTGTCTTCCTAATCTCTAAAATTAAAAACAACAAAATCAAACTATATAATCAGGATTGTGAAGGTTATCTTCTTTTGTTTCTACTCCAGTGTATAGTTTTTCTTGTTCCACCATAGTCTATAAAATTGAAATCTCAGAGAGACGTAAATCATGAAATCTACAAACCCATATTAGAAAACATTTAAGCACCCACATGGCACCTGATACATTTCTGTATCTCCATTAAATATTTAAATACTGAAGATTATGTTTACAGTTGAATACTTTTGTCAGTAGAGTAGTATTGTAGCATATACATTGCAAACAGCATGGACACAGAAATCTCCATGAACATTTATTTTGTGAGCTTATTATAAAGCATACACACAGAAGGCATACACAGCCTTAGACACACATACAAACAAACAAACAAACAAACAAACTGCAGGACAACTAGAAAGTGAATACTCTAGATGTTCATTGTTATGTCTATTCATCTCTACCTCATATGATTCCTCCTTTTTAAACAAAGCCCTTTTAAAATATTTATATTTTTACTTTATTTGTTAATTTTTGTTTCCGTGTATGAATTTATTACCTGTATGTATTTTTATAATGCTTTTATTGATGGTTTGTGTCTTTCAGACATCATTTCTCAGGTCAGTTTAGACATATTCCCCTTCCCCTTTCCCCACCCCACTCCAGATCATGCATTCTGCCATAACTGTGCTGCATCTTTCAGTCTTTTTTTTTTTATATTTAGGAATTAAAATTTTCCTCCTTCAGTTTTATATTACTCAAAACTGTGAATACATACTTTCCACTCATATATAGTAATTACAGATTCTGAAAATAAGTGGTGGATAGACTCTAGAACCCATTAAGAGATTTACATTATAACAACATAGTTGCTTTCAGATAAACAGAAATATAACAATAATGTTGTTCAGCTTGCCTGCATGTATTTAAGTGCACCCGTTGTATGCAATTCCTGTGGAGGTCAGAAGAGGGTGTTGAATTCATTGAATTCATTACAGAAGTTTGTAAGTTGTCATATGTGTGCTAGAAACTGAACCCAGGTCTTCTGCAAGAGTAGCCAGTACTCTTATCCACTGAGCCATCTCTCCAGTGAATCCTTTTAAAATGTTTTATGTGATAATCACTTATAGCTAAAAAATGAAAAAAAAAACTGAAAGATGCAGGACAGTTATGGCGGAATGCATGATCTGGGATGGGGTGGGGGTGGGGGGGAAGGGAAAGGGAAATATGCTTGAACTGAATTGGAACATGATGTATGAAATGCACAAAGCATCAATAAAAAATGTTAAAAAAATAAATAATTAAAAAAAAATGTTTTAAGTTTGTTTGTTTGTTTTTGTCTGTGTGTATGTAAATGCATTTGCATCATTCAAAAAATAATCAATTTTTAAATATGGAAAAATTAGTATTTGTATTGTGAAGCTTTCTAGGAAAAAAAAAAAGGTGAAATACTTGACCTGCTCTGTTTGGTTAGAGACATGAAGGGGCAAGTGGCTCCTTTGTATCATGAATGGAAACAGGTTGGCACTGAGGGTTCCCATGCAAAACCTGGTGACCGAGGTTTGAATTTCTCTGCCACTGTCAAGAAAGTGTATAGGTCGGATTTTTGTTTCTTCAGTTTGTTACTGTGAAACAAAACTGACAGTGATTCTTACCATACAATGTCTAAAGCCAAGTAATGAAATTTGATGATATCATGTATTAAAAAATCCAAAATAATTCACTAAAAAGTCCCTGGAACTAACAAATATTTTGACAAGACTTTAGCATGTAAGTTCAATATATTAAAGATAGTTGCTTCTTAAGATATTTTCAGTGAATAAAGGTGAAAATAAGACAACAAATCCATTCACATAAGTGCATCAATAGATGAAGTATGTAGAACTAAATAAGGTAAAAGTATAAAAATTCAAAACATTATTAGAAAATTTAAAGGAACCTCAATAAATAAAAAAGGTATGTCATATCCATGGATTTGAAGATACTATTATTAAAATTACAATATGACCAAATTTAGATACATATTGAATATATTCTTATGAAAATACTAGCTACTTTTCTTCTAGGAATTAACATTCTGCTGTCTAGATACATATAAAAGTGCAAGAAATCTAGACTACCTGAAACAGTTCTAAAATAAGATAAATACTGACATTTTCCCAATTTCAAAACTTAAAAACTAAAATAAAAAAGAATGTTGGAGTTTATTGTCATCTGAATAGTCCTGGCTGTAGGAATTCAAATTTTCCTTCTTCAGTTTTATATTACTCAAAACTATGAATACATATTTTCCACTCATATACAGTAATATACACTCATAAACACTTTCCACTCATATACAGTAATATACACTCATATACAGCCAGGAGTTTGCCTGGCTCAAGGTAGGAAGCTGCAAAACTCTGCCCTGGGGCCTCTTCATGAGGTTGGGGTAGGCAGTCTTTCCTGCATCACCTATTTCTGCAAAGTTCCAGACTCTGTCGGCCTCTTCCTTTGATGAATTGAGCAAAGTACCACATCTCAAGTTTGCTGTATACGCAAACAGGAACTCTACTGCCTCCGGTAAAGCCAAGACGCCCACTGTATGCACACTTAGGTTCTGTTGTCTCCAGGGGGAGCCTGGTTGGGCTGCACTATTCCGGAGTATTTCCTCAACAGATAAATGTTAACTGTTTGTGACAACTGAGCCTTTTTAAATAAGTAAAAATGGGGGGATGTAGGTATTCTTTTGGCAGAAGCACTTAAAAGCAGTTACCTGACAGACTTGACCCCAGCTGAGGGGAATATAGCCACTCTGAGAAGGCTAAAACCATTGTCCATCATTGGGAGATCTTCCATTCTCCAATCTGTTCTACCATTAGCATAGCATCAGAGGAATGTGGAAATATGTCTCGTTTTAGTAGGCCAAAGTTCCAGTCTCATATTGAAGCACTACAGTTCCTCCTCATAGGAGAAGACCACAGCCCAGCTCACAAAAGGGGACTACAAATCCAGTTTAGCAGAGGGCACCAGAGAGCCAAGTTCATGGGAAGGGATCAGCTCGGTCTCATGGGATCGGACTACAGATCCATGCTCCCAGGAGGTACTAAGGATCCAGGACACAACTGGACCACAGATCCAAGCCCATGGGAGGAGAACACAGCTTCAGGTTCATGGGAGGGGACCAAAAATATGGCCCTCAGGAAGGGACCACAGTGCCATATCCATTGAGGGTACCACAGCACTTTTCACAGTAGGGAATCACAATTCTATTCCACAAGTCAGGACCATGGCTCCGGGTTCACAGGAGGGAACACAGCTCCAGCTCAAGGGAGACAACCATAGTCCCAACCTCACAGGAGGGGGCCACAACTGAAGCTCATAAGACACAGTCATAGCACCAGCTCTCTGGAGATAACCACAACTCCTGATCATGGAAAGGACCACAGATACAGACCCATGGGGAAACTACAATACTGTCTCACAGGAGTTGACCATAGCACCAGTTCACCAGAGGGGACCACAGATCCAGGTTCATGAGAGACAACCACAGATCCTGTTCCACTGGATTGGAGTGAGCCACAACTCCAGGTCCATGGGAGGGGGCCACAAATCGAGGTTCACAGATGGTGATCACAGTTCCAAGCTAAACCTTGTTTGGTCAAGATACTGAGGGTCAGAGGGCCTGGCAGACTGGCGAGCTGGTGGCAGATGGGTTCATAAAGAAAAAAGCAGATCCTGGTGACTTAAATGTATATAAAATTATATACATACATACACATATCACCTGAATTGGAGGATTTTCTTTTCTTTTCTTTTCTTTTTTTTTTGTTTAAAGATGTCATGTTTTCCTTAAGGAAGTGTTTGAAGGTTCTTCCTTGGCAAGCCCAAACAACCATCAATCCTTCCCTTTTGCTCCACAATGGGGTCTTTTCCTTCCATGGTCTCCCAAATGAGATCCAGTAAGCACATGTCCTATCTGGATCTCCATGTACTGGCCTCCATGATACAGGCTGGGTGGTCCATCAATGGCAGTCTATAATCTGACGAGGTTGAAAATCCAGTAGCTGCTCAGTTCGCAAGCTGGATATCTCAGTAGTCTCCATCTAACCTTGAAGCTTTAGAGGATTATTGGAGAGACATGAGTCTCCAGTCCATATTGGAGGGTTAAAAAGCTGTGTCTCATGTCTTTGAAGAATGGCAAAAGCAGTGGCAGTCACAGAGTAGATGCACTTGCCAGTAAGAATAGAAGGCAGTTCAAACAACAGTGCTCTCTGTTTTTTTCTTTTTATTAAGATCTCAAGTTTTGTATCTGAAATACAATTTCTCTTGCCTTACTGATTTTTAATTCTGGTTTTACTTTCCTTTAAGATGATTAAGGCCATACCTTTACCACAGATTAAGCAAGATTTTTGTTTTCTTATTTTCCCTTGAGGATCTGGTCCTCAGAAGTCACTGTTTTTTGGGGGGTGGAGGGGAGAGGTGGGAGCCCCTGGCTCCTTGCAGCTTTTCATTTAGCAGTTCCATCCACTCAAGGACAAAAATCAAGAGACCCTGGCTCCTTTCAGCTTTTCATTTACCAATTATATCCACTCAATGACAAAATCAGGTCTTGCTAGACCAGTCTTCCCTTTTTGAAGCACGAGCAGACTTTCTTGGGCTGGAGAGATGGCCTAATGGTTACGAGCACCGACTGCTCTTGCAGAGGACCCAGGTTCAATCCCCAGCACCCACATGGTGGATAAGAACCATCTGTAACTCCAATTCCAGGAAAACTCCAGTTCCAGGGGAATCTGAGACCCTCTTCTGACCTCCGCGGCATTGCACGGCATGGGTGCACAAGCCTACATGCAGACAATACACTCATACACATACAAAAATAAATAAAAATTTAAAAAAAAAAGACTTTCCTCTTTATGGACTGGACACTGGCTGAAGTCCCATTAGTGGATCTCCAAGATCTCCCTAAACAGGAAGACTGGTGACCCACATTTGCTGGACATTTCAAGAGATGCTTCCATGCATAGTCCCCTAAGACTTAGTTGACCTCTGAGGGCAAAGAAAAAAATACTTTTAGTGGTGTTGCAGAGAAACTTTGTGGAGTGGGGTGCAGAGGTCACCCACCTTCTCTGCTGCTTTCAGGTTCTGCCCAGTATTTAAGGCACTCCACGTAGAGAGTTCTCCAATCTTAGTTAAAACTAAAGAATTTTAATGGGTTTGCTTACAAGATAATAGCAAACTCACTTAAGCCACACACGCATGCAGGTGGGTTCCTGATCCAACATGACTGCCTGGAGTTCCTGAGCAGCACATGTGCCTTCTGCCCTGCATTTTGGTCAAGTGGAGGCAAGAGAGAGCCCAACTTTCCTGTGGTGGGCCTTTTATAAGGCTTCATCCTTACTCAAGGTCAGAGAGCACAAAAATCTTATGCCCCCAAATTGTTTGCCTGACTGTCCCACGGGAAAATGACGGCTGGTCTTGGGCTCATGCTCCTCCCCCAAGTTCACAGTCAGGTGGTTTCAAAGAAGAAAAACCTATTCCACACTGTACCCTCCCTTCTTTGGCCCTTACAAACTAAACTAGTCAAAAGTCTTCCATGAGAGTCCCTGTGGATCAGAAGGGTGGGAGATAGTCTTTGAGGTGACACATCAAAAACGTAAATAGCCATAAGTACAGACATCTATACAAGCAGATATTCTGTGGGCACAAACATCAGTTCTTCAATGGTATCTTGATCTTGGCACTACAGTTTTTAAATGGGGCCTATAAAGTATTCCACTACTAGGGGGCACAATGATTGCAATATCAGTCATGCCTCCTGCCTTCCAAAGGAGCGGGCCATATATCCAGTTATTTGACTTTCTTTCTGGGTACACACACATCCGGGCAGTCATTATTGTACTTATATCTTCTTTGAGGAAGAGCAGCATGTGAGGTCCATGGAACTTTGGAGACCACTCCCTTTCCAGTGACTTGTACAGTTCTCTTCACCACTGTGAAGGTCAGCTGTCCATTTGCAGTGTCAGGTCTCAGCATAACTTTCCTTTCTCACAATCATCTCCCATAGTTTCTTCAGCAATAGGGTGTTATCATCCACTTTTGTGTGTGCCCAAATTCTTAGGTAAAATGGCCTCTGTTTTGGGCTTTTAGAGGCTTCCCATCCAACAGCTCCCAGCAGGGCTCTTCATACCTGGTACTGGAACATATATTTACTAATAGATTGTATTTAGTCATAGAGCTTTCAAAAGTTCCATATTTATATCTAGCCTTGGTACCCCTCCATTTGCTTTTTATCTGTGGTCCTTCAGGTGTGTGAGATATATCTCCAACCAGTTTCACATATGTACAATACTCAGTAACATTGGGATTAAATTAAACATGAACCAGGCCCAACGTATCATAAGAAGATTTTATCTATCTGTGCCAATTGTTGTCTTAAAAGGTCCATGTTGGGTACAACAGCACAAATGAGAGGTATTAATTTAGTTTCTTCTTTGGCCCATGTGGTCATTTTCTCAAACCCGTTCGATATCTAGAGGTTTTTAACCCATGGCCTTGATGTACTTCTCTAGTTTTGAAAGGCTCATTGGACCGGAATCAAGCTGCCTAGCCCTGGACAGGGCCAAGGAGGGAGGTGTCTTTTTTTTTTGCCTCTGCTGTATTCCCTGTTTGGGTGAGTCAGGTAGGTCCTGGGCCTGACTTCTGGCTGTGGTCAAACACCTACTTTGTTTTCACTGATACCATGTGGGTGCTGGGGGAGGCTGAAGCTAGGCAATTGCTCCCACCCCCAGCAAGACTTTTCTCAGCAAAGAAAGATAGTCTGTTAATTTCCGGGGGTGTATTACCCACCCCCTCTCCTGGAAGAGTTTGTATTCTTTTTTTTTTATAATGCTTTTATTGATGTTTTGTGTATTTCAGACATCATTTCTCACTTCAGTTTAGACATATTCCCCTTTCCCTTCCCCCCACCCCACCCCAGATCATGCATTCTGCCATAACTGTCCTGCAGTTTTTTTTTGTTTATGAATTCACATTTTCCTCCTTTAATTTTATATTACTCTAAACTATGAATACAAACTTTCTCTCAGTCTTTTTTTATGTTTATGAATTCACATTTTCCTCCTTTAATTTTATATTACTCTAAACTATGAATACAAACTTTCCATTCATATACAGTAATTACAGAGTCTGAAAGTAAGTGGTGGATCAATTATAGAGTGCATTAAGAGATTTACATTATAAGAACATAGTTGCTTTCAGATAAACAGAAATGTAACAATAATGTTGTTTAGTTTGACTTTCAATTGGATATTTGGTGTTAGCATCCACAAATGAGGGAGACCATTCACCTCTTGCTTTTATGGGACTCTGTTACTTTACTTAGCATAATGGCTTCGAGTTCCATCCATTTACCTGCAAAGTTTATGATGTCATCTTTACCGCTGAGTAGTACTCCATTGTGTAGATGTACCACATTTTTTCATCCACTAGTCAGTTGAGGGGCATTTGGAGAAAGCTGCAATAAGCATGGAGGTGCATCTTTGTGGTAGGATGAGTCTTGTGGGTATATACCCAGGAGTGGTATTGGTGGGTCAGGTGGTAGGCTCATTTTGAGTCTTGCAAGGGTTCTCCACACTGCCTTACATAATGTTTGTACAAGTTTACATTCCTACCAGAAATGGATGAGTGTTTCCCTTAGCCCATAACATCTCCAGCATTTGGTGTCTTAGCTAGTCTTATTGGAGTGAGAAGATATCTGAGAGTGGTTTTAATTTGCATTTCCTTAATTAGTAATGATGTTGAACACTTTTAAAGATGTTTCTCAGCCATCTTTACTTCCTCACTGGTGAACTTTCTGTTCAGCTATTTAGTCCATCTTTTGAGTAGGTCATTTGTGTTCTTACTTCTTTGTTTTTTGAGTTGTCTATATATTCTTGACGTTAATGCTCTGTCAGATGAATATCTGGTAAGATTTCCTCCCAGTCAGTGGGTTTTCTTTTCATTTCCTTGACTATTTCTTTGGCTGTACAGAAGCTTTTGAGTTCAATGAAATCCCATTTGTCAGCTGTTGACCTTATTTCCTGTGCAGCTGCTGCTGATTTAGAAAGTCTTTTCCTACACTTATGTCTTGTAGATTTTTGGCAACTTTTCCCTCTATCACTTTCAGGGTTTCGGGTTTCGCATTGAGATCTTTGATCCACTTGGAGTGATTTTTGTACAGGGTTAAGAGGTAGGGGTTTAATTCTGTTCTTCTACAAATGGTGATCCAGTTTTGCCAGCACCATTTGCTTAAGATGCTATCTTTCCTCCGTTGAGGTTTTTCTGCCCCTTTATCGACTATGAAGTGGCTGAAATTGTATGAACTCAAGTGAGGTAAGTCAAGGTGAGATTGCCTTGACCTTTGGGGGGGGGAGGGGCTCAACACCCAACCCCAGAACAGTCTGTATTCTTGAGAATGGTTCCTCAGGCTTTAATGCCTTCCATAGGTTTTCAACACAGAATTTGGCTTTTTATTATCTTATTTCTTTAGAAACTTTGGCTTTACAAATATCATGCCACATTTGCCTCCTACTAACCCAAGTGTGCTTCCTGTTTTTGTTTTTGTTTTTGTTTTTTGTTTTACTCTTTCAGATGAATTTTACACATTGGTCTAAGTTATCTAGATTTGACAAAGCTTTCCTTACTTCATACAGACTCTGTCCTGTCAAGGGGCTTATAGTGGCCGTAAAAGTTTCATACCACTCTGGAGGTCCTTGTTCAATCAGGCCATTTTCTTTTTTTTTTTAATATTCTTTTTTAAAAATTTTTATTTATTTTTGTATGTGTATGAGTGTACTGTCTGCATGTAGGTTTGTGCACCCGTGCCATGCGATGCCTCGGAGGTCAGAGGAGGGTGTCAGATTCCCCTGGAACTGGAGTTCTCCTGAAACTGGAGTTACAGACAGTTCTTATCCACCATCTGGGTGCTGGGGATCGAACCAGGGTCCTCTGCAAGAGTGGTTGGTGCTCTTAACCTCTCGGCTATCTCTCCAGTCCCTCAATCAGGCATTTTCTTAAATCGCTACTAAATACACCTCAGTACACTGGGCACCATATATTGCTTTTCTCATACTCAACTCCCTTAGGAGCATTTGTCCCTCTCTTATCACTTTCCACCCCCTGGTACATAAGGGAATTTTTGTTGCAGATGACCTGGTGTCCCTAATGGTTGTTATCAGCCAATCCATTATCAACTTACCTCCCTTATGCTGTCTCAGCCTTTGCATCTTATGTCTCAAGGCATTCCTGTTTCTGTAGCACTGTAATTGTGAGTAATTCCACTCACTCCCAGGTTCCAGAGCTTCATAAGCCAGGGGCTGAGGGGCTCTTTCACTACCTGCCTGAAAGTTTTTCCAAATTTTAACAATTCCAATTCTGAGTATTCCCTGACTGACTTGGCTTCCTGTTCTGGGTCATTGCTGTAAGCACTATTAGCAAGTTGAGACCTGGGTTTTTCCTTTCTTTTTAGTAAGGTCCAACCCAAGGGGCATCTGGCACTTCTCTTATGCCATGCTCCTTTTAATCTGTCTTTTCTCCTGGCTTAAAAAAGCAGCAGTTTGTCACTTTTACCTCCTTTTCCCCTTTATGTATCTTACTGTCAAGGTCAGAGGCCAACCTCCTAATTTTGTCTTGTTCTAATTTTTCCCTTAAATCTCTTTTTCTCTCTCTGAACTACTGCCTCTGCCTCTCAGAGAGAGGGTATCACCCACAGCAGTGGGCCAAATTGCTTCCTCCATGGCTCACTTTGTTCCTGGTGCACTAATCCCAGGGCTTGCAAACTTTGTTCTAAACTTTCTGGGGTTTACAAAACATCTCCAAATTCATGGAGGGGCCCCCGCCAGTCAGGTAAACATGCTACTATGCACCATTTAGAATCTAGTAGACATCCAGGAATCTCTCTCAATGACTCAATTTGCCTATTTGGCTCTACTCTATTTCTGCATCTTAAAGTCCAGTGTGTGATCCATGCTACCACAACACTCCGGAACACTGTGCAAACAATCCACCATGCCAGAATTCCTTCTGCATTTTCTTCTAGCTTTCTCCATAAAATGTACCCTGCCATCATCTTTACCTGTGAAATTTCTTTTGCCTAATCCTGCCTCAACTATACCAATTTTGTTGCAGAGAAACTTTCTAGAGTGAGGACACTTACTACATGTAGCCCAGAGTTCCACACTCTTTCCCTGCCACATTCAGGTTCTGCCTAGTATTTAAGGCAATGCAACTGCAGAGTTCTCCAACTTTTTTTTTAACTTCTTATGTGTATGAGTGTACTGCTTTTAACAGCTGAGTGTACTGCTTTTCTTCAGCCCTGAGTTCTCCAATTTTAGTTAAAACTAGAGAATTTTAATAGGTTTCCTTACAAGATAATGGTAAACATACACCCACTCACTTAAGGCCCTTTGTCCTCTGTCCAGCATTTTGGTCAAAGGGAGGCAAGAGAGAGCCTCACTTCCTTCCGGTTTTTATATGGCTCCATCCCCATTCAAAGTCCCAGAACTCCATAATCTCCTACACCAAAATCCCATGCTTGAATATCCTATGGGAACCTGGTGGCTGGGGATTGACTCAGGCTCCTCCCCCAAGTTCACAGTCTGTGATGTGGTTTCAAAGAAGAAACAACTTATCTCACAAATGGCATTATAAAAAAAAATCTCATATGAATGTAAAGAGAAGTCCCTAATTTTCATTTGGACAATCCATTCACTGGTCAATGCTGTCTTTGATTATTGTCTTAAATTCAAAAAATCTTCTACGCATAATTCAGGTGAAAATGGAGCTACCTAAATTACACTCATGTCAGTGTATGCTAGTCGAAAGAAAGTAATAAAGTTCCTAAACATGTTTATGTTTAAGGAAAATAATGTGAATTTATTTATTCTACCCTGAATAGCACAATACATAGTATTTCACAACCATTCCCTACAAAAACCATGATAGGATTTTAGTTCCAGTGGCATTTTAACCCAGAGATTCATGTAACATAGCTGACACACAGTACTTAATGCATTAGTCATTCACACTCAGTTATGATTATTGAAATCTAAGATTATTACTTTGCAAATAACACACAGTCTTGCTTTCAGTTTTTATAAATAAATGATCGATCATTCTTATATTGAAAAACTAAAATTGCCCCTTCTAAATTGTTTGAATCTTTGTCACATTGTGTGAAAAACTGAATTTGAACTCAATCTAAGACATTCATGATATGCTGCCTCAACATGTTCCCATTATGCATGTTCTAATTGTTTCAGACTGCTAGGGAGAGATAAATACCCAGCATGAGTTCTATGTTTTAAGGGGATTACACTACTTGGCTTTAATGAAAATAAATAAAGTATTATGCAGGTCCTGTGTATCAAGTTCATTTCATGATATACTGATGAATAATAGCTCAGTATTCTTTTTCTTCTGTCCACTGAAGCAGTCTCTCAGGGTCAGAGCATAATGATCTCAGTATTTTTATTTATTTATTTATTTATTTATTTATTTATTTGTTTGTTTGTTTTTTGGTTTGGGATTGGTTTATTCACAAGTGTGAATAAGAATAAGAAATTCTTATAAGTAGGAAACATTTCTACTGCAAAATATATAATGTAAAATATAAGGTATTAATAGATACGCATTAAGGACATAAATTTACTTAATTGTCAGTTGTGTAAACTGCAACAAAATTAAATATTCATACCAGACTTTCAACTTCACTTTTACTTTTTTGGAATTATTTAGTTTATGCATATGAGTATTACGCCTCCATGTATGTAAGTGCACCCATATTGTGCAGTACCCATGGAGAACAAAAGAGGGGTCTGATCCCCTGAAACTGAAGTTAGCCTCCATGTATGTGCTAGGATTCAAACTGAGGTCTTCTGCAAGAGCATCCAGCGCTCTTAACTGCTGAGTCATCTCTCAGGCTCCCAGACCTCTAAATTTATACTAAAATATAATAAACCAAAATATTAAATTATCAAAAAATTCAAACTATCTTCCTCACTTTATTCAACTCCTACAGAAATAATCAATTTTTCTGTACTTGTGAATGTTCAGTGACATTCTTTTGAGGAAAGGCATTCATGTCTCTTTATCAAATACTTTGTATTTTGAGTTTTTAAACTTTAGTATACTATTTAATAATCACAATCAGAATGCTGACCAAACAGAGCACACAATGAAAACAAAATTTGTTACCTGGTATCAGAGGTTATAACTCTGCGGGTAAATGCATTTTAATCCCTTCTTAAAAGTCAGAAACTTTGATCTAAACATAATGAGGATAAAGGTGATTTTTTGTACATTTATGTCATATAGTGCTGTCAAGATAAAATAATTATTTTTCATAGATAGCAAGGAACTTATATCACCATTTCACTTCCTGATGTAATATCAGTATTTCAGTAATATATGAGTTCTAGAGAATTTCTGCTTTCATGTCCCGGCATAGATTTCAGTACTCTCTTTTAGAAAATTCCAGAAACTGATTTCTAAGATATACAGTTTTATGTATTTGGTGCTTTGAAATTGAAGATAAATTAAATTCTTGAATAAACAAAGTTATAGGGAGCTCAGAAACCTCTAGATAAACTGTAGCCTTCATTTAGCTGGTCCTTGTCAAAGTCTAGTGAGCACAGTTTCTCGGCCTGGGGATGTAAGCTTCATATCAGGTTTCAGCTATGCACATAATAGTGCATTAATGAAAACAAAGCAAACAAAGAAAACAAAACAACAACATAAAACATGGTCTTCATTGGCTGCTGTGGCTACTTTTTCCTTTCCTTCTTCTCTTCTTTATATTTTGCTTGTTTTTTTTCCAAGTTAAACAAAGAAAAAAAGATATAACTATATTCATACTTTGAAACAATTTCATAATTGTGATATAGTATGTGAATTGTTTATAGCATGATCTTATCTATAGTTATAATATTCGCATAACTTCCTTGGAATCATACATATACAAAAGAAAGGACTGTGTGCATGTGTAAGAGAGAAACAGTGAGATAGTGAGAGACAAATTTTTGTTTACAAATGGCACATCTAGAGAAGAGCAAATGTCAGCAAGAAGGGTTAAGTGGGAGCATTATGTATCCTGCAAAAGGAAAATGAGATATCTCTCACCTATCCCTACATATATATTTAAATTAAGTGAATTTATAGTCTATATACAGAGAAGAATGATTTAGAAAATCTCATACATTAACCGTCTGTAACTTGATAAACACTCAGAATTCAACAATAGTGCTTTGTCATTGCCATTTGAATATCCTCACATCATGAACTATTACATTACTTGATGTGTTTTGAAGTAATTACAGACACAAACTGTCAACCATTGATTATGACAAGTGACTGTCAAACTGACAATTATATATAAATGTGAACAACTCAAGTAAGGTTTTTAATGATATTACTGTAAGCCAAAGGGAATGAGGCAGAATTAAATTTAGAATATTTAGTGACAATAGATTCTGCAAGGAAAAGAAATGAAAACACACAGAAACACATATGCACAGATACACTCTCACACACACACACACACACACACACACACACACTCAAAAAATCTTTTTAAATTGTCCCATATTTATTTTCAGGTAAGAAAAATGCAAAAATGTTTTCAGATATTTTTTCTTAATTATAATTCTTTTCAGAAGTCCTTGAATTCTGCATTGCATATTTCACTGTTTACAAACCTATGTGAAGTATAGGTCACCTTCTTTGATTTTAAGTGTTTTATAACTTGGTTCTGATAGCTAACAATTTCAAGATCAAATATAGTATGAAAATTATAGGTATACTAAGTGGTATACTTAAAGGAGCCCACAGGAAGGGGACCTACTCAGATCTTATTATATGGAAAAAGATTCCCAGAGAAGGAGCAATCTGTAGATCAATGAAGGAAAGCAGAAAACAATTTTCTGATGAAGGTCAAACATATTTAGTATCGAAGTTATCTCATGCTCTTAAGAAACTTAAAACTGAACATTGTTCATTATGCTACAACAAAAGTCTACCATCTATGTCAAACATGGGAGACATGAGGGAGAAGATTCTTAGGAAATGGAATTTTAGAATTGAATCAGTAGGAAGCCAGTACAATTTCTAATTAGAAGAGTGACATCATCAAACATGTACATTAAATACAACAAAAAAGTCTCTTGTGATCATGTTGAGAATTGAAATGAAGCATGGCAGAAAGAAGGGAGGACAGATTTAGAAGAGAGATAATTAGGACAAATTCTAGGACGGCACTTTTATTTCCCAATGGAACCATAGGAGGTTTACTGGGTCATTGCACCAAGATCAGAGCATGAGGTTAAAAAAAATTATTTGTATAAGGAGTTAGAGTTCTGGTTGAGCACAACGAATTTGAAGATTCTCATGGGATCAGCACAATGAGATGTAAGATTGCGATACACCAGTGCAGAAAATGCTTCTTGTTAAGACAAAGTTTAAAGGACTAATGACTCACCAGCCAAGTACTTGTTCTAAATGCACAGTTCAGTAGTTGATGTGGGAAATAGGGAAACATCAATTCAGCTCTTTCTCCAAGGCATAGGTTGACATGAATAAAATGAGGTTATGGGATCTCTCAAACTCATTAGGTTGTCAATTATCTCATTTAAATATCCAAGTTTATTGTTTTCTTGTTATTGATTTTTTGTTAGCTATCTTGTTTGCAATTAAAAGAGCAAGGCTTTATTTCTTTTTAATTTTGAATATTAAATACCTCATCCTTTTGGCTTTCAGCTTTCCAATTTCTTTTGACCACTGTGTTTGTATATCATGGGACTTTAAGATGGTTTTGTAACAGACAGACATCAGGTATAGGTTCTATGAACTACATTGCACACAGTCCAGAAAGTCAGAAAGGCCTGGCAAATTCTTTTGCATAGGTCAAGAAAATACTTTAGCATAACTAACTATAAAGTTATAGATTCAATCCTGAGGACGTTGGCTGTGATCTCACCCATAAATCCCTGTTGAGATTGTTTATTACTATCTATTTGGTTGGCCTATTAACAGAATTTGTTTAATAAAGAACATGCTTAGTATAACTAAATAATAAAAGTGATGAATTTATAAAGGCAGATTATCTAAATTGACTCCAAGTTTTGGAAGTTTTAATTACAAGTTCAGTTATCCCCAATAAGAGAAAAGGAAACCTGGTCTAGTAAGACCTGATTTTGTCCTCCAGTGGATGGAACTGGTAAGTGAAAAGCTGAAAGGAGCAAGAGTCTCCCACCCTCCTCTCGCCCCCCCCCAAAAAAAACGCTGAGAGACCCCTGAGAACCAGATCCTCAACTGACCTTGAGAAAATAAAAACCTTGGTTAATCTGGGCTAACTGTCTGGCCTTAAGAATACAAAAAGAAAATACAACCAGAAATAAATAATCAGTAAGACCAGAGAAAATGTACTGCAGTCATAAAACTTGAGATCTTAGTAAAAAGACAAAAAGAAAAAATAGAGAGTACTGTTGTTTGGCCTGTCTTCAATTCTTAATGGCAAGTACATCTACCCTGTGGCTGCCACTGCTTTTGGCACTCCTCGGAGACATGAGACACAGCTGTTTAACCTTCCGATATGGACTGAAGACTTATGTCTCTCCAATAATCCTCCAAACCTTTAATGCCAGATGGGGACTACTGAGATACCCACCTTATGGACTAAACAGCTAAGGGGATTTCAGCCTCGTCAGAATACAGATTGCCATTGTTGGACTACCTGGGCTGAATAATGGAGGCCAGTACAGGGGAATCAAGAGAGGATGTATGCTTATTGAACTTCATTTGAGGGACCATGGGAGGGAAAGACTTCAATGTGGAACAAAAGTGCAGGATTGATGGCTGTTTGGGATTGCCAAGGAGGAACCTTTGCGCACTTCCTTAAGGTATATATGACATCTTTTAGGAAAAAAAGGTCCTCCAGTTAAAGTGATATGACACTCATTTGATCAACTTGATTGAACATACAAGCCCTCCTTGCTGGATGGTGGGACCCATGAGCTGTGTGGGTTTGGGCACAACTGCTCGCAAATTGGTTTTACATGAAGGATGTTTGTACTCACAGATTATCAATTATTGTTAAAAAAAATGAAAACAAAACAAAACAAAAAAAAGAGAAAGATGCAGAAAAGTTATGGCAGAATGCATGATTTGGGATGGGTAGGGGTGGGGTGGGGGGAAGGGAAGGAGATATATGCCTGAACTAAATTGGAAAATGATATATGAAATACACAAAGCATCAATAAGTAAAATAAAAAATAAAAGTGATATGTTTGTTAGTTGTAATATATTAATAAATTTTATGTATATATATATATATATATTACATATATATAATATATAATATTGTTGGGGTGTGTGTGTGTGTGTGTATACTGTAGCAATACAAGTTGGAGAGAGCAACAACAAAAGAACTGAAAAAAAACTCTGGAAAGACTCAGAAAAAGATCCAGGACATGTATGTCAGAGTGCAGGGCCTCGGGTGGGATGGGGGCATGGAAAGGGAAGTGACTCTAGATTCGATTGAGAAATGATGTATGACTTATGGAAAAAGTTATATAACAATAAAAAAAATTGAAAAAAAGAGTTCCTGTCACAACACAGCAATTCAAACAAAGCATAAAGCAGACAACAGGCTTTATGGGAATGATTCTAATTGCCATAAGACTTCCAAGAAATCCTCACCTCTATAAACTCTTCCATTTTTAAATTATACCATGCTGGGGGCAGTGTTTCAAGTCAAGTGCCTTGGCACTTCATTACGATCCAAACTATAGTACACACAAGTTATTTGATTTCTGAAAGTCTTATCCTGTGACATTGTTTTCATGTTTATCTGAGCAATCTCTCTTTGTATATGTCTGTTCAGAGGAACCAGTTAAGTATCTATCTTTGTATATCATCACATCAATTTGATAAACATGCTTTCTTCAACAAGATGGTTATGTATTAACTTATTTGAGAAAAGTATTGTATATGAGATAAATGTTCCATATGTGTGTACACATATCTGTTTGTAATTTCCAAGTTTGCAGTTTCCAAGTTGAATGCACTTGTATTTATGAGGATATTTTTAATTTCAGGTGACAGAACAACAAGTGTAACTAGGCTCAAAATGGTTATAAATCATGGATAAATCTATCAGGTTCAAAGAGTGAGTTTGAACTTTAGCATAGCAGAAGTTGAGGATCAATGTTGCTATCAGAAGTTGATTACTTCTTTCATGCATATAGTTTACCTTGCTACATTCATTCTTATAGAAGCTCTAAAATAACAGGACAGGAAAGATGCTGCAAGCCAGAAGCCTACCATGCCTTCCTAAATCTAGATTGTATGGTGGCTATTAATGCAATTCCTTTTATACTCTCTTGATAACCCTGCTTTTCTTTTTTTTTTCTTTTTTTTTTTTTTTGAATCTTAGTCTCCAGAAGCTTTTAGGATTTTCTCTCTTCTGCTTTTCTTCAGTTTCACAATGATCACAATGATTTGTCTTGTTATGGGTCTTTTAAAAATTTATCGAGCCTGTACTCTGGACTGTTTTTATTCTGAAAATGTATATTATCTTGGCATGAAAGTACATTTTATATTATTATATTGATAATAACCTCACTTCCATTTTCCCTCATTTTTCCAAAAATTCAAGTAATGTTAGCCCAGTGTAGTGAAAATAAAGTCCTTCAGTGTGATTTTTTGTTCCATATCAGTGTTATGATTCACTCAAAATGATTTATACAGAAAATCTAGAAACTTTCTCAATAATATGTAAAAATCTCCTTTATCTATAATAGTTACTTTTTCCTATATTGTCTACTTGAGCGATATCTATTTTATATGATTTATTTATTCATTTTCTGCTTACATGCATATGTATTTTGCATATATATATATATATATATATATGTGTGTGTGTGTGTGTGTGTGTGTGTGTGTGTGTGTGTGTGTGTGCAA
>VZQC01000197.1:779589-862473 GCA_009823505.1 Rhizomys pruinosus | reverse complement strand
ATATATATATATATATGAATATTTTCTTCAAAAAATGTAACATTATATGGGTCTAGTAACTCATAAAAATTCAAAGTATTTTGTTATTATTCAATCTAGAACATTTACATCTTTGTAAGGATTTCTCAAAATATATGTGGAAAAGGTTTTTAAAAGTCTTATAAGCCGAGAAAGGTGGCACACACCTTTAATACCAACACTTGGGAGGCAGAGGCAGTTGGATCTCTGTGAGTTCAAGGCCAGTCTGGTCTACAGAGAGAGTTCCAGGACAGCTGGGACTACAGGGAAACCTTGTCTCAAAAAGACCACCCCCCCAAAAAAAAAATAAGTCAGTGAGGTGCTTGTGAGGCAAGCAGGATCTGCCTTGACCCTTGTGGGGCTTATTGCCAGCCCCTGGAAGTCCCAGCTCAGAGTCCAGAGAGGTGCACAGAGTCAGTGAGGTGCTGGTAAGGAAAGGTGGACCTGCCTTGACCCTTGGGGGCCTACCAGACAAAAGTAGTAACCCAACTCAACCCACTCTCCCCCATCAGCCTGGTGGAGCTCTGGTGCAGAGGACCTAACAAGTTGAGAAATTGTAATTATAGTCTGTGCAGCCAACGTTGAGGTGCAAGCATTCAAAGAAACAAATAAACAGACAAATCCACATGCCAAAGACATAAAGAAAAAATAACACGGGAAAAGCTCATAATAAATTGACAACAAACTCTACCAACCTTATAGAAGATCCCTACTATGAGATCTCCAAAGAAAGAAGTCAAGACAATGACCTTAGAAGAAAAAACTGTAGACCTATTCAAATAAATTAGAGAAGTAAGGGAAAAGAGCAAAAAACTCAAGAAGGAACTAGACGGAGAAAATGACAAACTCTGGAAGGAAGTGGAAACACTGAAAAGATCCGAGGCAGAAATGAAAAAAGAAAATGACCAACGAAACAAGGAGCTACAAGAGGAGAATAGCAAGCTCCAGAGGGAAGTGGAAAAATCTAACAAAATCAAAGGATGAAATGAAAAAGGATATTGAACATTCATCCAACCACCAGGAAAGGATGGGAATAAGTCTCAGAAGCAGAAAGAAAGAAGCATAAAAAAGAATATCAGACCTGCAGGATAATATGGAGCAACTAGAAAGCTCAAGTAAAGATTATAAAAAATTAAAAAATAAAAATAAAAACACAAGAGTTGAATAACCAGGAAATGTGGGATACTATGAAAAGACCAAACCTCCACATCATCGGGATAGAGGAAAGAGAAGAATCCCAAGACAACACTATTGACTAGATCTTCAACAGGATAATAGAAGAAAATTTCCCCAAACTGAAAAAAGATAATCCCATACAAATACAAGAAGCACATAGAACACCAAATAGACAGGACCAGAAAAGAAACTCCCCACACCACATAATTCTTAAAACACTAGATAATCAAAACAAAGACAAAACACTGAAAGCAACAAGAGAAAAACAAGTTATATATAAGGGGAAACCCATCAGAATCACAGGTGACTTCTCAGGGCAAACTATGAAAGCTAGAAGAACATGGACCAAAGTATTCCCTGTGCTAAACGTCTTTAGATTCCAACCCAGACAACTATATCCAGCAGATATGTCAGCTATAATTGAAGGAGAAAGAAAAATCTTTCATGACATGATCAAGATGAAAGAATACATGCCTAAGAAACCAACACTCCTGAAAATCCTCAAAGTAATCCAAAGAAAAAGGAAAGAAGCAACTATCCCTAAGCAAAAAAGAGAGAAAGCAACAAAAGCATAATATTGTAAATGCAAACCTAGACCAAGAATGCAAACAAAAAATAAGATGAAAGGGAACAACACAAATCTCTCAATAATAACCTTAAATACTAATTGTCTTAACTCCCCAATCAAAAGACATAGAATAGGATAATGGATTAGGAAACAGAATCCTTCTATATACTGTCTACAAGAAAACCATCTCACCCTCAAAGACAGACACCATCTTAGAGTGAAAGGATGGAAAAAAAATCCTGAGAAAAAGGTAACAAGAAACAAGTCAGAGTGGTTATTTTAATATCAGACAAAATAGATGTCAAAGTAAAACTAATCAGAAGAGACAAAAAGGGCCATTACATCCTTGTCAAAAGAACAATTAACTATGAAGACTTCACAATCCTAAATGTCTACGCACCAAAATCTAGTGCAAATAACTTGATAAATACTACTCTGCAGGACCTCAAGACACAGATTAAACCTAATACAAATAGTGGGAGATTTCAACATGTCACTGAGCCCCTTGGATAGATCTACTGGACAAAAAATAGAGAGACATCAGAACTGAATAATACAACAAATGGACCTCACAGACATCTACAGAATATTCCACCCAAACACCAGAGAATATGCTTTCTATTCAGTACCTCATGGAACATACTCAAAATTGACCACATAATGGAGCACAAAAGAACTCTCAACAAATACAAAATGATTGAAATTATTCCATGCATTCTATCAGACTACAGTGCAATAAAGCTCAATATGAATACCAGAATAACCCGAACTAGATACAAGAACACTTGGAAACTAATCACCATCCTGAATAATGAATGGGTCAGGGAAGAAATAAAAAGTATTCATGGAACTGAATGAAAAAGACAATACAACACAACAAAATGTGTGGGATACTTTAAAAGCAGTCTTGAGAGGGAAATTTATAGCCCTAAGTGGCCACATCAAAAAAAACAGAGAGGTAAAAAATAAATAATCTAAAAATGCAGTTAAAAACACTTGAAAGACAACAACAAATGAACCCTAAACCCAAAAGACAGGAGCAAATCACACAAATCAGAGCAGAAATCAATGAAATTGAAACAAAGAAACCAATACATAGAATCAAAGTATCTGAAAGATAGTACTTTGAAAAGATAAAACAGACAGACCTCTAGCCCAGTTAACCAAAAAGAAAAAAAAAAAGAAAAGAAAAGAAAGAGCAACTCCAAATCAATAGTATTCTTCGTGATGAAAGGGGAAACATCACAACAGACAAAGAAAAGATCCAGACAACCATATGGGAATACTTCAAAAGCCTATAGTCCAGTACATATGAAAACCTAAGAGAAATGGATGAATATTTGAAATCCTGGGAACCAACAAGCTTAACCAAGAAGAGACTGACGGATTATACAGACCCATTGAAGATGTAATAAAAAACCTCCCAACTAAAAAAACCCCGGGCCCAGATGGATTCACAGCAGAATTCTATAAAACATTTAAAGAGGTCCTACAATCATCACTACTCAATCTGTTCAGAAGGATACAAAGAAAGGAAATTCTCTCAAATTCCTTCTATGAAGGCATCATCACCCTAATACCAAAACCAGGCAAAGATACAACCAAAAAAGAAAGCTGTAGACCCATCTCACTAATGAACATAGAAGCAAAAATTTTAAACAAAATACTTTCAAATTGCATACAGACTCACATCAAAAAGATCATCCATCATGAACAACTTGGATTCGTATCAGAGATACAGGGATGTTTCAGCATAGGTAAATCAATAAACATCATATAACATATAAATGGACTGAAAGACAAAAATCACATGATTATTTCAATTGATGCAGAAAAAAGCCTTTGACAAGATCCAGCATCCCTTCATGTTTAAAGTCCTAGAGCGTATCAGACTGAAGGGAACATTCCTCAACATGATCAAAGCCATATATTAACCTAAAATACGTGGGAACAAACTTAACCAAAGATACCAATAATCTCTACAACAAAAAATTTAAACCCCTGAAGAAGGAGATTGAAAATGACATCAAAAGATGAAAAGATCTCCAATGATCATGGATTGGAAAAATTAATATAGTAAAAATGTCCATTTTTACCCAAATTAATATACAGATTGAGCACAATCCCAATCAAAATCCCCATGAGCTTCTTCATAGACTTGGAAAAAAATCCTTAAATTCATATGGCAAAACAAACGACCTTGAATAGCTAAAGCGAACCTGAGTGAAAAATGCAATACAGGGGGAATTGCACTACCAGACCTCAAGCTATATTACAGGGCTATAGCTGTAAAGAAAGCGTGGTACTGGCACAAAAACAGACGCTTTGATGAATTGAATGAAATTTAAGATCCAAACTTGACCTCATATAATTTCAGCCACCTCATATTTGACAGAGGGCCAAAAATCGCCAATGGAGGAAGGATAGCATCTTCAGCAAATGGTGCTGGCAAAACTGGATCACCATTTGTAGAAGAACAAAATTAAATCCCTACATCTCACCCTATGCAAAAATCAACTCCATGTTGATCAAAGATCTCAATGTAAAACCTGAAACCCTGAAGGTGATAGATGAAAATTTGCCAACAACTTACAAGTCATAGGTTTAGGAAAAGACTTTCTAAATCAGACAGCAGCTGCACAGCAAATCAGGTCAACAGTTGACAAATAGGACCTCATCAAACTCAAAAGTTTCTGTACAGGTAAAGAAACAATCAAGGAAATTAAGAGAAAACCCACAGAGTTGGAAGAAATCTTCACTAGTTATTCATCTGGCAGAGCATTAATGTCAAGAATATATAAACTACTCAAAAAACAAGGAAGTATGAAAACAAATGTCCTACTCAAAAGATGGAGTAAATAGCTGAACAGAGACTTCACCAGTGAGGAAGTGAAGATGGCAGAGAAACATCTTAAAAAGTTTTCAACAGCATTAATAATTAAAGAAATGCAAATTAATACCACTCTCAGATATCATCTCACTCTGATATGATTGGCTAAGATCAAGAACACAAGAGACACAAATGCTGGAGAGGTTGTGGGGAAAGGAGAACACTTATCTACTGCTTGTGGGAATGTAAACTTGTATGACCATAGAGGAAAGCAGTGTGGAGAACCCTTAAAAGACTCAAAATGAGCATACCACCTGACCCAGCTATACCACTCCTGGGTATATACCTAAAAGAATCGTCCTACCACAAAGATGCATGCACATCCATGTTTATTGCAGCTCTTTGTAGCAAAGAGCAGGCACCAATTCAAATGCCCCTCAACTGAAGAGTGGAATACAATAATGTGGTACATCTACACAATGGAGTATTAGTCAGCAGTAAAGATAGATGACATCAGGAACTTTGCTGGTAAATGGATAGAACTCAAAGCCATTATGCTAAGTGAAGTAACCCAGTCACAGAAAAACAAGTGCCGAATGGTCCCCCTCATTTGTGGATGGTAAAACCAAATCCCCATATGAAAGGCAAGCTGAACAACATTATTGTTATATTTCTGTTTATAAAAAAGCAACTATGTTGTTATAATGTAAATCTTTTAACAGACTCTAGAATTGATCAACTGCTTACTCTCAGATTCTGCAATTATTGTATATGAGTGGAAAGTATATATGGATATTTTAGAGTAATAACTAGGAAATGGAAAGGGGAATATGTCTAAACTGAACTGAGAAATGATGTCTGAAATACACAAAACATCGGTAAAAGCATTAAAAAATTAAACAACACACACACACACACACACACACACACACACACACACACACACACCAGAAAAAAAAGTCTTATAAATCAAAGACAGTTCAGCCTGCAATGAAGATGTGAATTCTAATGGAAACCAGCATCCTATTGCTCAAAGCTCCATAGGCAACAAATCCTAAAATCTTCAGTGTTTGTAAAGTATTTGTACCAGTACTTTATGTGAGACAAAAAAATACTTTTTAATAGAAATCTAATATTAACTGTTTTATATATTTTAAGGTGTTTTTCAGGGGTTTAAAATTTTTGTTCTAGAGATTTTTGGTATCTTTGGTTATGTTTATTCCCAGGTGTTTTATTATTTTGAGGCTATTGTGAGTGGGAAGCCCTTCTTATATTCCTTCCTCACTTCTTTATTGTTGGTGTAAAGAAAAGCTACTGATTTTTCCAGATTAATTTTGTATCCCGCCACTTTACTGAAACTCTTAATCATTTCTACAAGTTTTCTGGTAGAGTTTTTAGCATCCCTTAGATAAATGATCATATCATCTGCAAAAAGGGTTAGCTTAACTTCTTCTTTTCCAAGTAGTACTCCTTTAATTTCCTTCTCTTGTTTATTGCCCTAGCAAATGTTTCAAGCACTATGCTAAAGAGGAGAGGTGACAAGGGGCAGCCTTGCCCAATTCCCTCCTTTAAGGGAAATGATTCCAATTTTTCTCCATTTACAATGATGTTGGCTGTGGGTTTGCTATATATGGCTTTGATCATGTTGACGAATGTTCCCTTCAGTCTGATTCCCTCTAGGACTAAACATGAAGGGATACTGGATCTTGTCAAAGGCTTTTTCTGCATCAATTGAGACGATCATGTGATTTTTGTCTTTCGTTCCATTTATGTTTTTATGATATTTATTGATTTCCATATGTTGAACCATCCCTGTATCTCAGGTATGAGGTGTTTTTCATAATTACATTTCTCTGAATATAGTCAAATGTGTTTTGTTGCTTTAAGCTATTTATTTTGATATTAATTATAAAATATTTGATTGGGAATATAATTTCAATTTAGAGGGTTAGCAAGTTGTTCAGCTGATAAAAGTGCTTGCTAACAAGCCTGATGACGCAAATTAGATTTTGGCTTCTGTATGCCCGCCATGAAAACCATGACATTGCACATATGTTTAGATACAGATATATACAGACACAGACATATCCATCACATCCAAAATAAATGTAAGTAAATAGTAAATGAATAAATTTTGTGTTGAGAATGTACTAATGTATCCAAACTTAGAATGAAACCTATTGTTTGATAACATATCTAGGGCTTAAATATATATATATTCAAATATATATTCATTAAAGTTGTCTAGAAAATATTCACATTTTTTGGTACAGAATATTTATTTTTGGATGCGTTTAGGTACTCGGGACATATGCTCTCTATTTAGAACATGCTGGCCTGAGAGTTATTATATAGCCAGGATGGCCCGTAAATTTGTGGTGCACTTTTAACTCAGCCTTCCAAATGGTGGAATTACTTGTGTCCTTTGCAACCCTATACTAACAATTCAATGCTTTCAAATGTGTATATCTTCTTAATAAAAAGGCTAATTCAAATATTTACTTATTGTTCTAGTTTGTCTTCCATTGCTGTGACAAAACACTCTGACCAACACCAACTTGAGGAGGAAAGGGTTTATTCAGCTTACATCTCCTGGGTCATAGTTCATCACTTAGGGAGCCCAAGACAGGAACTCAGGGCAGGAACCTGGAGGCAGGAGCTGAAGCACAGGCCATGGAGGAATGCTGTTCACTGGCTTCCTCCTCTGACCCATGCCCAGCCTGACTTCTTATACCATACACAACCACCTGCCCAGGGTGGCACCACTCATTGTGGCCTGGCCCTCCCACAGTGCTCCACCATCAAGACAATACTTTACAGATGTGGCCACAGGTCAATCCAATGGAGCCAATTCTCCAATAGAGGCTCCCTCAATACAGGTGTGTCAAGTTGACACTAAAGCTATCCAACACACATATTTACTATTTTACATATTTGCATTTTTATGAATAACAGTATGTGTACTCAAAGGTCCTCTTTTATATTAATTTTGTTTACATGTACCTTGATGGGCTCACATCATGTCATATATGTCCAGGTCAGAGGAGGACACCATCTAAGAGTAAGTTCTTATTAGTCTATGTGGTTCCTGAGGAACAAACTCAGGACATCGTGTTTGGAGACAGGCATCTTTATGCAGTGACCCATAGTAGAATTTCAAGTATATGATGCATCCTTATTAACTTAAGTCATGATGATGTGTGTAGATCAAAGACCTTACTCCTCTCTTCTTCCTGGTAATATGTCATCTTTAACCAAAATTTCCTCAGTTTCTCAGTTTTCCATCCCTTTCTTGTGAACACCCTCAGTGAAATAATGATCTTTATAAAATGAATCTCTTTAGACTTGCATTGGTTATTTTTACCTTTAGTCTATGCTTATTTAAATGTGATAAAAGTATTTTATATAGTACACAAATATTATATATACATATATATAGTGTTGTTTGAAGCAATGGTATAAAAAGATTAGTAAATGAATGAAATAATTCAGATATTTACCAAGCTCACAATGTACTAAATTAGTGAAACATGTATCCAATGAGAAAGTATGTTAGTTACATTATTTGTTAAAAAGCAAGAGAAGACTGAGTAGGAGATAGGAAACAGATTTATAAAAGCAAGAATGTGCACATAACATCATAGGAATTACAAATAAATGAAATGATTAATTTGCTATTTTGCTCTAGAAAACTTTCAATGGAATGATATTTTAAAATTTAGAATTGGTTAGGGTCAAGGGAAAGCTTTGCAAAGTATACTTGCTCAATATCATGTTATATTTATTTTCTCAATTAAGGGCCTTAATTAGGGAAGCTATGACAAATAGGTGAACAGTCAGAGAATTAATCCTGAACTGAATACTTATGGCTACAAAAGTATCCCAAATGAGTAATCTGCTGATGTGCTATGTCCATCTTTCCTCAAGTGGACAGACTCATTTACAAAATAATGTACAATTTAGCCTAATTATTTTCTGAAAATGCAAACAAGGTGGCCACTTTAATGGGCTGACATTGGGACGAAGGGTGTCATGTACAGTCTATCTTTATATTGCCTACTGTTTTCCCTTCAACAAATCAAAGTGGTATTGGAATCAAATAATTTGGTTAAGTACATGTATATATTCTGAAAACTTTTACTTCAAATACCTTAAATTCCTCCATACCCCAATGAAAATGACACCTGTCCCATCATGTCCAAAAAAACTAAATCTGGACCCAATACACATAAATGAACTGTAAACACACACACACATCCATTCATTACATATAAATTATGTACATACATATGTGCATCTATTTGCTTTTTAAGTAAGATAATGAATAATAATAAATTAATTATCAATTAATAATCAGAAGTCTTATCAATGTTTATTTTTCAGAGAAATATGCTTTCTTCTTGGGCATATGGATTATAAAACAATGCATGAAGTTAACGGAAAAAAATTGAGAATTTATCAAATTTTCTTTTTTTTTTTTTTTTGGCTTTTTCAAGACAGGGTCTTCCTGTAGCCCCAGCTGTCCTGGAACTCACTCTGTAGACCAGTAGACCAGGCTGGCCTTGAACTCACAAAGATCTGCCACCATGCCCGGCCAAATTTTCTAAAGTTTAGAAGCAATTTTTATGTTTATACACATCAAACTTAATATGCAAGAACATGAATTTCTGAAATGCTCAGCCAATTGCTCAGCAATTCTGTTGTATAACCAAAGAATTATTTCTCCAAACATATAATTTATTTACATGCTCTAAGCTTATATTTTCATTTTCTGAGTTTTTTATGGTACAAAATTAGATTTGTCACATGAGATATATAGGAAGTGTTCTGGGGCCTTCAGAGATGGCTCAGCAATTATGATTACCAGCAACTCTTGCAGAGGACTGGGGTTGCATTCCCAGCATCCACACAGAGGCTATCTCTAACTTTATTTAGTTCCAGGAGAACCCAACGCCTTCTTCTGACTCCATGTGCATTGCATGGCATGGGTGCAGTGACATGCATGCAGGAAATCCAATCATATATATGAAAGCAATGAATATTGTTTTAAAAGACGTGAATTAGAATGCATGTCTTTAATCCCAGTACTCCGGAGCCAGAGACCAAGCAGATCTCTGTTAGTTCAAGGCCAGCCTGGTCGACATAGCAAGCTCCAGGCCAGTTGGGGCTAAAGGGAAACCTTGTCTCAAAAAAATAACAAAAAAGGAGTGAATTGAATGTCTTTTTGCTTTATTATTTCCAGCATTAGCCTCAAAACTATCAATTGCTAAAAATCTACCATGGAAAACGTTTTAAGTTTCTCTAGTCAGCGTCAAATATTAAATCCTTAACATATTAGAACAATTACACAAAGCAGACGTTTCCCCCTACCCTCTGTCGGCTGGAAATTGCTGTGGGGACCATGCTTGGACCATGCAAATCTCACAAAGATTTGCCTGCATCTGCTTCCCCAGTTTTGGGATTAAAGGAATGTGCTAACATGCCCATCTTAAAAATACTATATTCATTCTTTATTTATTTTTATGTTTTATGCCTGCATGTGTGTAAGTGCAATCAAAGCGGGATCTTCTGGAAGGAGAGCCAGTATTCTTAACTACTGAGCCATCTCTTCAACCCCCAGATACTATATACTTAAGGAGAGAAGTACTTCTATAAAATGACACCACTGCAAGTCATTTTTATTATTATTTTAACTAATGAATATGTCGCCTATTCTTCTTTCCCGTGGCTCTAGATTTTATCGCTGCTGTTACATGAAGCAAGATCTAAGGAAGCTTCATAGTTTTCATTACAGAAAACATAAATTCCATACCATTGCTTTCTAATTCTGCTTTCGCACAGCCTTGAAGAAAAATCTATTCTCTCTTATCACTGTACAACTATGATGCTCAAAGTACGTTCAGATTAAAAATCTAGTTGTTTTTTTTTATCTAATCCTTAACAGCAGATTCAAAAGAAAACAATATTCCATTGTAATTTTATTCTCTGTTACTCCAGTGAGATCATAGCATATAATTTTACACAAATAGTACAACTAAAATCTGTGTAATTTCCGTCATCACTTCATTTCTCTAGAAAAAACAGTGATCAATGGATGTTTCAGATTGTCTTACTTTTGTTTTGAATTGTTACTTTTCTGTTTCCCTTTTCTTAATAATCTTATAATTTCTTCTGCTAATCCTGTAACTATTTTTTATCGTCTTTCTTTTCCTGGTCTTTCCAGTTGCCAATTTCTTAGTCTTTAGGGCACTTCCTATAAATCTTCATTCATTCCCACATCTCTCAGTTCCTGTACTTCCTCATGTTCTTCTCTGTTCATGTCATGTATATTTTTAGTGGCCACACGATTTCTCTTTTATCAAAGTGTAAGTGCGACATTAAAACTCTATTACTGGTAATAGAGTTAATGTGAAAATACATATTACCTATAATTTATGACAAAGTAATTCTGTCTTAGTCATTATAATGAGTTGCCAATTTAATTTAAATAGATTTTCACCAAATGAATACTGAGATCCTTTTAATGCATTTAGTTCATAACTGATCATTAGCAAATTCCTCAAAAATTATCTTGAGAGACTTTCAGTCTGACAAATTTATTTTGAGTTTTAAACTCCAAGTAAACGATTAATAACAGCTAATGATTTATAAATAATTGCATTACCACTTTTATATTTATTTCTTAAATGCTAATCTTTTATTGCCTGAACAATTTTTGATAAAAGAATAAACTGGTATGGTTATTTTATAAAATAATATAATTTAGGTAATAAGAAAGTTTAGCAAGCAGATCATTAATTTGTTCAACACTGATGCCTTTGGGCTACATGTGAGTTGCTTCAATATTTTGCATTTTCTAAATGTCAAATTATTGTAATATACTCAGGATATGATGGTGAATAAGACATCACTGTTTTCCTGGAAGTTTCATTATCTACTAAGAGAGGCTAGTGATACACAACACTAGGGTGCCACTTATTTAAGTGTTTGTATGTATATGTTTGTATATGTGTGTTTGTGTGTGAACACATGCTTTGATGCAGGTATGTGTGGGTATATGGATATGTGTGTATAAATGTGTGGAGGCCAAGGTATGATATTAGATATTGTTCAGGCATCATCCACTTTCTTTGTTTTGTTGTCTGGATTTTATTTACTTATTTATTTATTTATTTATTTATTTATTTATTTATTTATTTATTTTTTGAGATAGGGTCTCCCTATAGCCCCAGCTGGCCTGGAACTCACTCTGTAGACCAGGTTGGCCTTGAACTCACAGAGCTCCAACTGCCTCTGCCTCCTGAGTACTAGGATTAGAGGTGTGCGCAGTTGGTGCTCTTAACAGCTGAGCTGTCATTCCAGCCCCTGTTTTGTTTTGTTTTTATTTTGACACAAGTTCTATCAATAGCCTGCCTTGAGCCAAGCCTCAGCAAACAGGCTTGACTTTCAGGCCAGTGATCCCCAGTGGTCTTCCTTGTCTCATTTCCTCCCATACTGAGAATACCAAATGTGTCGCTCTATGCCCATGCTGTCTGTGTAGCTTTTGGGGATGAACTCATGTCTTTGTGCATTCCTTGCTACTGAGCTATCTCCCAAGTCTGTGTAATTTGTGTTTGTAAGTTGTATGCATGCATTCATTCCTGTAGGGAATTATGTATTCATTACTACATGAACTGTTGGGAAACATCTATCAGTCTTTATTTTTCATTTTTTTTTTAATTTCCTGGTAGGTCTTGCCACATCACACTGTGGTGGATAGACAACAACTTTAAGCAAATTCAGCTCTTTCCGTGCTTGCCCTCAAACTTAATGGCAAGCTCTTCTCATACTGGGACAACAATTTTACTTATTTTCTGAGACAGAGACTCTTAATGAACTTGGAGCTCAATGTTTTGTTAGACTACTTGGCTAGCAAGCTTCAGAGATCCCTCTTTCTGCCTTCCCCATGGATGGTTAAACAGATTCATGCTGCCTCTTTCTGCTTTTATGTGGTTACTGAATCAATGGTATCTGAATTCTCTTTTTCATGCATGTCTGGCTTACACTTTAAACAAATGCACCATCAACACAGTTCCATTAATC
This sequence comes from Rhizomys pruinosus, assembly GCA_009823505.1. Lineage (NCBI taxonomy): Eukaryota > Metazoa > Chordata > Mammalia > Rodentia > Spalacidae > Rhizomys > Rhizomys pruinosus. Next base: position 849,799 of record VZQC01000197.1, on the reverse strand, counting down.
ACTATATATTAAAAGTTATCATACCCAGAGAACATGGTTTCCATAGGATTGCCTCCTCTTTAGGGGTGTAAAGGACATTCTATTCTAAATTAACTCTGTATGTACTAATCCATTTCTTCTCCAAACTGGAAATGCTGGCATCATCTTCCCACAATTCTTAGAATGAAGATGGGTAACTTGTTGGAATTCCATCTCTGCTGTGGAACTTAAGTCAGCATGGTCAATGTTTGCACCTACACTTCTTCATCTAAAAGATGAAAATAAACCTAATGAGTTATATGCAGAAGATTACTCTAAGAATAAATGAACTATGGAGTTAACAAATCCATGATCCTTCATAACACAGAAAGACATCACATATTTTTTTAATTCAAGGAGTGCCAAAATAATTTCTATTTATCTTTCCTAATTGAAGTTCATGTGATTGGAATGCAAACTTCATTAGCCTTATTTTTTCACAGAAAAAAACCCTCTGAAAGAGAAAATAACAGTAGTTCATCTGAATTTCTCTTGAGAGAAGACCAGAAACAGGGTTTCTATTTAGGGATTTGACAAAGCTCATTACAGGACAAAGATGGAGAACACTGATCAATGTAAAAGATATTAAAGGCAACCATCATCTGAACTTCTCCCTCCCTTCACATAGTGCTTTATTATTTAACAGCTAAGTTGGGACAAATTATTAGAATATTGCCTTGCAGTGATTGATGTCTGGAACTGCTTAGCTCCCACATTTGTAACATCCTTTTAATTCCACGAAAAACTGTCAAAGTTATACATGTCTCCACAAATCATATGTTACTATCTATGAATGCTTAGACATCACTAGGGATTGAAAAAAGTATTATAAATATACCTTGTATAACTTTGGCTCTATGAATAAAAATACTGAAAAACTAATTGGGAAAAAGTATTCAGGAGCATACCTCATATATAAATTGTAGATTTACTGTAAAATACAAGATAAGCAATCCCTGTTGTCCAAGATTAAGTCCACATTGTATCAAACTACTAAAGCATTTTAAGAAGACTGAAATGTGACTCTTAGGCATCATGAAAATTAATCGTGCATTCATTTTCTTTGCTGTCCTTTCCTCACATCTTTCCATGGGGGCTTCCTTTCCTCACTTGCTCATTTTCTCCTTTTCATCTTCTTTCTTTTTCTCTCTCTTTCATCTTTTCACACTTTGTCATCTTGCTTCTCTTGAAGTTCTATTTCTGGGTAAAGCTAAACAGCAGTCTTAAAAACAAATGACTGAAAACAACCTCTGAACAAAGTTGCAGTTGTCAGGTCCTGACATTTCTAGATGTCTAACCTTGGGCAAATTACATAATCTCTCAGGTTTTGTTTCTTTATTTTAAAAGTGAAGTGGGTCAAACTATGCGATCTTTCATGTCCTTTCTCTTTCAACACATCTAAATATGGTGACATTGATTTCTGAATTATTGCCAGTTAACAGTTATATTAATCATTATATGCAAACATGAAAATGTTAATGGATATATATATATATATATATAATACCACATAAAATATAAACTAATAATTTTAAGACAGAAAGATAATTTAGCTTATAAGAATGAGAAAATATAAAACTTTGTATGGGAAACATAGTTGTGTCTGTAAAAAAATTGATTCTAATCCAAAAGATTCATGTTTCAACCAGAAAAATCCTATCCATGTATTTGAGTGTTATTCAATTTTAAGACCTTGAGAGCTGGAGCCAGAGTGTAAATTATTAATAGCAGAATTAATAGAGATCTGTTGCAGAGGGAGGACCAGAAAAAAATGATTTATGTTTAATTGTGTTGATGTGAGTGTTCTCTTTCAATTTCAGTTCTTTTACTGCCTTGTCTCCAGTTTTAAATCTTACTGTACATGACATACTGGTATTAGAAAGGCATTAAACAGTGGTGTATCTCTGACACAAGTGATGTGTGGTTGTGGGGCAACAATGAAATGTGTGTAACTATTACCCTCAATGAGTGTGTATTGCATCCTATTAGCCTTGGTGAGGTATTCTAATCTATCAGTTCTGCACTATGCTCACATTAATATGCAAATGGAATTAGAATACAGAATTAAATGAAAATGAAATTTGGAAGCTAATTGACATTTTTGTCACAAAAGCTCAGAGAAGCACTATTTATGACTTAATGGTAAAAGGCTAATGTGTCTTCTTAGGAAGGGGGTCAAATCAGTTTCAGCTACAGATACTTCCTGAAGTACTGTGCAGAGCACTGTTTGTGTATGCAAGTTGCCAGCCTCCCTCCCGTAGGTGGTCCCTCCCTATAAACCTGTGCTAAATTGCTACCATCCATTATACGCAGTGGCTGCCTGGATGGGTGCCTGGCACTGACTTACACAGGCCATCTATTCCTGTCAGGAATATGATATGTCACTGACAAAAGCTTAATTACACCATTAATTAATAGGACAATTTTCAAAACACATTGAAATACAGCTTGACACTCATTAGTGCCATTTATGAATAATTTCTCTCAGGGAGTAGTACTCTGAAGAACACTTTAAAACAAAATACAGTTCTAAAGGAAGATATGTACAAAATAAATACGAGTTTAGTTCTCTCTCTGTCTCTCTGACTTCCCCTATCTTCTATTTGTTCCTCTCTTCCTCCAACATATATATGATCATCTTCAACACTAGAAATATATTTCGATATTAAAATTATCATTATAATTCACATTAGCATAACTGTTTTGTGTTTACTTTATAAATCTAAGCACTTATTTTTCTTTGGGATTTTAATTACATTTTAAAAGACACTGCACCTTAAACCTCAAACAGCAATAGCAACACATTACAACCAAAATAACTTTTTAAATATTTATCAACATGAAGTATCTTTTATCTTTTCATCATTTATCTGTGTCTTAGAAATATCATGAATAGCAAGAAGAAAAATGAAAAGATTAAATTCATAGAGGTTCAGTGGTTTACAATTTAATTTTATTTATTCATTCTAAAATTTAATAATTTATTTCCTATATCTTTTTAACCAGTAACCTATGAATCCAGTTCATTCTACTGTAACCTAGTATAAAATGTAAGAATCTATAACATTCCTCCTAGTCCTTAGATAATAAAGCCAACATGGCTAGGAGACTTAAAACCACAGCAAACTGTCATGAGTAATGTCCATTTTTGGTACTCTCTACTTTGGCTTTGTGGTTGCATAATTATAACAGCATATGATATAAAGTTTATGGGACTACAGGGTTAAAGTTAAGCTAGTTCCTCCTGAAGAGGAGAGGAAGATCTCACATCTCAGATAAGAAATTACAATTGGAAAACAGAAATGTGTGACAGAATGGGAATAAGACCTGCTCAGTCTACATTTGGAAGTTATCAATGTGTCCAGAAGTTACTGGGTTATTGGATGTTTTCCTTTATCCTGAAATGGGACTGGAGATAAGAAGACAGGATCACAACCTAGCACATAGAAAGTTGTAGCCAACTTGATGTGGATGTCATCAAATTATCTGGAAAGGTAATTCAGGTAGTCTGTGACAGTTCTTTTTAGGGATCACTTTGTTTTACAAATCTCATATCTTCAATATATTTCAAAGCCATTTACATTTATGTCCCTCCCTCAATGTCTTGAGGACATAACTTCAGCGGACTAAAATAATTTCTCTGGTTTTACTTCTATGTCTGTTCATTCCTTATCTACGCATAAGAATAACAAGTATCGGGCTGGAGAGATGGCCTAGCGGTTAAGAGCGCCGACCGCTCTTACAGAGGACCCGGGTTCGATCCCCAGCACCCACATGGCGGCCGAGAACCGTGTGAAACTCAATTCCAGGAGAACTCCAATTCCAGGGGAAGCGGAGACCCCTCTTCTGACCTCCGCGGCAATTTGTTTTTTTATTTTTTTTTTTTTTTTTTTTGTTTTTTTTTTTTTTTTTTTTTGCACGACACGGGTGCAAGACCTGCCATGGCGACAGTAATTCATACATCACAAGAAATAAATAATTAATTATAAAAAAATTAAAAAAAAAGAATAGACAATATCCTCGAGGCTGGAGAGATGGCCTAGGGTTAAAAGCGACCGATGCTCTTGCAGAGGACCCGGGTTCAATCCTCAGCACCCACATGGTGGCTAAAATCCGTCTTTAACTCCAGTTCCAGGGAAACCTGACACCCTCTTTTGACCTCCGCGTCACAAACCTACATGCAGTACATTCATACACATACGAAAATTGGAAAAAAAAAAAAAAAAGGATCCTCAGAGATTAAACTAAAAATCACTTTTCCCAGAAAATTATGATCTTGGAAGATGATGGAAAATTATTAGGCCAGATTAGCTTGGAAAGAATACCATGCTAAGTCAACCTTTATGGTGTGTAATGTATACATTACGCCAAAAGCCAGGAATAAAGGAATTATATTTTATTGTGCATAATACAGTAGCTCGCACATATTTTTATTGAAGTAGATTTTTATATTCTAAAAATAAATTTGATCATGAAACTGTAATGTGTACAGTACTTCAAAGAGCACCAATTAGTTGCAGAGTCAATTCCAAGCTCCATTCCCTGCATCCTCCATCCCTGCATGTCGAATCTCTTCAGCATTGCCTTTATCACAGCTCTACGTCGTTCACATGCTTTCCTTTATAAACGCAGTAAACAAATTTCTTGTCTTGAATTTCATGCCTTCATTTTCCCAGTTTCCCAAAGATTTTGTGGTGTTGTTGTTGTTGCTGTTGTTTTAGGTTAAATACTCCTGGTTTTTCATTTCTTTTTCTTTTCTTTTTTTTTTTTTTTTTTTTTGAGACAGAGTCTCCCTTTAGTCCCAGCTGGACTGGAGCTCTCTATGTAGACTAGGCCTGGCCTTGAACTTACAGAGATCCACCTACCTCAGCATCCCAGAGTGCTGGGATTAAAGGCCACCACCCCCTGCAGTTTTTCATTTTTTCCTGTAGTCTCAAACAAAGGACCAAAATGGAAGACATAATTGTGATCTGTTAGGAGGAGAAAGGAGTTAAATTATCCAACACTCCTAGCATGCCTACAAAACAAAGGAAGAAGTATAAGTAAGCAAGTTTAATCATTGTAACAGAAACTCCTAAAAACAGACAAATTTCTCTGGAAAAAGAAAGTTCTCTACTCAGTAATCTTTGTAAGGCAGTCCTACCAACATCAGTGTCAGCAAGGAGAACCTACAGCCTATGTAGCTGAGTTTACACAATTATCATAAAAGTTTTGTTGTTGTTGGTGTTGGTGGTGGTGGTGGTGTTGGGGTTGTGTGTGTGTGTGTGTGTGTGTGTGTGTGTGTAACAATCCGGAATATAAAAAAACGAAGATATTTGGCGATATGTTCACTCTTGTGTCTTAAAATAGGATCTTAAAATTTTATTTGGAGATTTCCAAGAAACATGTTCAAGTTCCATGTAATACAGAAAATAAATCCTGAAGTCTTTCTTCACTGTTCTTCATCGAAGTTTCCTTCTGGTGATGACTTCTCTAGTTTCATTTTTTGCTACTGTGACAATATACCTAACAAAAAGCAATTTAGAAGAATAAGAAACCCACTTCAAATAACTAATTTTAACTGTTGGGAAAATGAAGGCAGAAAATTCAAACAGCTAGTCACATTATATCAATTGTCAAGAAGAGAGAAAAATGAATACAAAATGCTCACATCCTTTCTTATTTGTGCTCAGTTCGGTTTCTGTGTTCTTACATGGTGTAGGATGCCCTGCTTAGTATGCTGAGTCACCCCACATCAACTATCCTAATTAAGACAATCTCCCACAGCCATGCCCACTGTCTAACTCATTGTACATAATCCCTCATCTTCCCAGATAATTCTAGATTTTACAAGTTGATGATTCAATGTAACAATTACCATAACTATGTAACTATTTAATAATTGTTGATGGTTCCATACAGGATTCATTAGAAACATATTTTTAAACTCCAATTTAAGAATTTAAAATTTATTGGACATCCTTAAGCTTTCCTAGAGTCTCTTCCTTTTTCACTATGTGGCTTTCTTCCTATCTCTTATCTGCTCCTGTTCTACATTGATTTAACTATTCTTTTTTTATATGCAGTTTCTCACAGTGAAAAACACAATAACTTAGAACTTGCCATGTAGCTGAGGCTGGCTTCAAAACTGTGATTGTCTCACCATAGAGTTCTTGGATTACAGACCTACATCACTATGCTTGTATGTCATATAATCCTGATTTAATTTTTCTATTTATACTTCTAAAATAGCTACTAAATCATTCAGACTAAGAGGATAGTGCTGATAGCAGTATGTAGCTTTATGTGGAGAGAACATGGTTTTTGTTAGTGTGTCCACAGTTTGTTGTTTACAGAATAAACTAAATTGGTTTCGACCACTTTACAGTTTGGTTGATGTGCATATATATAATCATAAGTCGATTCAAACCTAGTATTTTTTTTAAAGTATTAATTCAGTGAGAATTTCATAAAATACATTTTTATCATATTCACCCCTCTTACCCAACCCCTTCCACATCTTTCCCTACCCACCAAAACAACTTACATCCTCGTTTTTGTATTTAAACCCGTTATGTCCAATGGTGCTGAATAAATACTCATGGCTCTGGTACCAGGTACTAGAGAATGGTTGGCCTACAATGGACAATACTTCCCAGCAGCTGTCAAATAACAATAGATAATCAGCCTGATGTGGGACTTCATGCCCACCCCATCTCCCAATATAGGGATTTTGTCTGAATTAGCTTGGGTTGGTCTTGCATGATGTTACAACTGCTGTGAGTTCATATGTATAGTTCTCATGTTATGTCTAGAGAACACTGTCAAACATCATTTTGAATAAATCCCATATTTTCGGCAGATTACTATAACATTATTGTTTTTCCTCTTTATCTGATACTATTTAATCTTTCAAATGACTAATGGCTAAATTAAGTTAGTCTACAAAGATGTTGTAGTCAGAATTTTGCCTCGGAGTGGCAGCTTTCTTTTCAAGACACATTCTACAGAATCTCAATGACATTTTGCCTCTTTACAAATATTTTCCTTCAGTCACAGTAATATGAACAAAAATTAGTACCAATTTAAAGAATAATTGGAAAATTACATAAAATCAAATCATAATGTTAAGCAAAATACCTATCTTAAATTATATAACCTTGGAAGGCATTTGATATTGCAACGGATGATTACTTGGCATTCAATATCTTAGACACTGAAAAGTAAAGAGAAACAGTACTAAACAATTACTGTAATAGTGTAAGCAACACATTAAAATTTCTTCTTGTCATTTGTTAATTTATCCTTGAAATGACTTTTGTGTGGACTGCTTTATTTTTATTTCACAGATAGGGAATTTGCTATCAGGATGTAAATCCCTTCAATAAAGCTTCATATTTACATTGAAAGAACTGAGATTAATTTCAGAACTTTTCAATCCATAGCCTTTTCACAAAACCATGAAACCAATCTCTTCTACTACAATATAGAATACAGCATTAACAATGTTTCTAATATAATTTATTTTAGATATTAAAATTTACATACATGTGTAGAAAATAAGAGAAAATATTATATTAAGAAATATGTATTTCCTCTCTAAATAAAGTTTGGGTAGTGTGAAAAAACAAAGAGAATATAGAATCTAATAATCCTCCTAAAAGTACACATATAAGGTGTTTGTATATAGCTGTAGGCTATAGAAGAAAAATCACAGTGGAAGACTTGAGAAACCTCTCTTCAATTTCTTTCAAGACACTTCCCTCCCAAGTTGCAGGCTATTTTCACAGTCCTTGGTTGCCTCCAAGAACTTGATTAGCCTACTGTTGAAGACACAACCTATTCAAACACAGGACTTGGAGAAATTGAGCTGGAATAGACCACGAAGCCTCCTCCATGAAGACTAGCTCTCATAGTATCAGAAGATGCTTTTCAAGCTGCCAAAGGAGGAAAATAATCAAGTATCATACCCAGATGTAAATCCTACCCACCACCTCACTAACCATCCCAGAAAACTAACTCTTTTTGTGCAGTAGTGACATTTTTATCTGGGGGCAAATCGATAACTCTCTAATTGGGATTAATCAGTGCTCAATAGGAAGGAAATCATGTGTGGTACTGTAATCATATGTAAACATAGTTTGAGAGGCATGTACTCTAGTCAAGAAACTTCCTGTCACTTTTCTAAACTAATGTAATTTCTTAGCATATTCTAACTAAATATTTTTATATTTACAGACAAGTATGACTCTTACCACCTATCAAAGAAGCTACTTCTTACAAAAGATGGATACATTTACAAAGTCCCTCAAGTAGTCAAATGGAGAGTATAAATGACTGTGAAATGCCTATCCCTATGCAAGGTACCTACTGTTGCTTAAGGCATTCTAGATGTGATAAGTAAGCTGTTCCTAAGAAATCTCCACAGGATCAAAGTCTAATGCATAATGACAATGACAAAATTTATTCAGATAATTTAAATGTGAAAAATTTCATAGGGTCCCACCTCAAGTGGAAGAAACAGAATCAGATTTCTCTGGTAACTAGCACACTGATAGTTTATCTAATCCCAAAAGTAAGCACCCTTAATCATAGTACAGAAGAACACCATTAAATAAATGGACAGAATATATACATATATATATATATATAATACTAATATAATTATATATAGCCTTAGCCTTTAAGGGCCGAGCCTAGCACTCATTTGTGGGTACTGGGAACCGAACCTTTTACGTTTTGGTTGGTAGCCTTAGCCTTTAACAGCCAAGCTATCTCGCAGGCCCGATAGAAGATAGAGAATAATAGATATAGAGAGAGATATAGAGAGAGAGAGAGAGAGAGAGAGAGAGAGAAGAGAGAGAGCGAGAGAGAGAGACAGAGACAGAGAGACAGAGAGTGAAGTGAAGAGACATGAGGAACTGGGGTGAGACTGGGAAGAATGTAAATAATGCAAAGGTGTTACTCATATGCAAAATTCTCAATAAAAGTGTAAAATAAATATAAAATAGAGCTGATGTTATTTAAAATATTTTCATTTTTTTTACATGTTTATGTGTGTGTTTGTGTGTGTGTTTGTCTTTGTGTCTTTGTGTGTGTGTGTTGCTATGTGAGGAAAGAAAGATAAATACCAGTGGTTTCACTGTATCATTCAGTTGTTTATCCGAAACTTTATGTTGTTGCTTTTCCCTCACATTTGTATTGTTCAAAAAAATGCCTATATAATCATCACATATGCATCAAAATTATGACCTCTGAGAATAAACTATGTTCATTCCAAAATATGGTTAATAATTCACATTCCCCCCTTTAATTTTATATTACTCTAAAATATGAATACACACCTTCTGCCCATATAAAGTAATTACAGACTCTGAAAACAAGTGGTATGTCGATTTATATTATCACAACACAGTTTCTTTCAGATAAAAAGAAATGTAACAGTAATGTTGTTCAGCTTGCCTTTCAACTGGAGATTTGGTGTTAACATCCACAAATGAGGGAAACCATTCACCACTTGTTTTTCTGGGACTGTGTTACTTCACTTAGCATAATGGCTTCGAGTTCCATCCATTTACCTACAAATTTCATGATGTCATCTTTCTTTACTGATGAGTAGAACTGCATTGTGTAGATGCACCACATTTCGTCATCCACTCGTCTGTTGAGGGGCATTTGGGTTGGCTCCAACACTTCCCTATTGTGAAGAGTGCTGTAATAAATATAGATTTGCATGTATCTTTGCAGTAGGGTGAGCCTTGTGGGTATATACCCAGGAGTGGTGTGTGGTCAAGTGGTAGACTCATTTTGAGTTTTTTAAGGGCTCTCCACTTTGCTTTCCATAATGGTTGAACAAGTTTACATTCCCATGATCAGTGGATGAGTATTCACATTTCCCCAAAACCTCTCCAGCATTTGGTGTCTTTTCTTGATCTTAGCCAATCTTATTGGAGTGAGATGATATGTGAGAGTGGTTTTAATTTGCATTTCCTTAATATTAACAAGTTAAATGAAGAATATTTACTCTTTTTAAAATTTTAGGGTTTAACTTATGATGTGAGTAGCATTTGTGTTTGATGCTTATCCATTAAAAAAAAAACTCTTCTTTTTATATACATTAGCAAAAAGGTATTTTGCAATGGTAAAGATTTTGCTGTTAGTTTTATAAGCTCCAAAAATGAGGACCCTCTCTATGTGAATATATTAGTACGTACATTTTGAAAATACCAAAGGAAACATGGTTAGTTTCAATTGTATCACAAATGACTGCTGTTTTTTTGTTTTTTGCTGTTTTCTATTTTTTGACACATATATTTGTAACTTACTTCCTGTGTGTTTCATAGCAATTTCCTCCAAATTAGATCATTCTTTCCTTTAGAGAGGTTCATTTAGATTCAGGAAGTAAATGCAACTTACAAGACTCAGAACATAACAACTTACAAGTCTTGGAAGTTGATACACTTGAAAGTTACTGAAAGTAACAAGATTCAAAGTCCTTCCGCAAGGTTATATAAGCACTACCAATTGCTCTAGAGAGGATACTTTTGATACAAGTCCTGCAGGGCACTCCTGAAATGCAGCTTTCATGAAACATCACCAAAGTGTGAGTGGGCTATTCAGTGACTCAGTAGGCTTGGGGTCTTCTATGCTCCTTTAAGTTATTCCAAGAATCCCACAGGTTCATAAAGCTAGATTTGAGTGGGATTGTTTTTTTGTCTGATGTAGGTACCTTCTCTGAGAAAGACATTTGGCCCCTCCCTCCACACATCTAAGTCTTAAAATTATCTGGGGAAATTTTCCTAAGGTGCAATGGCTATTAGGCTAGTTGAAGTTGAAAAATTAAATACATTCATAACTAGATATTTGAGGTATGTAAAGGAATAGAAATCATAGAAGTGATTGAAACAATAAACTTCTGCCCAACACAGTAAACTTCTGCAGTGAAGATTTTTAAAAAGACCGAGAAAAAGATGAAAGACATGTATGGCAGAATGGATGAGCTCTGGCAGGGTGGGGGGCAAGAAAGGGGAAACGAGTCAAAATTTGATTAAGACATGTTGTATGAAATGCATAAAACTTCAATAAAAATATATCAAAAAAGAAATAAAATAATTTTAAATTCAAAATTTGAAGTAGTCATTAGAAAACGTTATATTGAATTTTTGTATAGTATCAAATTAGAGAGGCAGGAATGTTTCTTTATGGATGGTTTGCCTAAGTCTAATATTTCACTAGAAATTTAGAAATAAACAATAAGTTAATTTACTGGCCTTATTACATTTGGGGTTTATGATATAGTTCAGATTTATAAATTAAAAAAAATTCTTATTCATCAAGCTGTTTAGGAATTTAAAAATTATTCTACATTCTTTTCTGAAATATATATTCTTGAGGACTCATTCTTCAAATACAAAGGGTACTAGTTGACTACAAACTAAAACTTATGCTTTTCTAGCATAAATTATTTCTACCATGGTGAAATTTATGACATAAATTTATGACATAATTGTATGAACATTTATTGATATATGAGGGATAATAAGCATATTATTAACTATGTGGCAGCATAAAAACATGTACAAAGGACATTTATATACTTAAACATATATTTTAAATGTAATATTTAGCTTATTTAGTGCCGGGTGAATTAAAACAGAATACTGAAATATTTCCTTGTAGAATTTTGATTTTTGTGCTTTAGTATACAGCACTGAGCATGGATTCCTTTCATAACTGGAGAAAAGTACACAGATGAGGAACTCTGTGAATATCATTTTATTTAGCACTTCATATAATTTTAACAAAAGTATAAACTTTTGAGGAAATTTACAAGTCAATAGAACAACAATAGCTTTGGAGTAAGTTCTCACATACATAACTGCATTAGACTTTAGTAATCTGGAAATTTCATTACATAAATTAGAGTAGAATCAGAGTTTATAACACAGCTTTGCCCATTCTTAAGGTCATTGCAAGGATTCAGTGTTATTAGAGGAAAACCTAGGCTTAGCAAAGTTGTACGAATGAAAATGAAATGCATTACCTAGAGGCAAACATAGAGGAGAAATGGCATAACAGAAAAGTAGAAACAACAACAACAAAAATTAACAAAATGGACTCTCCAGGAGGAATAAACATATTAAGCTCTTGACCCAAGAAAGCTATAGGGTAAAGGAAGTTTGCTGAAGGACAAATGTAGGAAGAATGTCAAGATAAAAACTATAATTTTTCTAAGGGAACATAAAATATCTGGGGACATAACTACACTCAGCTAACCACAGGGGGCCATTCAGTCCAAGACAGTTTCCTATAGCCAAAGGAGCAGAACCAAGTAGGCAAAGGCCAGGGATCCAATCAGAGAAATGTCAGTTTGAAAAATAGTGAAAAATAGTAGCATATGGGGGCGAGTTCCCAAAACTTCTTAGTATTTGCCTGGATGAAAATACAATGGCTTTAGCACAGTGACTATTTTCTCTTTAGACAGATTCAGGGAATTATCCGAAAATAGTGACAGAGCAGAAAGAGATAGCCAGAGGGGCTGTCCTTGGTAATGAGAAGAAATGATGTCCAGAACGACCGTATAGGACATTATTCAGCACTCTATCAAGCAAGAGATTGAATATATCTGGGGAAAGAAATTATCAATTGATATTTTTAAAAAATATATGGAAAAATACAAGCTTATATAATAAAAGCATGGAAGCAACAAAAGGTATCAAAGATCATCTAGTATTGAAGAAAATGAAAAACCAGGATTAATAAAGGTTGTAAGTAGAGCAGATGGATTTGTTTTCTAGATGACATACGTTTACATAGACAAGTGACATTACAACAGGTGATGGCAGAAGAGAAAGATGGTTTTTCAGTATTTAAAATAATCTGAAAATGAAAACAATATGAGGGAAAAGTATTTCTTTACCCAGCTCCATGACTTAGCTGTTATGGTGCACAGTTTGAAAACTGGTTTAGAAAACACCTTGTGGCTGCCATGTGGGTGCTGGGAATCGAACCCGGGTCCTCTGCAAGAGCAGTCGGTGTTCTTAACCACTGAGCCATCATATAATTCGCTGTTGCCCACATTTGCTTTACATAAAATCTGTAGAGCAAGAACTTTGGGATTGACACATACAAATGTTCTCTATAATTGCTCTGTTGTACAGTATCACCTTGTAGCATTCTCTTTAAGATGATTTAACGTAAAAATTAAGTTTGCTTCCCAAGTTAATCATATGTAGTCACCCAAAACAACATGGGTGAATTTGATGAAATCTATGCCTTGACTCCACCCTATAGTCATGTATAATACAACTATCTTCTGGAGACTCATACGCTAAAAAAAAAGGGGGGGGGATACAGAAAGACATGAAACCTTTTCATCAAACCCCTGCAATTCAAATCTTAAAACTAACTATGGAAAAGATTTGTTTTTTCCAACAGGACAAAACGTCACCAACTTAACGGCTGAGACAGAAAAGATACAGGTTTGCATTGCGTAGGATGTACCAAAAAGTGGCAACGGACAGGCTGACCCGTCTGAACATTCAAAGGAAGAAAAGCCTCAGATAGCCATAAACATTGAACCCCTCTGTGGATCCCTACATGTAACAACTCGTTATAATGAGTCCTAATGAAACTTGCACCTGCTAGGTGCACAAAAGGTTCTGATATGAGAGAACTCTTGCCTTGCTATTCCGACCCCATAGAAACAAGGCAGAATATGACAAGCTGACTAGGTCGCTTCTCCAACTGTGAAATGCGAGACAACTATTGTAGAGGTGATCTCTTATAAAACCGGAAAACTGCTATGCTCTCTTAATTGCACTACTACAGACATGGGAATTGTGGAAGGGTCATATCCCTCACTCCTCTGTTCAGAAACCAAATATAATACTAAAGTCCTAGGAGCTATGGCCACTCAGCAAATATATTAATACAGGACTCTGGCATCACAATGGATGTTCTAACAGGTGGATGATGGCCAGTGGGATCCAAGGCCCCACAAAAGGTAAGGGCTCCTTGCCTCTAAGCTTGGGATACCTACATGAGGAAAGGCAATAAGACCCTGCTGTGACAGACCTGACATTAACATGGGAGGGATGTATTGAGACCAACACATGCAGATGTACAGATGGGCCTCTGGAATGCCAGAGTGTGTACCAAAGACCACTAAACAGCAATAAAGCAAGATATGGGTCTCCTGAGTCAAGCAAGACATTCCCCAAGCGGGTTACAAGCACCATAGCACCTCACTGTCCTGAAATACTGTGTCAGCAGAGGGCAGCCATGGTGCCTGTTATTATCCCTATGACTAATTGGCTATTGTGCTCTCCCCTTGGAGAAATAGCCCATGGGATGCACAACTTACATCTCTACAGGTTAGATGTATTAAGCCACAGTAAGACCCTGTCATATTGAACAGGGGAAAATTTAATTCATGGATTACATATTCCAAACATGTGTTATGCAAAGTAACAATACCTAAACTATCTTGGGTGCTCTTAGAATAACCATATATACTATTGCTTGTTCTTCATTAGTATTGAAGGTTTATTCCTGGACCAGAGGAACTGTTCACGCCATGAAGGAACCGCCAGAATGACCCGAAGTAGCCAAGTCCCAACAGCTCGCTGCCAGAAGAGTGCGACTGTTTTACCTCCTTCCACTGGGCCCTTTTTAAAGCTAGGAACAACCTCGCGGAAGAGTGGTGTGGTAGAATGTAGGCTGCGATTGGGGTGAGATGTGAAAACTGACAGCCAATGTGAGTTGGACACTCATTTGATCACTTGATTGAATCAAACAAACGTCACCCGCCCCACTGGTGGTGGGGCGTGTAGGTGTTTGGGCACAACACAGCCATCAGGATAGGTTTGCATGAAGGTGCTTGTACTCATGATTATCACTGTATAGCTAAAAATGAAATAAAAAAACTGAAGAAACGAGCAGGCCAGTTATGGTGCAATGCATGATCTGGATGGGGCGGCGGGGGGAGGGAAAAGGAAATAAGCTCTGAATCGAATGGAAAAAATGTATGAGTGCCACAAAGATCATAAAAATTTTTAAAGAAAACACCTTGTGGCTCTTCATCTAAAGTTAGATTCTCCTTGGCATTTTTGTTGTTGTTGTTGTTGTTGTTGTTGTTGTTGTTTCCAATTCATGCAGGGAAATGAGGAGCCTTACATGACTTGAACTTCATTCTGTGTAACTGATTAAACTTTAGTAATGTGTTGTCTTACTTTGTTATTTCAAATATACCCATTCATAAATTTCAAGAAGAGATACCACCAGCTCAATAATTTAATAATTGAAGTTTGTAGTTGTTTTATTTTTGAATCGACAACTATCTCCTGCATCAGAGTTATCGAATTAGGTCTTTCAGAAAGATAGAGATGCTGTGCTACTCAGTTTCTTGTCTTTTTGGTTGTGAGCCTGAGCCTTTAAGGGCTGCACCAGCTCTCCAGCCCAGCTACTCAGTTTCTTATTAGTACTGTCAAACTTTGCTTCTCTGCCTTTCATGTATAGTCAAAGTCTGGACAACTGATATTTGTCATTGCTGAGTTCATCTTACTGCATTTCAGTAATTAATATTATTATTCACCTTGAAGTATTTTTGATGTATGAAGACTAAGATAAAATTTTCTTCAAAATATTTGAAATTTCTTATTCCACACAGAAGAAATATCACATGTTTTTGAAGTTATGGCTGTTGTACAAGCTTCTATTTCAGAAAAAACCTGCTTTCCTTCTCCTCCCATGTCACTTCTATATATGCATGGACACACCACTATCATCAACAGCTACCGATATAATATCTATAATCTATCTCTAACTATATATATATATAAACTGTCATTTAGTTGTGCATGTGTTTGCATGTAGTTAAGGCTGTCCACTTAAAATTAAATTAATTTTCCTTATCTCAAAATCCTTTGGTTACTGTAGATAGTCTCAGGTGCAAACCTCTGAACTTTCCTTTCTATACCATGGCATACCAGTTGGTTTTATTCACAGCAGATATTGTTACATGACCATAAGGTGAGATTTAATTGGTGTACCTCCCTTTCATGTTCAGAATGCACTAAGTAGGAGAATATATATTGTCTTTCCTCTCTTACAGTCCTTCAGCCTCCTATTTGGGGTGTTCTCTCAGAGCTAAGTGTAGGGATTGTATTGTAAATATATCACAGTCCTTATTCTATGCATTTGGAAAACTTGTAGAACTAATAGTTTGCAACATTTGCTAAGATGTCATATGACTAATAGCTCAGCTTTTTAGAAGTTTCCTTGTGGTTATATACTACTTCTGGTACTTCTCATCTTTCTGCCTCATCTTCATAGTGAGTTTTGAATCATGGGATTCAGAGGTTTGTTGTAGGTGTCCTACTTAGGAAAAAGACCTCTATAGTTGCTTATTTTCTTACCAATTGCAAACCGTGAGTTTCTGTGTTAATCATTATCTATTATATGAAGAAGCTTCTCTGGTGAGGATTGAGAGATGCATTAATCTATGGATTTAAGATTAAGTCATTGAAGAGTCCATTTAATAATATGTCCATTTATCAACATAATAACATTATGTTCTACCCTGTGGTCTGTGACCCTTCTAGGCACACGTTCCTTGGCCTGACATCATTGACAAATACAGCTATCAAGGAAATACTCTAATACCAAGAATGGACTCCCTCTTCTGAAGTTTTGACTAAAGGTCACATAGAGTCTACAATAATACAGGCTATTGCCCACACACTTTGTTACCCCCACCCAAAACTGACTGTAACACCTTATTGCTGACAAAACTACATATCCATATATACATAAAATGGCTATGTGAAAATGTTTATCCTATGAAAAGTAATCTATAGATTAAATGAAATGCCAATCAAAATCCACATAATATCCTTCACAGATCTAGATTAAAAAGGCTAAAAATTCATATGGATTTACAAAAGGCTGAGGACAGCTAAACCAAACTTAAGCAAAAAGAAAGATTACTCTACCAGATCTCAAACAATAGTCCAGAACTATAATGATAAAAATATCATAGTACTGGCACAGAAAGACATACCATTAATCAGTGGAACATAATATAGGACCAAAACATGAGTGAATTTCAGCCACATAATATTTGAAAAAGCTGCCAAGAGCACACATTGGAAGAAAGATTCATCTTCAACAAATGATGGTGGGAAAACTGAATCTCCACTTGCAGAATAATGAATTTGGACACTTATCTTTCACCCTATACACAAGTCAACTCCAAATGGATTGAAGAATTCAATGTGAACCATGAATTCTGAAACTGTTTCAAAGAAAACATAGTCAGTACACTACAAGATATAGGTATAGGAAAGGACTTTCTAAATCGGACAACAGTTGCTTAGGAATTAAGTTCAACAATCATAAAGTGTGACATCATTAATCTAAAAAGCTTCTGTACTGCAAAAAAGAAAAAAAAAAGGACATGAAGAGGAAATAGAGTGGGAGAGAAATATTCACCAACTACATCTCTGACAGAAGACACATATTCAGAATATAAAAAGAACTCAAAAGGCAAAGAAACAGGGAAACAAATAACACAAGAAAAATGTGCTAAGAACTTGAACAGAGTTTTCAAATGAAGGAATAACAATGGCTAAGAAAGATTTTATATAGTGTTCAATATCCTGGCTCAGCTCTATAGAAAAATGACACCAAATACTGGTGAGAATGAGGAGAATGGAAAATTCTCATTCACTGTCAGTGGCTTTGCAACTCCTGCAACCACTGTGTAAAGGAGTGTGGGGAACTCTTAAAACAGTAAAAATCAATCTACGATATGATCCATTTATACCACCACTTGACTTGTTGTCAAGGCTTCATCCTACTGTAGAATTACCTGTATATACCATTTTTTTTTGCTGCTCTATTCACAAAAGCTTTAAAACAGTACCAATCAAAATACCCCCCAAGTGATGAATGGATCCAAAAAATATAGTTCATTTATACATTGCATTACTACTCAGTGGTAAAGAAAAATAAAATCATCAATTTTTCAGATAAATGGATAGAACTAGGAACTGTTATAATAAGTGAAGTAACAGGGATACAAAAGTGAATCGACATATATTTTCCCTCATTTGTGGATTCGGATGTAACTAAGAAAATGAATAATTCTTTAAAAATATATTCCATCCACATCATTCTTTAGCATAGACCCAAATTATACTAGATGCTTCTACAGAGATATTTGCTCAGATATATTTAGTGATGTTCTTTTCACAATATTTAAGGAAGAGAAATAACCTAAATACCCCTCAACTAAAGAATGGATAATTAAAATGTGGTACATTTACATATGGACTTTTATTCAGAGGTAAATTAAAATGAAATAATGACATTTCCAAGCAAATGGATATAACTAAGCTGTCATAAAAATTGAACTAACCTAGATTCAGAAAAACTGTATATGGAGCTCATCTCTAAATCCTTAGATATGAGTATGTGACCAGAAATAATCAAAGGAGTCAAAAAAATACTAAGGAACCTCAAGCATAAGGGAGGAGTTTGAGATCTAGAGAGGGGGATTGTAGGACAAAGAATCATTAAGGGGGGAAACGGTTGATTCTTTCACTAGGGAGGCAGGAAATGGACTACACAGTTGCAGAGAAAAGAAGGAAATAAATAATTCTTAGAGACCATGAAAAGTCAAAGGCAAATGTGTTATTTCATAAACCTACTGATAAATACACATTATATATATTATATATAATACATTAATTTACTTAGATAAAAGCCACGTAACAGAATTCCCTTTGCTAGATATCAGAAAGCTCCCTTCAAGTTTTTGGTCAGGGTAGTGCAAGAGTCTCCCAAAATAATACAGGCTATTGCTACAGCACTTGATTTCCTCCTAATGCTTCATGGCTTAATTTTTTTTTAATTTTATTTATTTTTTGTATGGTACTGTCTGCATGTAGGTTTGTGCACCCGTCTCGTGCAATGCTGCGGAGGTCAGAAGAGGGTCTCCGGTTCCCCTGGAATGGGAGCTCTCCTGGAATTGGAGTTACAGACCGTTCTCAGCTGCCATGTGGGTGCTGGGGATCGAACCCGGGTCCTCTGCAAGAGCAGTCGGTGCTCTTAACCACTATCTCTCCAGCCCCCCCATGGTTTAACTTTTTAAACATGTACAACTCAAACAAATATTTCTCAAATATAATATAATATTTTCAACCTATCATTCATAATCCTTTTTCATCTCCTCAAAAGGAACTCAGTTTTATGTGGAGCTTTATTTGGGTTTGAAGTGATCAGGTCCACTATAAAGTAGAGATGTGGTAATTAATTACAAGTATATCTACTTTTTTATTGAGATTTCATACAAGATTTCTTAATCATATTTAGACCCATTCCCCCCTTCCTTGTTCCCACTCTACCAGAGCTCATGCATTCTGCCATACATGACTTTCATATTTTTCTGTCTTTTTTTAATTTTTGGGTGCAGAATTTTGCTGTTTTGGGCAGATGTTTACTCTTTCAGTTAGTTCTTTGGCCCAGTCTTTTCTGTTATTGCTGATGTTGTTCCTTCCAATTTGCATCACTTCAAAATATGCCTACATACAAGTTACACATATACCAAAATTTTGATGTCTGAAAATAAGATATAGGGCAATTCCAGAACATGTTCAGGGATTCTTGTTTTAACAGTAGAGTTTGATTCAGGTATAGAAAAATATTACTTTATATTCCTATATTACATAGCAAGTTGAAGAATAACATCAGGTGCTATATTTACTAAAAAAGAAAGGATAAAAAAAGTTTGCCTTCTAAAGAAAGATTTGGCACTAAGATCCACAAATGAGGATCTTAGATTTGTGGGACTGTGTTACTTCACTTAGCATAATTGCTTCTAGTTTTACATTTAAACTTATTTCTAAATTATTTTTATGACACTAACATTAGTTGCATAAATATATTTTAATATTCTTTTTTATTTTATTTATTTTATGTGTATGAATGTACTGTCTGCATGTAGGTTTGTGCATCCGTGACATGCAATGCCGCGGAGGTCAGAAGAGGGCGTTGGATTCCCCTGGAAGTGGAGTTCTCCTAGAATAGGAGTTAGGGACGGTTCTCAGCCACCATGTGGGTGCTGGGGATCGAACCCTGGTCCTCTGCAAGAGCAGTCAGCACTCTTAATCGCTAGGCCATCTCTCCAGCCCCTAAATATTCTTAATTTATATTGACCCATCTTCAGCAGCATAGAACATCACTTGATAGGGGATACAGAATAAAGCTAATGTGTACTGAATTCTTGTTTGCTAATATTCCCTTTATGAATATCATCTATAGTTTTATTTATGAAGATCTTCAGTAATATCACTACCATATGTTCTTTTTTCTTTTTTTTTTTTAGTTTCAAGAAGTTATTTAACATACGCAATAATGGAGATAGCAAGAGTTAGGTCTGAAATTTAAATCAATTATATTCTGATTTTAAAATATACCATATTTTCTCCAGTTATAATGTGTAAAAATGATGAATGAAGAATGCACAGGTTGGGATTTTAAGCTAAAATTCAAAATAAAAATGTAAAAATATAAAAAATTCCAACATATATTGTAAAATCTCCATGTTATAAAGTATTCAGATACAATGAATGAAATTTCCTTCTACAGTTACATTTCTCTGGTTCAGTGGCACATATATTTAATTCCTGCATTTGGGAGGCAGAGCCAGGTGAATCTCTCTGAGTTCAAGGCTAGCCTGGACTATATCATGAGTTCCAGGATAGCTGGGAATAAAAGTAAACCCTGTTTCAAAAACACCAAAAAATAATAATAATTAATAAATAAATAAATAAATAAATAAATAAATAAATAAATCAGCCATACTCCTGAGAAATATAGAGAAAATTAATGTTTTAATTAAAATCAAATGAGGTTCTCAGCTGGAGAGATGGCCTAGCAGTTAAGAGTGCCGACTGCTCTTGCAGAGGACCCGGGTTCGATCCCCAGCTCCCACTTGGCGGCTGAGAACCCTCTGTAACTCCAATTTCAGGAGAACTCCAGTTCCAGGGGAATCCATCACCCTCTTCTGACCTCTGTGGCATTGCACGACATGGGTGCACAGACCTACATGCAGACAGTACTTCATATAATTAATAATTAATTAATTAATTAAAAATCTAACAAATCAAATAAGGTTCTTTTTTATTAGATACAGGTAGAGAATTCAGTTGGGAAAAAAAATCTTTGGGTAATTCGGGACTTAATTTGCCTTGTTGCCCTTTCCACAAACCCTATGGTGAGGATTAAAGGTGCAGTTCTCTCTGAAGGCTCTACATGATTAGACATACAGTAAAACCTAAATGAAGCAGAGGATATACAAATAAACATGTCAATTGGAACTTTTCAGGACATGGAAATCCACTCACCATATTATAACTGGATTCATACTATTTAAAAGTCGTCTCTATAAATTCAGTAGGTCTAAATATGCCCAGCATATCTCTAATTTCATTATTCATGAGTTCCAATAGACATATCATATCCTTGCTCATATTATTTAGTAAATTCAATTATTTTAATTGATAAAAATAAATAAAAGTTACATGCAGGATTTTCAGTCAACATAAGTGAAATAGTTCAAAAGTGTGACAAAACAGTCTATGACTCTTACACCTAAAAAACAAAGCTCAATATTTTTTAAAAACCTGATAGCTTCTATATTTTCTTTAAATTGATAAAAGACATTTTTTTAAACTATGTTTTGGGCTAGATGAAGTCATTCTCTGCCGTGTCTTCATAAGTTCTCTTCTTCTGACCCAAAGAACACTGGTCTTATTCCTACACAGCACCACATTTCTTCAGTGAGTCTCCCAACAGTCGTACTTGGTACAATTCTGGAACTTTATAGCATTCTTTTTGTTTTTCTTCCCCTGATCTCATGGCACTTAAGAAACCAGTTCTTACAAACCTTTGTCAAGTTTTTCATGATATCAGGTTTTTAAAAAATGTTGTACTTTGAAGATAAAAGCCCATGAAGAATGACATGGTTGTAATAATTTAAATCCATTGGAAATATACTGGAATCTGTAATCGATGTTCAGATGAGTGGTTTCCTGGCTCATGAATGGAAGATGTTTAGCCATTATACTTCCCAAATCAAGAGGATACATAGCATGCTTAAATTCTTTTTAAAAAATTCTTGGGAGGCAGAGGCAGGCGGATCTTTGTGAGTTCAAGGCCAGCCTGGTCTACAGAGCGAATTCCAGGACAGCTGGGGCTACAGGGAGACCCTGTCTCGAAAAGTCAAAAAAAAAAAAAATTGAGTAAGTTATTTCTCCTGCCTCTTTGTGCTTCTCTGTTCATCAAATGACTAAAGTATACAGAATATAGCATGCACTGGACCTGGATAATAAATGGTACTAATTTTTCTGATATACTGAACAGTAAATAAAAGTTAGTTGTCATGTTAAAAAAAAAAAAGCAAAGCTCAAGGAAAAAAAGGAGATTTAATAAAGAAAATACTTTCTTAAAAATTCCTGTGATTTTATTTTGACCTTCACTTAAGAGATAAAGCCAACTAACAGCCCTTGGGAGAAATAATCTGTGAAAAAAATTACTCTAGGATACTCATCTATCTCTCCCATTCCCATTGGTACAAGCCAAATGGAAGACTAATGAAAGGAATAAAATCTAAGTAAGAAAATAGATCAGACTCTGGAAATAAGGGAAAATATTTAACACAGTTGATGTGTCAGCACAGCCATGCCTCCCATAAATGCTCCTGGTTCTCTGGATACTATCTCCACATTTCCTGAATAATCATTTCACAGCTTCACTCCAAAATTTTTTATGCTCAAATTTCCGTTTACTTCACTTAGAAAATAGGAGTCAAAAGATATCCTTCATTCACTTTCCTCTCTCTCTCTCTCTGTGTGTGTGTGTGTGTGTGTGTGTGTGTGCATTTTTTCAACTAGAAGAGCAGTGTATGCTCTTTAGCTTTCTATCACCATGAATGACCTACTTATTCTTAGGAGTATTAAAGGATAAGGCATTCACTGGTACTGAGTTCATGTGTGGATGTCCTTTCATGCATTTTTTCATTGCTACAAAAATAGGAGGTATTGTTTTGATTTTTTCATTTGAATATCCTCTATTTATTACTAGAGAATTTTCTAAAGGCTTATCACATTTGTGCACATTTGGAAACATGAAGCAATAATTGTTCTTGATTTTGGATTACCTTTGTATAAGAATAAATCCTGGATATTGAAGATAATTCATGTGCTGGTTTATTAAAAGTGATTTTCTTACATAGCATTCTAAAACTCTTAGGTCCACAAATTCTTTTCCAATATTTTGTAATGTGAGCCAGTGTGTATGGGTCTTCAAGCTCAGAGGAGAATACGTATAAAAATTATTAAATATTCACAATTGCTGTGATAAAATTTTGTGTTTTTAAAGATGTATTCACTTTCATTGTACACACACACTTGTGTTTTTCTGCATGTATGTATGTACACAATATGTTTCTAATGCCTACAGAGACAAGAATAGTGGAATGTGACCCCTGGAACTGAATGTATAAACAGCTGTGAGCTGTCATTTAGGTTCTGGAGGAGGGTGGGGGAAGATCTGGAAGAACCCAATGTTTCTTCTTTTATCCAATAAAATTGGGCTTTACAAAACCAGTAAAGAATGCAGCATGAAATTAGAATAGACACTCCTGCTTTTTTCTTGGTACCATTTGCTTAGAATATTTTTCCAGCCTTTCACTCTAAGGTGGTGTCTGTCCTTGAGGGTGAGATGGGATTCTTGTAGACAGCATATAAAAGGATTCTGTTTCCTAGACTCCAGAGTAAAATTAATCAGAAGAGACAAAGACGGCCATTGCATCCTTATCAAAGGAAAAATTAACCATGAAGACTTCACAATTCTAAATATTTATGCATCAAACTCTGGTGTACCTAACTTTACAAACACTACTCTGTAGGATGCAAGGGTGGTTCAACATTTGTAAATCAAAAAATATCATATAACACAGAAATGGACTGAAAGACAAAAAACACAGGATCATCTCAATTGATGCAGAAAAAGCCTTTGACAACATCCAGCATCCCTTCATGTTTAGAGTTCTAGAGCGAACTGGACTGAAGTGAACATTCCTCACCATGATCACTGCCATATATAACAAACCCACTGTCAATATAGTCCTAAAAGGTAAAACACCGGAAGCATTCCCCTTAAAGGTGGGAACCCATCAAGGCTGCCCCTTATTGCCACTCCTCTTCAACATAGTGCTTGAAATGCTTGCTAGGGCAAAAAGGCAAGAGAAGGAAATTAAAGGAGTACCAGTAGGAAAAGAGGAAGTTAACCTACCCTTTTTGCAGGTTACATGAGAGTTTGTGTAAGGGAAGCTAAAAACTCCACCAGAAAACTCCTAGAAATAATTAAGAGTTTCAGTGAAGGGGGGGCTACAAAATTACCCTAGAAATATAAGTAGCCTTTCTTTATACCAATGATAAACAAATGGAGAAGGAATATAAGAAGATCTTCCCACTCAAAATAACCTCAAAAATAAATAAATAAATAAATAAATAAATAAATAAATAAATACAATACAATACCTGGGAACAAACCTAACCAAAGATACCAAAGATCTCTACAACAAAAAATTTAAACTCCCTGAAGAACGAGATTGAAAATGATATCAAAAGATGGAAAGACCTCCTATGCTTATGGATAGGAAAAATTAATATAGTAAAAACGTCCATTTATCCAGATTGATATACAGATTCAACACAATCCCAATCAAAATACCCATGAATGTCTTCATAGCCTTGGAAAAAAGTACTTAAATTCATATGGAAAAACAAAAAAACCCAAATAGCTAAAGCAACCCTGAGTGAAAAATGCAATGGGGGGGCATTGCTTTACTAGACCTCAAGCTATATTAAAGGACTATAGTCATAAATACAGTCTGGTACTGGCACAAAAACAGACCAGTTGACCAATGGAACAAAATTGAAGATGCAAACTTGAGCTGATACAATTTCAGCCAACTCTATTGATTCTTAAGGAGACAAAAAAAAAAAAAAAAAAAAAAGCTCAATGGAGGAGATAGCATCTTCAGCAATGGTGTTGCTGGGCAAAATCGGATCATTATTTGTAGAAAGAACAAAATTAAACCCCTATCCTCTCACCCTGTACAAAAATCAACTCCAAGAGTGGATCAAAGCTCTTAACATGACACCCAAAACCCTGAGGAAGATAGAAGAAAAAGTTGGCAGTAACCTACAAGACAGGCATAGCAAAAAACTTTCTAAATCACATAGCAGCTGCTCAGGGAATAAGGTCAACATTGACAAATGGGACCTCATCAAATTCAAAATCTTCTGTACAGTGAAAGAAACAATTAAGGAAGGAAGTGAAGAGAAAATCCATGTAGTGGATGGATTTTCACCAGTGATAGATCTGAGAGAACATTAATATCAAGTATATATAGTCTACTCAAAAAACAAAGAAGTAAGAAAACAAATGATCTACTCAAAAGATGGAGTAAAGAGCTGCACAGAGACTTCACAAGTGAGGAAGGAACAATTGCTGAGAAACGTCTTAAAAAGTGTTCAACATCATTAGTAACTAAGGAAATACAAATTAAAACCCCTCTCAGATACCATCTCCCCCCATATAACTGGCTAAGTTCAAGAAAAGAAAAGAAATCAAATGCTGGAGAGGTTACGGGGAAAAGAGAATACTCATCCACTGCTGATGAGAATGTAAACTCATACAACCATTATGGAAAGCAGTCTGGAGACCCCTTAAAAGACTCAAAATGAGCCTACCACCTGACCCTGCAATACCACTCCTGGGTATATACCCACAAGACTCATTCTACCACAAAGATATATGCACATCTATGTTTATTGCAGCTCTCTTACACAATAGTGAAGAGCTACACCCAACCCAAATGCCCCTCAACAGATGAGTGGTTAACAAAAAAACTGGCACATCTACAAAATGGAGTACTATTCAGTGGCAAAGAAAGATAACATCATGAACTTTGCAGGTAAATGGATAAAACTCGAAGCCATTATGCTAAGTGAAGTAACACAGTCCAAAAAAACCAAATGGCAAATGGTTTCCCTCATTTGTGGATGCTAGCACCAAATCCCCAGTTGAAAGACAAGCTGAACAAAATTATTGCTAAATTTATTTTTATCTGAAAGCAACTGTGTTGTGATAATATAAATCTTTTAATGGGCTCTAGAATCGACCTACCACTTAATTTCAGACTCTGTAATTACTGTATATGCATCGAAGGTATGTATTCATATTTTAGTGTCAAATGAAATTAAAGGAGGAAATATGAATTCGTAAACATATTTTAGTATTAGCATACAGTTTATTCTAAGAGGTCATACTTTTGATGTGTGTATGTGATGATTATATAAGCAAAATCCTATTGCTGAAGCCTATATTAATTAATTTCCCCAATTAAAATTTATTAAAGGGAGATATTTTTACTGACTATTAAGCTCAGAAGAACAAATGCAAGTTTTATTATGGGAGTTTCTAATTTGTGACCCTGTAATGCTTCTGGGTGTGGTTATATCCCTTGGAGTCTAGTTAATCTATCAGATATTTCATACTTAAAGAAACTGAGTCTTCCTCTGTCCAGATATCAATTGTTAATAGAACCTCATCTATGGTTGATTCTTCTTGCCCCAACCCCTACCATCCATGAAAGTGTTTTGTCTGGTTTAGGCTTTCACGGGTGTATTTCATGCCTTCAGAAGCACTGTGCATTTAAATGTCCCAACTGCTTTATGGTGTCCAAGCAACATGATTCCCTTGTATTCATTTACCAAAATATTTTAATATAATAGTCATTCTTTGATTTCCTCATGACCCTGCTCATTATTGAAATAGATGTATGTCTGGGAAAGGGGCCATGATGGTGGCAAGAAGAAACCCCTGAATCATCCCAAGAAGCAGGCCAAGGAAATGGATGAGGAAGATAAGACTTTCAAGCAGACACAGAAAGAAGAGCAGAAGAAACTAGAAGAGCTAAAAGCAAAGGTCGTGGGGAAGGGCCCCCTGGCCACAGGTGGAATCAAGACATATTGCCACATTGATAAAAAGGTTTATCTGTTTTAATAATTTTCTAGTGGAGACTTCAGTGTCACTCATGAATAGAATTATACAATCTTCAAATCTTCTTCCTTTCATGTTTATATCATTTATATTTGCTTCTCTGGTACTGGTTTGTTTAGCTATATCTTGCAGCCCTATATTGACTAAGATTTAATGAAGTAGAGATCTTTGCTTGTTAACTAACTTTGTTGGAAATTCTTTGTTATTTTTCTTTTTCATTTATTATAATATCAACTCTGGGGCTGGAAAGATTCCTCAGAGGTTAAGAGGACTTGCTGCCCTTTCAGAGGACCTGGCTTTGGTTTCCAGTATCCATATGTCGGCTCATAATTGCCTGTGACTCTAGTATCAGAGGATCTGATACCCTCTTAAGCTGCCAGGGGCACCTGCTATAAACACACACACACACACACACACACACACACACACACGATAGATAGATAGATAGATAGATAGATAGATAGATAGATAGATGATAGATAGATAGATAGATAGATACAGGCACTCATATATACAATAAACAAATCCTTAAAAAATCCCCACATCATATCATAGTTAAAATGTTAGATGCCCAAAACAAAGACAACATATGGAAGGCCACAAGAGAAAACAAGTTACATATAAAGGAAAACCCATCAGAATTACAGCTGACTTTTCAATGAAAACCAGAAGAACATTGACCAAAGCATCCCCATTGCTAAACGACTATAGAAACCAACCCATATTATTATACCCAGGAAAAGTGTCAATTGTAGATTATGCCTTCCAAG
The DNA here is from genome assembly GCA_009823505.1 of Rhizomys pruinosus. Classification (NCBI taxonomy): domain Eukaryota; kingdom Metazoa; phylum Chordata; class Mammalia; order Rodentia; family Spalacidae; genus Rhizomys; species Rhizomys pruinosus. The sequence continues at coordinate 821,894 of VZQC01000197.1, read as the reverse complement.
ACATAAACAAGATGAAAGAATTCATATCCAGGAAACCAATCCTTCAGAAAATACTCAAAGCAATTCAAAGGTCAGAAGTAATGGGAAACTATCCCCAAGCACCTAGAGAGGGTAATGAATAAAAGTATAACTGTAGAAATACAAACTTAGACCAAGAATCCAAACAGAAAATAAGGCAACATCTCTCAATAATAACTTTAAATACTAATGGTCTAAGCTCCCCAATCAAAAGAAATAGATTGGGAGAATGGATTAGGAAACAGAACACATCTATATGCTATGTACATTAAACCCATCTTATCCTGAAGTATAGGTATCAACTTAAGATGAAAGGATGGAAAAAAATATTCCAAGCAAATGGTACCCAAAAGAAAGCAGGAGTTCCTATTCTAATATCAGACAAAATAGTCTGCAAAGTAAATATATTCAAAAGACACAAAGAGGGGCATTACACCCTTATCAAAGGAAGAATTAACCATGAACATTCCACAATAATGAATATATACACAACAAACTCTGGTACAGCAAACTTAATAAGCACAATTCTTCAGGACCTCAATAGACTGATTAATCCCAGAACACTAATAGTTGGACTTAATAATAATAAATGGGGTGAAAGACAAAACCACATTGTTTTTCACAATTAATGCAGAAAAAGCCTTTGAAAAAATCGAGCATGATTTCATGTTTGAATTCCTAGAGGGAATTGAACTGGAGGGAACATTCCTTAACATAATCAGCACCACATACAAGAAATCCACAGCCAACATCATCCTAAATGGGGAAAAATTAGAATCATTCCCCTTAAAATCAGGAACCCAACAAGGCAACCCACTGTCTCCACTCCTCTTCAACATAGTGTTTGAAAAGCTTGATACAGCACTAAGACATGAAAAGGAAATTAAAGGAGTACTAGTTGGAAAAGAGGAAGTCAAGCTATCCCTTTTTGAAGACAATATGATAGTGTACCTAAGGGACACAATAATCTCAACCAAGAAACTCCTAGAATCAAGAGTAGCCGGATACAAAATTAACCTAGAAAAATCAGTGGCCTTTCTTTACACCAACAACAAGCAAACAAAGACGGAATACAAGGAGATAATCGAATTCACAATAGCCTTCAAAAAAAAATTACCTTGGAACAAACCTAACCAAAGACACCAAAGATCTCTATAATGAAATTTTTAAATCCCTGAAAAATGAGATTGAAGAAGATACCAGAAGATGGAAAGATGCCCCATGCTCATGGAGTAAAAATGTCCATCATATCCAATATATATATATATAAACACCTCATCAAATCCTCCATGAATTTCTTCTCAGACTTAGAAAAAATAATCCTTAAATTCATATGAAAAAACAAAGGACCCTGGATAATCAAAGCAACTGTGAGCAAAAAGAGCAACACAGGGAGGGTAACCATACCTGACTTCAAACTCTATTACATGGCTATTTTAATAAAAACAGTCAGGTACTGGCACAAATACAAACAAGTAGCTCAATGGCACAAAATTGAATATCCAAACCTGAGCTTCCAGACACCTCATATTTGACAAGGGGGCCAAGAAAATCCAGTGGAGGAAAGACAGCATCTTCAGCAAATGGTGCTGAAATCCAAAACTTGATTGACACTTGTAGAAAGATGAAGCTGAACCCCTACCTTTCACCATGCACAAAAATCTCCAAATGGAACAAAAACTTCAGTGTGAAACCAGGAACTCTGAAAATGATATTAGAAAACATTGGCAGTAAAGTACAAGATATAAGCATAGGAAAAGACTTTCTTTTTTTAAATTTTATTTATTTTTGTATGTGTATGAATGTACTGTCTGCATGTAGGTCTGTGCACCCATGTCATGCAATGTCTCAGAGGTCAGAAGAGGGTCTTGGATTCCCCTGGAACTGGAGTTCTCCTGGAACTGGAGTTACAGATGGTTCTTAGCCACCATGTGGGTGCTGGGGATCAAACCCGGGTCCTCTGCAAAAGCAGTTGGTGCTCTTAACCGCAGGAATATCTCTCCAGCCCCAGGAAAAGACTTTCTAAATCAGACAGCTGCTGCATTGGAAACAAGGTCAACAACCAGCAAATGGGACTAAGCGTAAAAGCTCCTCTACAGCAAAAGAGTCAATGAATTGAAGAAAAAACCCACAGAATATGAGGAAATCTTCACCAGTGATACATCAGATAGAGCATTAACATCCAGAATATATAAACTACTCAAAAAATAAAGGACCAAGTAATGAAACAGCACTATCAGAAGTTGGAGTAAGGAGCTGAATAGAGAATACACAAATAATGATGTGAAAATGGCTGAGAAACATCTCAGAAAATGTTCAATGTTGTTAATATTTAAGGAGACACAAATTAAAACCAGCTTAAGATTTCACCTTACCCCGGTAAGAATGGCCAAGATTAGGAAAACAAATGACACCAAATCCTGGAGTGTTTGTGGGGAAAGGGGAACACTCATCCACTGCTGGTGGGAATGCAAACTCGTGCAACCCCTATGGAAACCACTGTAGAGAACTCTTAAATGACTGGAAATGAGTCTACCATCTGACCCAGTCATTCCGCTCCTGGGTATATACCCACAAGAACATCTTATTTCAAAGACACATGCATATCTATGTTTATTGCAGCTCTCTTCACAATAGCAAAAATCTGGAAGCAACCTAAATATCCCTCAACCAAGGAATGGATACAGAAAATGCGGTACATTTACACAATGGAGTTGTATGCAGCAGAAAAAAAAAAAAAATGGCGTCATGAACTTTGCAGATAAATGGATGGAACTAGAAGGCATTATGCTAAGTAAAGTAACACAATCCCAGAAAAATCAAATGACTTATGGTGCCCCTCATTTGTGGATGCTAGCACCAAGTCCCTAGTTGCAAAGCAAACTGAGCATCATCTATGTTATATTTCTTTCTTTATATGAAAGCAGCAGTATAGTTAAAAGGTGAATCCCTTAATGGGCTTAAGAATTAACCTACCACTTATGTTCAGATTTTGTAATATTGGTATATGGCTGGAGGATATGCATGCATATTTTGAAGTAACATAAAATTAAAGGGGAAAATATGAGAAAATAAATAAAAACTGAAAGATTCAAGATATGTATGGGAGAATGCAGGAACATTGGTGGGATGGGGGCATGGAAAGGGGAATGTGTATAAATTGAACTGAAAATTGGTGTATGAAATATGCAGAACATCAATAAAATATATATTAAAAATAAATATTTTTTGCTTTATGTTTTCAATATATAACCTTTATTGTATTTATATACAATCCTTATATTGTATAAACTTATATAAACTCAACTAGTTTCTCTTGGGTATATTCCACTTTTCTATCAAACTGCATCATTTTTCTATTTTCATTTATCTTCAAAGTAGAGAAACCAGCAATTATCTACCTCTGCCATCAGCACTTTCTTACAATGTGCAGAGCATCTTCAAGGCCAAAGACACTGTACCTATCTATACAAGATACTGGCAATGAAATGTTTTCAAATATTCAAAACGTACTCCTTTCCCTTTCCCTTTACACTCAATCAAAATTTTAACACATTAATTTTGAAGTAATATTTGCTAATAAGCTTAACATGTCTAAAAGTGAACTCCCTAGTTTCCCTGGAAACTATTCTTTTCACAGTTTCAGTTCTGCATAACATGAAGCACTTCGTTTATGTTACCTAAGAAACATTTTCATCAACTTCTTTCATATTCTTGTTATAAAACCAATGTTCCCACATGTCTGCTTTCACTCCTTCTATATAAAATGAGACCATTTCCCTCTTACAGTTTCCAATATCATATGTGATTCTAACCACTGTAATTTCTGATATTGATAACTGCGTCCTGCAAAAGCTCAATGCTTAAGCAACTCTCTTCCTAAAATTCATTCTCATCACCATAGATACAATAGTGCATCTCTCCTTTACGGTCCAGATTTATTACTTTTATGCTCAGCACTCTCTGTTGGCTTCCTACCACTCACAGAGTATAATATGTAATTCTTACACTTACTAAACAATTTGTAAGCTCTTATTTTATTCATTTCCATTCACTTTCTTCAGTTTATGTTGGTCTCTTTGGTGTCACTAAGCTGTTCTGGACAAATTGCACACTCAAGACCTTTAAGTTTCCTGAGAATATTCATTGGAATTACTACATCATTTATTCAGTTTTTACTGAAAATTTACCTTATTTAAAATTGGAGTTTCCTGACTCATGACTCAGTTTTTTACATCTCTTCCCTCATTTAGCTAGTGGGTTATTTCATTCAATGTATATATTTACTTAAATGTTAGCAGCAAGGTTATAGAAATTATGGGGCAATGCCTCAGCATTTTTTAACTATTCCATAACATTTAACTTTACAATATTCCCTGAAGCCAAACGTTCAGAGTTTATATTTATCGTTATTTATTATTTCCAAATCTCTTAATTGGATGTTTTCCATTTATTCTTTCATGCTGCTTTTTATGAGTTTTACAGAATTTGAAGAAGTCAAATTATAATATTGTCAAGAAAGATTCATTAGGATCAGTCCTGCTCAAATAATACAATTCAGTGTGCATGACTGTTTTCATTATGGAGCACAGAGAAGGTATGTACATGGAGCACCATGTGCTATTAGCAACCAGGACTTGGATCATGCATCAATAAAACAAGGAATGCCATGGATGCCCAGTCAAGACCATAAGCTAACAACAAAATGGAGTAAATTGTTATTGTTCCTAATGAATCAACATGCTGTATAATGACTTCAGACCTTTAGTCTCCAGAGACATAAGGAAATAGACTTATGATGATTATGACATAGATTGACATGTTGATTTTGGCATCACAGCCCTAGAGAACTAATATAGATGTCACATACAGAGAGATAGAGTAATCACTACTGTGTACCATTTTATGGATAGGACACCAATAGAACAGACCCAGGGGGATGCTGAGTAGAGCAAACTAAGTTTTAGCAGCTATTCAGCAACCACAACTGGTCATCTAGTGTGGTTTGCTGGTAGCAGGATTACTTTACCAGCTGATATCCTAGAGATTGAGAACATGATTTTCTTGTTATGTAACTCCAGGGAAAAGTCACAGATTATTGGGCCTCAAAAAGCCTGATTTTACGGGGCTGGAGAGATGGCCTAGCAGTTAAGAGCACTGACTGCTCTTGCAGAGGACCTGAGTTCGATCCCCAGCACCTACATGGCAGCTGAGAACTGTCTTTAACTCCAGTTCCAGGGGAATCCGACACCCTCTTCTGACCTCCGCAGAAATCCCTGTCTGGTGGAAAAGAAGCTTCTTTGATGAGTAGTGATTGGGCTACTTATCTGTAAAAAAAAAAAAAATTGATTTTAAATAAAACACCAGAGCCTTGAAAACTTCTGCATAGAAAGATGAAAAGGTTTTAGTGATATCATTCCAACAACCTTGTGGGCTAAATACTTAGATTTGCAATGTATTTATATATGAGCATTTTAATACAACCATATTATGTATACTTACAGTTGCCATCAGGACACGCACTTACTACAGAATAGTTATGCTGTAAAATTTTAATTATTGTAGTAAATAGAAATCTTGATTTCTCTTTGTTACAGTCATATTATACATAAGCAAAATTTCCTTATCACTATTACTTAAATTTTTCTTAAACAATACTTGCTGAACTTCAATCTCACTGAAATAGCACGGGGCTTAGGATTCGTTTCCATAGATTTAAGACATTATTATTATTTTTTAATTTATTCTTGTATGTGTATAAATGTACTGTCTGCATGTAAGTTTGTGCACCCGTGTTGTGCAATGATGCGGAGGTCAGAAGAGGACATTGGATTCCCCTGGAACTGGAGTTAAAGACGGTTATCAGCCGCCATGTGGGTGCTGGGGATCAAACCCGAGTCCTCTGCAAGAGCCGTCGGTGCTCTTCACTGCTAGGCCATCTCTCCAGCCCCAATTTAAGACATTATTAAACTATGAGATACTTTAAAAATCTGGAACTTTGTACTTCTTCAAAAATACAAAGAGTTGTATTTAAATATGTAGACATTTGGAGGCCAATAACATAAAAGCCATATTTTTTGATAAAGTGTTGTTAAATTGTATGTGAAAGTGAGAGCTCTCAATCTATTGAACCTGCAAGAAGGGCATTATCTCTGTATAGCTTTTCTGGGAAAAGATTTTACTGTTTAAGGGTTTTCATGATTACCTAAAATATCTCAACTTATCATCTGCTACTCATGTGTATGTATAAAGAAAGCATCTGTAGGTGAAATATTGACCAGTCATACTCATTTATATGAAATGGTATCCATGCAATTAGTTTATATTCTTATTTCAATGGTTGTGTAGTCTTTTCAATGTTTTGAAAGTAATAACCTGGTAGACAGCAAATAGATTAAATTCAATTTCTATAGAATACCTGCACCAAGCCAGTGAAACTTGACCATGTATAAGGAAGTCTATAAACTTTTTCATAAGATTTTTTTTCTTTTTTTGATATTTGTAGAAATTATCAGATCACTTTGAACTATTTGTAGAAATTATTAGATCACTTTGAACATTAAGAAAAAGATCATAAAAAATTGGCATTATCTGCACTGGCTTAGGGAAAAATGTTCAAGATCCAAAAGGTGTCTGATTGAGTCAGCATGGGTCTGTGCATGCTGTCAACAACAAATGACCAAATTCCCAGTGGCCTGAAAGCCTTCATTTCTTTATGTTAATGCATCAACCCTGGCTCTTAAAATGTTTCTAACTGTCCACAAGGGTCCCTGAGCTGAGGGTATGTGTTTGTGGGGAAGTTTAATATAAGAATCCTATCCAGAAACATGAACTCTACAGTCTTTCATTCTCTAAAACTTGGCCAGATATAGTCTTTTGTGTGTACTGTATTTTGTTATATGAGGAAGTGGTGGTGGGGATGAGAGGTGTGGATAAGAACAGGGTTTAAATTTGATTTACATCTATTATTGAAATGCACAAAACTCAATACATATATGTTTAAAAGATCACAAAGGTGGTTAGAACTTCTTCCTGCCTTGGCCTGGAGGGTACAGGAGATGGATCTGAGCTAGAGCAATAGGCAAGTGACATGACCATAATCTGGTGGTAAAGTACAGAGAATTTGTGGAGGATGGGGAAGATGTTAGGTTAGAGTAAACAGCAGGTATGTCTGGCTTCAGAGGGTTTTTTTTTTCTTATTTTTTTTCAGAGGGGTTTTTACAGAAAAACTTTATGATTCATTATTGTCTTCATGAGAATCAGGTGCCACCTGGATTTTACTTTCTGGAAGAAAGAAACCACCAGGTCCCTGTAGCTCCACACATTTCTAAGAAGGAATGGGGAATCCTAATCCTCAGCAGCACTCCCTAAAAGATCTGCAGGCCAGCAATATGGGGACCAGATATGACTTTCAATAGTCAGAGGAAGTACACATAGAAACAGGAAAAAGAACTGACACATGTGGGGGGAATACTGACAATTTCTCTAACTCTTTTTTTAATAGCCAAAAGTCTCACTGTTCATATTCATAGCAGTTTCAGATTAATTACAATGTGCAAGTACCATTTGTAAAAGCAATTTACTTCAGACAAGACTGTATACAGTATAAAACCAAATATAATAACAAAAGAAAGCTCATTTGAAGCCTGTACAACTGTCAATTATTTTTGAAATCAAAGTGTAAACCTGGGTATGTTTTTCTTTTTTACAAATTAAAGGAGAACAAAGAAGCATGAATATAACATTCCAAGTGCTTCTCATTAATAACATATACTATTTCATACAGGAAAACATAACACATAACATTATATGATCAAGGAAGCACTTGCTGTTAGTTGTTTTTGACTGGAATTGTTACATAGCAGGAAAAATTGTTGGTTTTTATTGTAACATTGTGTGTGTGTGTGTGTGTGTGTGTCTGTGCGTCTGTCTGTCATCTCTGTGTGTGTGTATGTGTGTGACTATGTGTCTGTGTCTGTGTCGGTATGTAGGCAAGATGTTGACATCAGGTATCTAGCTCAAATGCTGGCCATCTTATTATTATTTGAGACAGTGTACCTCACTGAACCTGAATAGGTAGGCTGACCAGCTAATGATCCAGGGGAAGCCACCTAACTTCCTTCCAAGTCCAGGAATTACATAGGCAAACCACTTTTTTGTGTTTTCACCTTGGTGATGGAGATTTAAACTAAGGTCCTCATGATTACCTGACACATAATGACTGAGCCATCCTCTGAACTCACCCCATTCTTGCCAATTACCACTATTTCAGTTATTTCTTTGCACCTGTCCTATTCAAACCCAAATTGCAAGCAATGAATAGTCCGTATATATTTAAAACAGATCTCTTCAGGTGCGCATCTGTATAAAACGCATTATTAAATAATAAAAATACTTTTTGAACTTAGAAAAATCACATAGTGTCACTGAAAGTTTAGGTTTACCAGACATGTCTATATTTGGACAATGGCCATATGCCCTGACTAAATTCAAATGACAAAAATGATCTATTAATAAGTTAGCTGAAATGAATTTTAATTACATGCCTGGATCAAATCTTTTATTTCTTAATTAGTTTGCACCCCAAAGTGATTAAGAAATCTCATTAAGTTTAAAATTAAACAATTTACTTTAACATAATAATAATGTTTGCATTATTTAACTTTGATACTATACATGAAATAACTGAAAAAAAAAAACAGGCTTTGTATTTGCAGCACAACCATACTCCAATAAACTTGATTTCTTTACCTTTACAATAGTTAATATTCTGATAGCTAGAAGCATTTGTGAACATTAAATGTACAGCAAGCAGTGATGCTCTGACAAGGTAGTTATGAAGAACTGCAGGTATATCTTTCTGAAAGACTCATCATTTACTTCCTCCTTTCAGTGAGCAATACTGAAGTAAGTCCATTGACAGATACACCTATAACCACAAGTTAAGCATTTCATTTCCTACACTGTATTATTGGAAGTACTACATTTTTCAATTGCTTTAAGAATAAACTGATAAAATTTCTGTATTAGCCTTGAGTTCAATAATTTAACTCAGATGAATAATTTTATCTCTACTCTGCAGTTCCTTGGATACCTCGGGTTATTTTCTGGTTTTATCTTTGTTGCCAGAAGTATTTATGCATTAAACTATGACCACAGCTTCTTTAACCAACTTGATCTTTATTATACTTGTGCACAGGTTACTACTTAGATGAGATTAAGAAGCCAGTGAAAGTGCTCTCTGGGGATACTGAGTCTACTGTGTTGAGAGGGTGCCTTATCTGTTTCAAATCCTAAAAGCTAGAAAACGTTACCATATTCCACATCTCACTGAAATGGCATTATAGTCGTTTGGACATGCTCTGTTTTCTGACATTATTCTAAGCAATAGCAATAATTAAAATTTAAGGGTAAAACATTCAGCAGAATTCAGTAATTATAAGTACCTATTGTCTGTCATACAAATTTAAATGAACACATTTTTTTTCACATTCCCTTTGTTTTTCGTTTGAGTGACAGTGTCGTTCAGTTACTTCAACACTCAATGAAAATTAAAACACATACATTTGGTGGGAAAATAGTAAAATGTTTTAAAATTACTAAAAGTGAGTAATTTTGTAAGTAGTAATCATCAAGCTAAATTAGTAGTAAAATTTTAACATAGGATAAATGATTTTATTTGTCCAAATACATAAAAATGTCTATGTAAACAAGTATAATGGGAAACAATAACAATGAAAGAATAATTAAAATATGGTGCTCTGTAGAGATGGCTCACTTGTAAAATACATATGATGGTCTTACAAAAGACTTAAGTTTGGTCCCCAGGATCAGCATCAGATAGCTCACAACCCCATCAGCTCCATGGGAGCCAATACTTCCTCCTTGCTTCCCTTGAATACATGAACACATACCCATCCACCCACATACATAATTACATACCGTACACATAATACACATAAACACATAATGTTTTACAAATAAAATAAGATTTTAACAGAAAAAATAAAGATTTGTCAGTCTGTTAAAAAAAAAGTCTCAAATTTTTGCTTGTTTGCACCTGGCAGAATTGTTACTGATGCTTCTTAGTCCAAGTGTCCAAGTACAAACACAGTCATTACCATGATTTAAACTTGCTATAGGATTATGGGAAATTTACATAATTTCAGAGTTGTAGTAATACAAAACAAAATTAAAGGTGAAATTCATTTCTTAAAACTTAGTTTTTCCAAGAACAAAAGTTGGTTATAATCTTACCTATTTTTCTTTATAAAATACATTTATCATAAGTATTTTTCTTTGCCAAATGTAACTTACTAAAACAAAATTTACAAACAACTAATAATTATTTCTTTGTAAGAAAATGGAAACACAAAATTTACAGTATACTTTATGAAAAAATATCATGTATTTTATTATGAAGTAGGAGCTTTAGTTGTTATTATTCTACTCTACACAGAAACTTTACTGAGAGGAGTTTTTACATGTTCTTATAATACATAGAGGAAAATAGATAAATATTAGATATATGGTTGTGATAATGAGCTTGACAAGCAGCCATTTTATTATGTTACATATATCAGTAGAGCATGCCCTACACCTTAAATACAAATGAAAAATATAGAGCTAGGAAAAAGATGGTTTGGAATCATCTAGATATACTGAGTTAAGCGTAAATAAGATTGATAGTAAGAGAATATGAAACTGTTGACAAATAGGGGAGGTGGTAGCCATCCTATCACCAAGTGTGGCATGACAACTGAGAGGAGCTGACTGGATTGCCTGCTGGCCACTAGCTACTTCCCGGTTGATCTGGATGCAATAGATTCCCTTATATTATCTCCACACTCAAAAACTACTCATAAACATGCAGGAAATTATAGAGAATATTTCAATAATACAAGTATTAAAAATACACAATTATATCCTAAAATTTCTTATAACAGCAAGATAGCCAATGGTGTTAAAGAATCATATTTGTTATATATGATCAGAATAAAGTTACATATTTTCATATTTCCCTTTGTCTCCTTTTCAAAACATTCCCTTTCTTGGAGAACTTACTCTCCTTGCTGTTATTATTCAAACACATATGGCATTTTAACCTATTTTTTTCTTTTCTTATTAGACTGTAGTTCACTTGTGAATCTCTGACTTTCATATTTCTATAATTTCCAAGATTAATTTTAATTCTAAATTTTAAAATTGGCAAAAGTAGACTCAGTAGTTTTTTCACCACTAAACTGAAATATTCCCTCCTACAATTAACAGGAAAACCATCTGAAACTCCTGAAAAGTTACAAGCCTCACAAGGATCTGCCAAGATTATAAAGACAGCCTATGATTGGTGGTGGGAGGAGAGAATTTAGTGGAAGTCCTTGCACTTTTCGGGGCACTCTAGTTACCTATATTAGTAAGGGCTATCTAAATGAACAAAACCAGTGGAATAGATAAATATTAAAAGGAGATTTATTAGTTGGCTCACAGTAAATGATCTAGGTAGTCCATTGCACTACTTTAGAGACCAAGAACCTGGTAGCTGCTTGACCATGTGTCCAGATTATTCAGACTAGACTTGACCTGAAAGATTCCAGGAGAGTCACTTGCATCTATTCAATGTTGGAAAATCAAATAATGTAGGTTTGAATATCAAAGAAGACTGGCAGCAGCAGTGGCAGCAGCAATAAGATGCCAACAAAGGGTATAATCTTGCCATCATGGTGTGAAGAGGAGGCCAAAAGAAAGATATTTTTCTTTTGGGACTTATTTTTAGTTAGGTAGCCATTTGATCCAGCCTTCATTTAGGGTCTGTTTTCCTCTGACAATTAAACTGATCAAGAAAATCACTCACACAAGTGCCCATGGACTATTTCTTATTTGATTCCAGATCCAGCCAAACTGACAACAAAGATTAACAATCTCAATAAAGATTCAGCTTTCATGAGACCTCATTCATGTTAGGGTGATGTATTCAGTGACAGAACTGCCAAATGACCCAAAGTACATGAAAATAAGTTAGATCACCATATGATTTTGAAAAACCTGAATACATTTTAACCCATATTTTCATGAAAATCTAACAACTCAAATTATATAACATTATATAGAACATAATAATTCTATCCTGACCACATGGAAATAGGTCTTTTTCTTTGTAAAGGAATTACATTAATATTTAGAACAAAGGATTTCCCATAAGAAAACCCAAACGTGAACTATATATGATCATTTAAAGAGACTGTGAAAATCTTTGACTAAAATGCAACATCTTGACTTCATAAAAATTCTGAAGAACGAATAAGAAAGATCCTTTCTCAAAACTTACAGGACAAAAGGTTTAATATATAACTGTATCCCCTCTTTTTTATTTTAGGTTTTTATTTTTTGACCCATGAATCTCAAAAAGGCAGCCGTATTACACACACCTATAAACAGGAGCCCAGGTGTAAATTTTCATTAAATTTACCCAAGCTGTTTATCATTGACTATATCGTTAATTTGGGATCCAAACTTAATTCCTTTAGCTAAATTATCCTACAGGTAAAAGAAAATGTTACAAGATGATACAGTACAATACAAAAATTATGGAGAACATTTGTATACATTAATCTCAATGTTGATGTTATACTGCCTATAGGTATGTGTAATGCAACTGCCTTTTTGAGATTCATAGATGAAAAAATAAAAACAAAATAAAAAGGGGGATACAGTTATATATTAAACCTTTTGTCAAATTTTTCAATTTAAATCTTAAAATTAACTATGGGAAAAGATTTGCATGTTCCCCCAGGTCAAAATGTCACCAACTAAATGGCTGAGAAAAAAAAAAAAAAAGATAAAGCTTTGCATTGTGCAGGATGTAGCAAGAAATATCAGAAGAAAAATTGGCCCAGCTAAACATTAAAAGGAAGAAAAGTCCTCAGACTTCTACAGGCATCAAACATCTCTGTGGATCCTATTTGTAACAACTATTTATAATGTGTCCTAATGAGCTTTACCTTCCAGGTGCTGCAAAGTGTAACTCATTGCATAAATACAGCTTACTTGCCAAATAGCATTGATTTTAGTAAAATCGCAACCTCATTGCACACTTATTTGTTACTTGGTCACGGGCAAAACAATCATATATTATATATATAATAGTATTTATATATATATTACTATATATATATAATATAGAGAGAGAGAGGAGAGAGAGAGAGAGGAAGAACCCTAATTGGGGTCATATCGCTAGACAAATGGAGTTTCTTATAATATGCTAATTATGGAATCTTATACTTACAAACAAGCATACCATATACCACCCATCAAAAAAGCTTCTTTTTGAATTTATGGAATGTGACTGCAGAATCCACAACTGGTCAAACCAGAGAATGTCCATCTGTAAGAGATGCCACAATCGCTGGAAGACAAATTCAACAGTTGAAACCTCCATACATTCGCGCGCGAAGACTCATTGGGACACTGTGGGAATGAATGGGCAGGAGAGAAAAGGAAGTGCAATCCCCTTGTTCTCGCCAGTAAAAGCTTGCCTAACATACATTGCAATGAAACAGAAGACCAACACCTAGCAAGGCCTCAAAGAATGGGACTCTCCAGAGTGTGCATCCCTGGTTGGGACCCCTATCGTAACCTCACCCACCCACAGGTTGGGGAATATAGGGGAAGAAGAGTTGGAAAGTTTATGGGAGCCAGTGTTGGTGCATCAACATAAGGAAACAGTGGCTTAGAGACTATTAGAAATTTTCACATGTGAACTTGTGGGAATGTCATCATCAGGCAAGGGACCTAAGCCAACTCAGACAAGAACACAGAGTGGAGATAGAGAAATGGATGGGCAACTGTCCCTAGACTGAGAACTACAGGAGATGGATTACTGCTGATAGCGGAAGCATATGCATTAGCAAAAATTTCTAGATGTGCTGATTAGACTCTCATGAATGAAGGTGCACAGAAGGACATCTGGATTCAAATGCTTGACTGGATAGGACTTAATTTGAATGAAGTAATGCATGAGTTTTGATGGGAAAGTTGAAGTGGGTGGGACCTAAATTTAATCAGGAGCCATTGTTTGAAATGTAGAAATGACAAACAAAAAAAAAAAAAGAGAGAAAAGTAAAAAGGAAAAAAGAAGAAAAAAAAATAAAAAATCAGATTTTTTTGATGGTGTACACCTTTAATCCTTGTACTTGGGAGGCAGAGGAAGGTGGATCTCTGTGAGTTTCAGGCCAGCCTTGTCTAAGTAGTGAGTTCTAGGACAGCTGGGACTACAGGGAAACTCTGTCTCAAAAAGACCAAAAAAAAGAAGAAAGAAAAGAAAAGAAATGAAAACAACAATGATTCACAAGATGTGGAGGAGGGGAATCCTTATTTATTAGTGTGAGTATAAATTGATGCAGCCACAATAGAAATCAATGTGAATATTCCCAAAAGTGAATAAGAAAACTAATCGTTGTATCCTAAAAAAGATTAAGGGTAGCCAGAGATTGGAAAGAAGTATTTGTTAAGCTTATATCCACAGAGGAACTGTATAATGAATCTTTTGAAAAACTTAACAACTCTCAATATCCTTCCTGAAGATAAACTAATTCAATATAAATATTCGAAATAGAACAGACACTTCACAGAAAAATGAAGAAAGGCAATGGATATATACAATGACATTCAATACCATCCAGGAAAGTAAATTAAACTGCAATGAATTTCTAATACGCACCAATCAAAATTAAAGACTCACCTTCCTGATTACTGCAAAGAAATAGGAGAAATATAGATATATATACTATATATATATATATATCATATACTATATAATATAATATTTAAAATTTTTTATACACGGAAATTCAAAAATAATCAAGACACTTACTTGTGGTTTTAGCTAGGAAATCAAGTGTTCACTTGAAAGACGAATTTTTCTTTTTCTTTATTTCTGAAAGTAAACTATAGATTCCTTCCAAAACAAATTGAGGGATTCATTGCTTAATGGCTAAACTCGCATTTCAGGTTAAACATATATATATAACTCTTCCTGCAACGTCCAATCACCAAGTTTTCCTGTGCAGGGAAAGTCTGTGGTGATCCACTAAACGGATTCACCAGTGTTCATAGCTTTATACAAGAGGAAAGTTCTGTCCATCTTCAGAAAAGGGAAGTGCCTGTCTAGCAAGACCTTATTTTGTCCTCCAGGAAATGGATCAAACTGTGTTTGAAAAGCCAAAGGATGCTAGGGGCTCCCCCACCAAATAATAAATATAAATAACATAAATAAATAAATAAATACCTGAGTGACTCTTGGAGGACCAGGTCCTCAAACTGATCTTGAAGAAACAAAAACCTTGGTTAGTCTGTGTGGCCTTTAAACATTTTAAAGGAAAGATATACCACTAGCAAGTAAATAAACAAACAAACAAAAAATAAATAAATAGTAAAGTCCTGAGAAATTGTACTTCAGAATAATAACTTGAGATTGAGTAAAAAAGGCAAAAGAGCAAATTTCTTTTGCCTTGTTCTTACTGTAGAAGTGGCAGCTACCTTGTGGCTTGCAGCTGCTTTTTGCCAATCCTTCAAAAACATGAGCAGATTCACAGCTTTTCAACTTTCCAATATGACTTAAGACTATGTCTCTCCAAAGTATCTCCTCCCAAACCTTCAATGACAGATGGGGAAATGCTGAGACATCCAAACTTGTTGGACTGAGCTACTACTGGGTTTTCTAATTCTCCAGAGTATATAGACTGCCACTTATTGGACTACCCAGGCTGTATCATGGAGCCATACAGGAAGTCAAGACAGGGTGCAGCGCTTACAGGACTTCATTTGTGATCATGGGGAAGGCAAAAACCTCATTTGGGAAAACACAAGGGCAGAACTGATGATGGTTGGGCTTGCCAAGAAGAGACAGAACCATGACAATCTTTCGAGTCAATTAAAAAAAAAAAAACAACAAAAATAAGACATATCATAAGCTGAAGATGCTAAAACCTATGATATATGTGGCATGCTATGTTGCATATTTTGGATGATGTATATAGAATGAATAACAACAACAACAATAACAAGAGGGAAAAGACTGCTTCAAAGAACTGACTGAAAGGGTGAAGCTTCTGCTCGAAAACAGTAAATTCTCTGATTGAGAATTTTGAAAGAGACTAAGAAAAAGGATAGAAAAAATTATTGCAGAATGCAATGAGCTCTGTGGGTGGGGGGTGGGGGGCAAGGAGGGGGGCAACGGGTCTAGGTTTGATTTATTGTAATGTAAATTTTGTATGAAGTGCACAGAGCTTTCAATAAACATTTGGTTTAAAAAAAAAAGAAAATACATAAACTGTTACATTTCTAAACTTACATAGCAAAACTTGCTGTATGCTTAACTATACTTTCAAAAAGAGCTTTATTTCTTTGCATAAATCTTTAAAAATGAGGAAAATAAAATTACTTCAGTTACAAATATAGCATATCAGTTATGTGGTATATCTTTTTTTTTTTTTTAATTCATTTTTATGATGCTTTGTGCATTCATACATTTTTTCCGACTCAGTTCAGGTATTTCCTTCCCTCCCCCCTACCCCACCCCACATCCCAGTTTCATGCCTTCTGCCATGCCTGTCCTGCATCTTTCTCTCAGTTTTTTTTTTTTTTCCTTTTCAGCTATAAGTGATAATCCATGAGTTACAAGCATCCTTCATGCAAAACTATTATCAATAATCTGGGGTGGCAGGCTGTTGTTCCCCAACACCTACACGCCCACCATCAGTGGGGGGTGAAAGGGTGTTTGTTCAATCGTTGATCAAATGAGTGTCCAGACTTTATATTTTTGTAGTTTCACCATTCAACCCCAATCGCAGCCCCTTACCTCTACCACGCCCCCTCTTCGCAGGTTGTTCCCTAGGCTAGAAAAGGGGGTCACAGTCGGATGAGAGGTAAAACAGTCCACCTCTCTGGAGCTGTTGACTTAAAAAAAAAAAAAAAAAAATTCTGGCTGTTTCCTTTCATGGGCTGACCGTTGTCCAGGAATACCTTTCGATCCTTCTAATGAAGAAAAGCAATTAGATATATAGGTATTTAAGCAGACTAATAGTTATGGTAGGTAACTTTAGCATAGACACATGTTTGGATATGTTAATCCATGAATTACAATTTTCCCCCCTGTTAAATATGACAGGGTCTTACTGTGGCTTATAACATCTAACCTGTAGAGGATGTAAGCTTGTGGCATCAGCCATGGGTTATTTCTCCAAGGGGAGAGCCAATAGCCAATTAGATTTGGGATATACAGGCACATGGCTGCCTCTGCTGCACAGTATTTCCAGGCAGGTGAGGTGGTATTATCTTTACTAACTGTATTAGTCACTTTTCTGTTCCTGTGACAAAACCACCATGACCAAAGGGCACTAATAAAAGGAAGAGTTTATTTATAATTACCTGGACCCCATTGATGGGTCCAGGTAATTAGATTCCACTGTGGAAGGAAGGCATGGTGGCAGCAGCTGGTGTAGAGTGCTGAGGTGCATACCTTCCAGTGAACACAGGAAGCATAGTGAGAGCAACTGGAGACTGGCAAGGCTTTTTGAACTCTTTAAACCTTACCCCAGTAACTGAAATCCTCCAGCATGGTCACATCTTCTAAGACCTCCCAAATCCATGCCACCAAATGGGGACATATCTGCAAACTTGAAGCCTACCGGGATATTCTCATTCAAAACATCACATTCCACTCCCTGGTCCCCTAGGCTCATTAACATGTAAAATGCTAAATGCTTTTATTCTAAACTTAAAAGTCCCAATAGTCTTTACAAGGTTCAATACTATTCAAAAGTCTACAGTCCAAAGTCTCTTCTGAGACCCAAGCCAATCTCTTAAATGTAAGCTCCTGTAAAATTAAAAGACAAATCACATACTCCCAACATACAGTGGAACCAAATATACAATCCCATCCCAAAAGGGAGGAATAGATGGATAGAGAGGAAATATAGGACCAAAACAAGACCAAAAACCAGCAGGGCAAACACCAAGTACATGTGAGACTTCTGGCAGTTTACTTCCAAAGGGCTTACATAGCTCAGCTCTTCAGCTTTCCATGTAACATACTTCTTGTTCTTAGGCTGGTACCACTTTCTGTATCCAGCTCTCCTTGGAAAATATCTCACAGCTCTGGCATCTCAAATGTCTTCTTTTGTCTCCACTGTCAAACAGACTTCAGTTTCACAGCTTCATGCAATGGCCTATTAGGGACTTCTTTATGCAGGGATGCCCCTGCTGCTCTCTGTTTAGCCCTACCAGCTCTCTGAAACCACAGAGGAAGAACTGATGACCCCTTAACTTTTGAATCCTTCATGCCACTAAAGTCAGCACCAGGTGAATGAAACTTCTGAATCTGGCTATAAATTTGTGATGGACCCTGGCCTACTTCAACCACATTCACAGCTTTGGTCTACTCTGGACTTGTTAGAGTAGAAAACCCACTCAGTATTCTTTCAAAAGTTAGATGCTTAGCGGGGTGTGGTCTTCTAGTTCTCTAAGCCTCTCTTAGTCACTTTAATCTCCTTATCAAAATGATCCTCTCCTTCATGGTCCTTGGCTCTGACATTAATCTTCCAAGTGCACTTTTCAGATCCAAACTGTACTTTCTGCATTTCTTCCTGCCCCATTTGCACTTTCCCCCTCTTGAGCTGCATGATATTCACTATTAATAGCCAGACCACCATTTCTACATTAGGCTGTCTAGAAATATCCTTCACCAAAGAAACCAGCCCATTACTTTTCAACTTAGCCTCAGGCAAGCATATGGTCTGTTGGCAAACTTCAGCCAGACTCTGCCAAAATATACCAGTTGCTACTTAAGTCTTTATTTTCCTCTTGAATGACATTTTTCTCAGCACTACTTTCTTCCAGGCTTCTGCTAGAATGGCCCATTAAGCTCTGCTTACAGCAGTCAACAGCTTTTCTAGCCCAAAGTTCCAAAGTCTTCCACATTTCTCCAAACACCCACGTGGTCAGGTTCTTTACAGCCAAAAGTCCACTCTCAAGTACTAAATACTGTATTAGTCACATTTCTGCTGCTGTGACAAAACCACTATGGCCAAGGGAACTTAAAAAAGGAAGAGTTTCTTTGAGCTTACAATTGATGGTTGCAGGGAATTATAGTCCAACATGGTGAGGAGGCATGGTGAGCTGAGGTTCACATCTTTCAGTGAATTCAGGAAGCAGAGAGAGAGCAACTGGAGACTGTCAAGGCTTGTTGAACTCTTTAAGCCCCAAGTGATTTACTTCCTCCTTCTAAGGACCACAGTTTCTAAGACCTACCAAAACAGTGGCACCAAATGGAGACAAAAATGGCTGATATTTGAAGCCTATAGGGGCCATTCTCATTCAAACTACCACACTAACAAATTACCAACCTTTACTTATGTATAAGGATTTGGTGCTATGGTACACATATGAGGGACAACATACATTGTTTTTCCGAGACTCTGTTTCTTCACTTTGCATAACAGCTTCTAGTTCCATCCATTTACTCTCAAAGTTCATGATACCATCTTTCTTTATCGATGCATAGAACTCCATTGTATAAATAAATGTACCACATTTTTGTTATCCACTCATCAGTTGAGGGACACTTGGTCTGCTTCCATCTCCTTGTTATTGTGAGAAGACCAATAATAAACACGGATGTGCAAGTATTTCTGTAATAAAATGAATCCTTTCAATAGACATCCAGGAGTATTATGAGTGGGTCAAATGGTAGGTTCATTTATAGTCTTTTAAGAGTTCTTCTCACTGCTATCCATAGGGGTTGCATGAGTTTCCAATCCCACCAACAGTGAAAGAGTATTCCCCTTTCCCCACAACCTTTCCAGGATTTTGTGTCATATATTTCTTGATCATAGCCAGTCTTACCAGAGTAAGAATAAATCTTAAAATGGTTTTAATTTGCACTTCCTTAATTATTAACAATGTATAACAATGTTAAGGTATTTCTTAGCCATCTTTACTTCCAAAAGAAGAATTTTCTACAAAGCTTCACAGCAACTGTATTTGCATTTAACTTCAAAGAAAGGGCAGACTTTCTTAGTTCCTTCCAACTAATACCATTTTGCTTAAAAAATATGGATAGTATTGAGACACTAAGGAATACAGTTTGGCTGAAAAGAAGTGAAACAGAAATATAAAACAAAAATGGTAGTATGAAATCCCATTCTTATCATTTGAACAAAGTATAATCTGATCAGTGAAAAATACAATCCACTGCTTAGAATGCAGACTATGATATGAAGGATGGAATATGAAGTTTCAAAATTGGTCATGAAGAATTAGATATATGAACATGATTAATATTTTCTTTTCTGAGATCTGGGATTTCCCAGAACCACCTGACAGGTACCAGGGCACAGGCTAAACAGGAATCCCCCACTCCCACTCTCACACCCCCACCCCCTCCAACCCCCACCAACTGTGATTGTGAAAGAAGTGACCAAGTGGATTGTTTGGAGAACCTTCAGAACAGAAAGGGAAGAATGAGTTAGACTTCCAATGGAAAGCCTAAAACTAGATAACTCAACACTCCATAAGGAAGGAGAAAAGGAGAAAAACAATTCAATCAAACAATGACAGCATCTGAAGGAGGCAAGCAAAGCAAGCCTTCAACTCAGTGAAGAGGCATTTAGGATTTGCATTGGAATACAGGCAAAGAGAAACCCACATGCCAGGGACACAAAGAAGAGGCAACATGGGAAAGGTAGAGATAATTCCACACCAAGCTCTACTAACTCTGTGGAAGATTCCTACAGTGGGATACCCCTGGTGATGGCCCAGGGCACAGATGTTAGAAGTACAATCGTGGACAAACTCAAAGAAATCAAAGACTATAAAGAACAAGTCAGAGATCTTAGAAGAGAGAATGAAAAACTCAAGAAGAGCCTAGAGAGAGAGTGACAAACTCTGGAAGGAAGTGGAAACACTAAAAAGATCCCATGTTGAAAAAGACAAGGAAACTAACCAATGAAGCAAAGAGCTACAAGAAGATATTGAGAAGCTCCAAAAGGAAGAGGAAATACTAAAGAAATCACAAGAGAAAATGAAAAAGGAAATCAAACACTCATCCAATCAAGAGGAAAGAAATGGAAAAAGCCTCAGAAGTAGAATGGAAGGAGCAGAACAAAGAATATGAGACCTGACAGATAACACAGAACAACTGAAAACCTCAAGTAAAGTTTATGAAAAATTTAAAAATACACAAAAGTGGAACAGCCAGGAACTGTGAGACACTATGAAAAGATGAAACCTCTGCATCATAGGAATAGAGGAAGGAGAAGAATCCCAGGAGAATGGTATTGATCAGATCATCAACAGAATAATAGATGAAAATTTCCCCAAATTAACCAAGGCAAACCAATACAAATACAAGAAACATGTAGAACTCTGTAATGTTTAATCCTGGGTGTCAACTTGACTGGACTAAGGATGAACAAATAAGAGAAAAATGATCTTCGGATTAGACTACCTCAAGCCAAATGGCCCACTTCAAATGTGGGTGTTACCTTCTACTAGCAGGCAGTATAAAAGGCCATGGCAGAGGGAATTGGTCTTTTTTTTCCTGCTGTTTGCCTCTCTCTCACTGGTGAGTTTGTCTTGCTGCTGTGATCAACCCTTCGGATCCCAGCTTGTACTGAGACCAGCAGATCTCCTGGAATCCATCAGGGCTTCAGCACCAGATTGGGACTACAGAGACATCCAGCCTTGCAGACTGAGCAGTTCCCTGGATTCTCAGCCTCTCCAGTGCAGCACAGCTATTGTTGGAGTCCTTGAGCTCTGTCACGTGAGCAAATCAATAAATTTGTATATAGCCTTATATTTATTCTATTGATTCTGTTTCTTTGGAGAACCCTGACTAATGCAAACTCCAAACAGAGAAAAGAAACTCTCAATGCCATATCATAGATAAAATGTTAGATACCCCAAATAAAGTCCAAATTCTGAAAGCCACAAGAGAAAAACAAGTTACATATAAGGGGATACCTATCCAAATTGTAACTGATTTCTCAGTGCAAAATATGAAAGCAAGAAGAACTTAGAGCAAAGCATTCCCAGGGTTAAACTATAGATGCCAACCCAAGTTAGTCTACCTAGCAAAAATGCAGATTATACTTGAAGGAGAGAGAAAATTCTTCCATGATGTAAACAGGATGTAAGAATACATGTCTGGAAAACTAAGCCTTCAGAGAATACTTGAAGCAATTCAAAGGACAGAAGAAAGGAACAACTATCCCCAGGCACCTAGGAAGAGAAATTAATAAAAGCATAATTTCAGAAGTAGAAACCTAGACCCAAAACACAAATGGATAATAAGATGAAAGGAAGCAACACAAATCTCTCAGTTATAAACTTAAATATTAATGGATTAAACTCCCCAATCAAAAGACATAGACTGGGAGATTGGATTAGGAAACAGAATCCATCGATATGCTGTCTACAAGAAACGCATCTTACCCTCAAAGATAGGCACCACCTTAAAGCGAAAGGATGGAAAAAGAATTCCAAGCAAATGGTACCAAAAAGAAAGCAGGTGTTGCTATTTTCATATCAGGCAAAATAGACTTCAAAGTAAAAGAAATCAGGAGACAAAGAAGGCCATTACATTTTTATCAAAGGAACAATTCACCATGAAGATTTCACAATTATGAATATATGCACCAAACTCTGGTGCACCAAACTTTATAAAGACAATTCTCCAGGACCACAAGGCTCAGATTAACTCCAGTACACCCATAGTAGGGAATGCCAATACCACACTGAGCACTTTGGACAGATCAACTGGACAAAGAATAAACAGAGAGTCATCTGAACTGAATGATATGATACACTAAACAGACCTCACAGACATCTACCAAATATTCCACCCTAATACCAGAGAATACACTTTCTACTCAGCACTCTATGGAACATTTTGCAAAATAGACCACAAGTATGTGGGGACACAGAAGAAAGCTCCGCAAATACAAAAAGATTGAAATAATTTCATGTATTCTATCAGACGACAATGCAATAAAGCTCACGATCAACACCAGCATAAGCCCTACTATCTAAGAGAACAATTGGAGACTAAACAACACACTCCTGAATAATGAATGGGTCAAGGAAGTGATAAAGAAAGAAATAAAAGCATTCCCGAAAGTGAATGACAATGATAATACAACACAACAAAACTCTTGGGATACTTTAAAAGCAGTCCTAAGAGGTAAGTTTATAGCCCTGGGTGCCTACATTAGAAAAACAAAAAGAACACAAGTGAGCCATCTAACACTGCAGCTAATAACACTTGAGAGACAACAACAAATGAACCCTAAATGCAACAGACAGGAAGAAATAATGAAAATCAGAGCAGAAATCAAAGAAATAGAAACAAAGAAAAGAATACAAAAAATCAATGAATCCAAAAGTTGGTTCTTTGAAAGAATAAACAAGATAGACAGACCTCTAGCCCAGTTAACCAAAAGAAAGATGGAACAACTCACGTCAATACAATCTGCAATGAAAGGGGAAATATCACAGCAGACAATGAAAAGATCCAGAAAATCATACGGGACTACTTCAAAAACCTATATTCTACCAAGTATGACAACCTAGAAGAAATGGATGAATATCTGAAATCCTGCGAATCACCAAAGCTCAACCAAGAAGATATCGACAGTTTAAACCGACCCATAATATATGAAAAAATTGAAGATATAATAAGAAACCTCCCAACTAATTCTATAAAACATTGCAAAAAGACTTACAATCATTATTACTCAAATTGTTTAGAAGGATACAAACAGAGGGAATTCTCCCAAATTCCTTCCATGAAGCCAGAATCACTCTATTACCAAAACCATGCAAAGACACAACCAAAAAGGAGAAATATATACCCATCTCATTAATGAATACAGATGCAAAAATTCTAAACAGGATACTGGCAAATCACATACAGACCAACATCAAGAAGATCATGCATCATGACTAAGTTGGATTCATACCAGAGATGTAGGGATAGTTCAATACATGAAAATCAATAAATATAATCAAGCATATAAATGGACTGAAAGACAAAAAGCACATGATCATCTCAATTGATGCAGAAAAAGCCTTTGACAAAACCCAGCATCCCTTCATGCTTAAAGTCCTGGAGGGAATTGGATTGGAGGGATCATTCCTCAGTGTAATCAAAGCCATATATAGGAAACACACCGCCAATATCATGCTAAATGGGGAAATGACAGAAGCATTCCCTTTAAAGGTAGGAACTCCGCAAGGCTACCACTTGTTACCACTCCTCTTCAATATAGTGCTTGAAAAACTTGCTAGGGCAATAAAGCAAGAACAGTAAATTAAAGGAGTACTAATTGGAAAAGAGGAAGTCAAGCTATCCCTTTTTCTGATGATATGATTATTTATGTATGGGATGCTAAAAACTCCACCAGAAAACTCCTAGAGATGATTAAGAGCTTCAGTAAAGTGGCAGGATACAAATTTAACCTAGAAAAATCAGTAGCCTTTCTTTACACCAACAACAAGCAACTGAAGAAGGAATTCAAGGAGACCTTTCCACTCACAATAGCCTCAAAAACAATAAAATACCTAGGAACAAACCTAACCAAAGACACGAAAGATCTCTACAACAAAAATTTTAAACCCCAGAAGAAGAAAATTGAAGAAGACATGATAAGGTGGAAAACCCTCCTATGCCCATGTATTGGGAAAATTAATACAGTAAAAACGTCCATTCTACCCAAACTCTTGTACAGATTTAATGCAATTCCAATTAAAATCCCCAAGAGTTTCTTCATATGCTTGGAGAAAAAGTTCCTTAATTTCATTTGGAAAAAAACAAAAGACCCCAAATTGCCAAAACAACCTTGAGTGAAGAGAGCAATACAGGGGGGATCTGTATACCTGACTTCAAACTATACTACAGGGCTATAGTCATAATAATAGCTTGGTACTGGCACAAAAACAGACCTGTTGACCAATGGAACAAAATTGGAGATCCAAACTTGACAACATACAATTTCAGCTATGTCATATTTGACAAGGGGGCCAAGAAAACACAATGGTGGAAAGACAGGATCTTCAGTAAGTGATGTTGGCAAAACTGGATCACCACTTGTAGAAGAATGAAATTCTTCGCCCTATACAAAAGCCAACTGCACATGGTTTAAAAACCTCAACGTGAAACTCCAAACTCTGAAGGCGATAGAAGAAAAAGTTGGCAGCAGACTACAAGACATAGGCGTAGGAAAAGACTTCCTAAATCAGACAGCAGCTGTACAAGAATTCATTAGACCAATTAACAAATGGGACCTCCTTAAAATCAAAGCTTCTGTACCCAAAAGAAAAAGAAAAATCACGGACGTGAAGAGGAAATAACCCACAGAGTGTATAGGAAACCTTCACTCACAGATACATCTGACAAATTCACTGATTTCCCGACTATATAAACTGCTCAAAAAAACTAAAGGAGCAAACGAAAACAAATGGACCCCCACTCAATAGAAGAGAAAAAGAGCTGCACAGAAGAGCTTCCATCAAGTGCCAGAATTAGAAAATGGTGAGACACATCTTAATAAAGTGTTAAATGTCGCTAATAATTAAGGAAAAATGCAAAATGCAAATACCACTTTAAGATATCAACTTACTCAGATAAGGGGGACTGGCTATGATTAGGAAAATAAATGACACCAAGTTCAGGAGAGGGTGTGGGGGAAAGGGGAACATTATCCACTGCTGGTGGGATGTGCACCCACTATGAAAAGCAGTGTGAAGAGAAACTTGAAAAGACTTGGAATGATGAAATTTGCCCACTTGACCAGCCCATACCACTCCGGGTATGTACAAAGAAGACCCCTCTTAACCCACAGAGAGATACATGCGACAGTCTCATGTTATTGCTAGGCTCTGGGCAACCATAGCAAGGACTGGAGAAAACCAATCAAGTGCCCCTCAACTGACAAAAAAAAAAAAAAAAAATGTGGAACATCTACACAATGGAGTCTATGCAGCATGTAGTAAGTATAAAGAAAGATGGCACATGACACATTGCAGAGTAAATATGGCGCTAGAGATCTCATTGCTATGCAGTGAAGTAACACCATCCCTAGGACTGACATTCCTTATCTGGGTATGTAGAAAACCCAATTACATAATGGCAAACTGAGCCATGTCAATTTTATATTCCTCTTATAATATGAATCCCTAAACATAAAAAAAAAAAAAAAAAAAAATAAGTAAAGGAAAAATATTTTCTTTTCCTAGAAATACATATGGCAAAAAAAAAAAAAACCCTTCATCTCTATGATTATACACTATTCTTATTTCAAGTATAAAGACTGGAAACTATAGATTATATAAGAAGTGAGCAATATTTTATGTCCTCGTAGGTAAGTCTAGAGCAAGAAGTTTTTGGTAACCAGTGGCAGTAAGAATTTCCATAGCATTATACTAGAGAACTATTTTAAAATGGAATGGAATGAGCTGGAGAGATGGCCTAGTGGTTAAGAGCACCGACCGCTCTTACAGAGGACCCGGGTCGATCCCCAGCCCCCACATGGCGGCGAGAACCGTCTAAAGACCTCCAATTATTGGAGAACTCCAGTTCCAGGGAATCCGAGACCTTCTTCTGACCCCTCTGCGGCATTGCACACACGGGTTGCACAGACCTGCATGCAAAAAAAAAAAAAAAAAAAAAAAAAAAAAAAAAAAAAAAAAAAAAAAAAAAAAATTAAAAAAACATTTTTAAATCAAACATGATGAAATTAACTCCACTATTGAAAAATTTCAAAGTTGAATAAGAACTGTAGGTACAATGGTGTATGTACCTCCTGATAACCTATTTCTCATATTCTATTCTCTCTTTCATTATCACTCTGTGTCTCTCTGTCAAGATATATACATACATTGGTATGTGTGTATGTGCATTACATGTGTACATGACCATGTTCAGCATTTTTAATAATGCAATTTTATTAAATGTGTTTATTCTAGTGTACACATATTGCATAAACATATAACATAAGTTATCTTAGAAAAGAAAACCCAAAGGTCTTCATAAGTTAACAGTTAAATTAATAATAACATTTATGAAAATATTTTGTTTTGAAGAATATATTTAATATTTTTAGAACTAAATTATCAAATCCTGGTAAGTGGTTATGGGCTCAAACTAAACTGAAATTAAAACATTGAAATACATAGTATGAGGCCACAGAGACAAACACAGAACATATTTCATTAACAATGTAATAAACCTATAAAATACATGTGAAACTTGAGAGCTCAGATAAGTCAGCACAAATTCTTGGAGCAGAGCAAATAGCTAGAGAAATCTATTTTAAAGAATTGATATTTGAATTAACATGTACTATGTATTTTTTAGGCAGTTATTGTAAAGGTAAATATTAGTTTGTGGAGATTTTTTTACCACTCCATGGTTGATGATTCAGCACGCACGGGACTGCTTCCAGAAGAGACAATTTGTTTATGCTTTCACTTGCAATTTTATAAATTTTTAAAAATAATCATTCCATCATTCCATAGAATTAGTATGTACTTTCAAGAACAAAAAAAAGCAAGAAGTTGACATTCATTAAAGTGGGTTCTAAAATTAGAAAAAAACCTTGTCTATTCCAAAACCACTATGAACTATTTCAGGCAATCACATTTTCCTGACTAGATAAAAGTTTGAATAGGGCTAGAGATGTCATTTTATTTTTCATAGATCTAATAATATATATATGTATCATTTATTACCTCCACATTTATTAATTCAAGAATGCAAGGGAAATTTTCCAGATAATACAATTTTATTTCTGATTAGTCATCATATGTATTTATATACACAAATATCTATATATGATATTATATTATATATATATAATATGCATATATGTCATATATACTGCACAGGTACTTTATTATTTACTGGCTCTATTTGTTATATCATTTTACACTTTTAGCATAAAGCCTTAGGATTTTTCCCATTAATAATATTTATTCATAGAAGATGGAACTGAGAACCTTAAACAGAATATTAGAATTCCACAAGAGAGAATACTTACAGGATCCTATTGGCAATTATTCAGAGTTGACATTGTATACAAAAATTTTTTAAAAACTTGTTTTTTTTTTTTAAGCTGATTTTTTTTTACCCAGGGTAGAGGTACACAGAGAAATCCACATAAGAAAAATTGGCAAACAACATACAAGTTCATACCTGTAGGAAAAGACTTTTTAATCAAACAACAGCCTGCACAGGAATAAGGTCAACATTTGACACCTGGGACCTCATCAAACTCAAAGCTTATGGTTACATCGAAAGAAAAAGATCGAAAATCAAGGAACGGGAAGTGAAGAGAAACGATCCGACAGGTAGGCGGAAAATCTTCGCCAGTGAACATCTGACAGAGCATTAAAAAAAAAAAAAAAAAAAAAAAAAAAAAAAAAAAAAAAAAAGAAAACAAATGACCCTACTCAAAAGATGAAGTACAGAGTTGAACAGAGACTTGTTATGCTGAGCATTAAAAAAATGGCTGAAGAAAAACATTTAAAACGTGTTTAACATCATTAATAAATAAGGAACTGCAAATTAAAAACACTCTCAGATCATCCACTCCAGTAAGATAGGCTAAGATCAAGAAAACAAACAGATACCAAGTGCTGGAAAGGATGTGGGGAAAAGGGGGGGCATTCATCTGCTGCTGGTAGGAATGTTAACTTGTACACCCTATTATTGGAAAGAGTGGGGGAACCCTTTAAAAATACTCAAATGAGCAGGTTGGACGGAAACTCTGTTTTTTTTTTTTTTTTTTTTTTTTTTTTTTTTTCTTTTTTTTTTTTATTTCTGTATGTGTATGAATATGTACTATCTGCATGCAAGACTGTGCACACGTGTCATTGAAAAATGTGAGGACAGGGGGAGGTCAGACGAGGGTGTCGGAATCCCCTGGAATGGAGGTTCCCTTGGAATTGGAGTTTTCAGACGGCTTCTCGGCCGCCATGTGGATGCTGGGGTCGATACCCGGGTCCTCTGTAAGATGTGGTCGGCGCTCTCTTAACCGCTAGCCACTCTCCAAGCCCCGTGGAGAACTCTTAAAAGACTCAAATGAGCCCTCCACCTGACCCAGAAATACCACTTCCTGGGTATATACCCGAAGGACTCAATATATATCTGCCACAGATTGGTAATGCACATCCATGTTATGATCGCTTCATCTCATAATAGCAAGGAATGGAACCAACCCAATGCCCCTCAACTGATGATGGTTGACACAAACGTTGAAGCTTACACAATGGGTATATTCAGCAGTAAAGACAAATGACATTCATGAAACTTTTGAGGTGGTGGATTAACACTCGAAGCCATTATGCTAAGTGAAAAAATGGTTTGCCTCATTTGTGGGATATTTCCCCAGTATGAAATATTTTGGTAGTTGTTCCTGCTGTTGCTCAGAGAAACTTTCATTACTTTCATGTAGTGTGATTAATGAGAGGCCCTTTACTGTTTAGTGCTGGAATTAGGTAACTGTGAATCCGCAGCCATAGATGGGAACTCATCATCACATTGTCGCCCAAGACTTGGGGAAGCAGAATTAATGTTGAGAGCTGGAGGATGGTGACAGATTTTTGAAATGCGCTATCCTGCATGACGTGACTGTGGTACACATGAATCATGTCAGCTGTAAGTTACATTCAAAACTATTCTGCCCAAGACCAAGCTGGTCAAAAAAACTATTTGCATAAAGTCTACTTTAGCCACTACTCACTTTTTATTTCTGATGATTACAATGAGTTTTAAATGCTTCGTTTTCTGTCTCTGTGACGACTGGGAAGTGATTTAAAAAAAGATTAAAAAGGAGGAAAATCTTAGTTTAGTTGTATTAGTTTAGTTGTATGGTTGACTTATATTGCAATTAGCAAGGGTTTTCTGTGTAAAAATACTTATAATATCTAGAATAATTCTGAAATTGATACTATTCTGTCAGAATAGCATGAATTTTGATAAAAAAATCTCCTTCTAATTGGCATAAAAAAAAAATTATAAAAAATGACGAGAACCTTCAGACAATCAATCTAGAATAATTGAATTAAAAAAATCCTCTTTATTCTATGCATTGACAAGTTTTAAAATATTTTTTTACTATAAGATAGGCTCCCTCTATATAGCCACACGCTGATCTGGTCCTCTCTGTAAACCAGGCTGGCCGGCCTATATCTCACAGAAAATATGTCTGCCTTCTTCCTCCACAGTTCTGTGATAAAGGACATGCCCTATCCATTACCAGTTCTAGTCTAAACAAACAAATATTTAATGTAGGTCTTATGACAGCACCAACTCTCAATGAGTGATAATTGTCTTATATTATTTTATCCTAAATAGAAATCCAAATCATTCCACACACTAATTTGGGGGTATGTATTATTTATATGAATCATCCTTTTCACCAGTACTACTGCACGCTCTTTCTTTTTAAACCACCCTTTTCCACTTGACCTACGAAATCATCTCTGTTTGCTTTATGTTCATCCGCCATGACTTTACTTTCCTTTTTCCTGTCTTTCTTTACACTATTTTAAATCATTACCAATATGATAGTACAGAATACCCTTCTCATCAAATACATGTCCTGAATTCTAATTTGCCCCCAACACTCGGATATTGCACGTTTAGGTCTCGAGTTCCCTAAAGATCCAAGACTACAACTGTCTCAAAGCTGGAGAGATGTGGCTCAGGAGTTAAGGGTACATGCTACTCTGGGCAGGCAGGAGATTCAAGTCCCTACAAGCACATGACAGCTCACAAGTCCTTACTCCCAGTTCGCAGGGGAATCCGACGCCTCTTTCTGGCCTCTGCTTGCACTCTGCACACACATCATATACATACCCGCATGCATGTGAACAGTTATATCTAATTAATATAGTTACTATATATATATATATATAAAGACAATAAAGTGTTAAAAATTAATAAAGAGAAGTATGGTGCATAGCTAATACTGAAATTGCCCTTATTTCACTTAATCATGACATATCTCTTTGTTGTTACAGTTTTTTTTCAAATTTTCATCATAATTCATAATAAAATATTACAATTTACAGCATCTTACAAGTCTAGATTCTTACAAAACAAAAAGGAATTGTTTTAGAAATAGGTGGTCACCAATCTATAAAAACCGTTCTATTCTATTTCACCTCAATGTCTTTCATCAGTTCAGTGTTGTGACTCAAATTTTTAAACCATTTGATCTTATATATAGGAAGTTGATAGTACAGTTCATTCAAATTAATTAGTGCAGGTGAAGTAGAACTTAATTGAAAAGCACTGTTAATTCATCTTAACTATAATATATTCCAATTTTGTAAATAGTCTATCCACAAGGTCTGTCAATTTTTCTTTAAATTAAAAGATGCCACATTCCTTACTCAATAAACTATGAAAGTGATCAAAGAAATCAGTGGATGGTTATTGATCAAAATTACTTAACATTTTTCACAAGTGAAATTAGTAATATGACCATAATTTAAAGAATTGGTTTTAAGATTATCAGTAAAGGGAAATATCATGATTAGTTCTCTTTCATTTGTGATAAAATTGTTTTCTGTAATTAAATCCTGTGATGGTTTGAATGAGTGTCCCCCATAGGCTTTAAGTATTCAGACATTTGTCTCCAGTTGGTGGCACTGTTCTTGAAGGTCTTACAAGGTGTGGCTGTGCTAGAGGAAGTATGTTATTGGGGGTAGGCTTAGTGAGTTTAACAAGCCTTTCAGTCTCCAGTCCCTCTCTCTCTGCTTCCTGTGCTCATTGGGAGATGTGACCCTCATTTTGCTGCTCCAGCTCCAGCGGCCATGACTCCCGCCACAATGGACTCTAATTCCCTGGAACTGTCAATCATAAGCTCAAATAAACTGTTCCTTTTATAAGTTCCTTTGGTCATGGTATTTTATTACAGCAACAGAAAAGTGAGTAATACAGTTATTTG
The DNA here is from genome assembly GCA_009823505.1 of Rhizomys pruinosus. Taxonomy (NCBI): domain Eukaryota; kingdom Metazoa; phylum Chordata; class Mammalia; order Rodentia; family Spalacidae; genus Rhizomys; species Rhizomys pruinosus. Next base: position 789,867 of record VZQC01000197.1, on the reverse strand, counting down.
ATACCAGAGAGTGGGTTGTCGTCTGTGAAGAACCTGACGATGTGGATGTTTGGAGAAATGTGGAAGACTTTGGAACTTTGGGCTAGAAAAGCTGTTGACTACTGTAAGCAGAGCTTAAGGGTCATTCTAGTAGAAGCCTGGAAGAAAGCATTGCTACAAAAAATGTAGTTCCAGAGGAAAATAAAGACTTAGGCAGAAACTGGGATATTTTGATAGAGTCTGGCAGCAGTTTGCCCACAGCCCAAATGCTTGCCTGCTACTAAGTTGAAAAGCAATGGACTAATGTCTTTGGAAGAGGATATTTGAAGACAGCCTAACGTAGAAATGGTGGTGTGGCTTTTAATGGTAAATATTATACAGATCTACAGTGAAAAAGAGCAAATGGGGCAGAAGGAAATGCAGAATGTACAGTTTGGATCTGAAAACTGCACTTGGAAGATTAAAGGTGTGGCCAAGGCATGTGAAGGAGAGGTTTCTTTTGATAAGGAGACTAAAGTGATTAAGGAGAGGCCTAGCTATTTACAAGTAAACAATGGAAAATTTGAGATTAAAGTGATTAAGGAGAGGCCTCAATTTTACAAGTAAACAACAGAAACAGTACCTTCAGGGCAAGACCACACCCAGCTAATCCTCCAAATTTTGAAAGGAATATACTGAAAGCTTTTTCTACTCCAACAAGTCCAGGGCAGAGAAAATTTGCAAATGTGGTTAAAGTAGGAGAGAGTCCATCCCGAACTTCCAGGCAAATTTGGCAATTTCATTCTCGTGGTGCTGGTTTTAGAGGCAGGGTTTGCGATTGGGGAATGGTGAAACTACAGCAATGTAGTTCTGGACACTCATTGATCAACTTCGATTGAACAACCCACCCATGCAACTTCCCCCTCTGGATGGTGGGGCTATGGGTGTTTGGGCCACAACAGCCTGCAGATTGGTTTTGCATGAAGGATGCATTGAACTTAGCATTATTCATTATAGCTAAAAATTGAAAAAAAAACTGAGATAAAGATGCCAGGCAGTTCATGTGCAGAATGCATGATCTGGGATGGGTGGGTGTGGGGGGGAAGGGAAAGAGAAATGTGCCTGAACTGAAATGGATAATAATGTATGAAATGCACAAGCGATCAATAAAAAAAAAAAATCAAAAGACAATATTACAGTAACTCCCAACATCAGTGGAACTTGAATACACATTACCTGTCCAAAGGGAGGAATAGAGGCAGTAGCAAGGAAATACTGGACCAAAGACAAACCAGAAAACAGATGGGAAACACCAAGTCCCTGTAGTCCATGTCTATTCTGGGACTTAACTTTTTTCGACTCCAAGGCGCTTAGATGACAGCTCTTTCAGGATTGGTGTGCGCATGACATCGTCTTTTCTTGCGGCTGTACAACATTCCTTTATGCAGCTCTCCTTGGCAAATATCTCACAGGTCTGGCATTCTTGAATATCTTCTTGGGGTCTCCGCTGCCACACCAGGCTTCATCATTCACAGCTTACACAGATGGCCTCTCAGGAGCTTTCTTTATTCAGAACGCCCCTGCTGCACATTGCTGCCTAACTGTGCAGCTCTCTGAAACCAGAGGAAGAACTGATGACTCCGTTCCACTCTTGCATCCTTCATGACCTCTAAAACCAGCACCACCACGATGAATGAAAATTGCCAATTCTGGCTGCAATTCGGGATGGATCTCTCCTACTTTTAACCACATTTGCAAATTTTCTCTGCCCTGGCTTGTTGGAGTAGAAAAAGCTTTCAGTATCATTCCGTTTTCAAATTTGGAGGCATTAGCTGGGTGCGGTCTTGCCCTGAAGGTTACTGTTTCTGTGGTTTACTTGTAAATAGTTGAGCCATCTCTTACTCACTTTAACTCAAATATTTCCAATTTGTTTACTTGTTACATTCTAGTGCCCTCCCAATTCTTTAGTCTTTCCTTATCAAAAGAAACCCTCTCTTCACATGCCTTGGCCACACCTTTAATCTTCCAGTGCAGTTTTCAGATCCACAACTGGACATTCTGCATTTCCTTCTGCCCCATTTGCTCTTTTTCGACTTGTAGATTTGTATAATATTTACCATTAAAACCGGTATCATTTGCCTTAACCACACCACCATTTCTACGGTTTAGGCTGTATTCAAAATATCCTCTTCCAAAGACATTAGTCCATTGTTTTCAACTAGTAGCAGGCAGCCATTTGGGGCTTGGTTGCGGCAAACTGCTGCTGACTCTATTCAAATATCCCAGTTTCTGCCTAAGTCTTTATTTTCCTCTGGAACTACATTTTTTGTAGTCCAAATGCTTTCTTCAAGGCTTCTACTAGAATACCCTTAAGCTCTGCTTCGCTAGTCGTAACAGGCTTTTCTAGCCCAAGTCCCAAAAGTCTGTTCCACATTTTTCCAAACATCCACATCGTCAGGTTCTTCACAGACGACAACCCACGCTCTGGTAACCAAATAACTGTATTACTTCACTTTTGTTGCTGTAAGAAAAACTCATGACTCAAATGGAACTTATAAAAGGAAGTTTATCTGGAGCTTGAGAGACAGGGTTCCAGGGAATGAGAGCCATTGTGGCAGGAGTCATGGCCGCTGGAGCTGGAGCAGCAAAATGAGGGCACATCTTCCCAATGAGCACAGGAAGCAAAAAAAGAGCAACTGTAGAGCACGAGGCTTGTTAAAACTCACTAAGCCTACCCCCACGTAACATACTTCCTCTAGCACAGCCACACCTTTAAAGCCCTTCAAGAACAGTGCCACCAACTGGAGACAAATGTCTGAATCCTTAAAGCCTATGGGGGACACTCTTCAAACCACCACCGGATTTTAATACAGAAAACAATTTTATTCAAAATGAAAGCGAACTAATCATGATATTTCCCTTTACTGATAATCTTAAAACCAATTCTTTAAATTATGGTCATATTACTAATTTCACTTGTGAAAAATGTTAAGTAATTTTGATCAATAACCATCCACTGATTTCTTTGATCACTTTCATAGTTTATTGAGTAAGGAATGTGGCCTCTTTGTAATTTAAAGAAAAATTGACAGACCTTGTGGATAGACTATTTACAAAATTGGAATATATTATAGGTAAGATGAATTAACAGTGCTTTTCAATTAAGTTCTACTTCACCTGCACTAATTAATTTGAATGAACTGTACTATCAACTTCCTATATATAAGATCAAATGGTTTAAAAATTTGAGTCACAACACTGAACTGATGAAAGACATTGAGGTGAAATAGAATAGAACGGTTTTTATAGATTGGTGACCACCTATTTCTAAAACAATTCCTTTTTGTTTTGTAAGAATCTAGACTTGTAAGATGCTGCTTAAATTGTCATATTTTATTATGAATATGATGAAAATTTGAAAACAAAAACTGTCACACCAAAGAGCTATGTCATGATTACAAGTGAACTACGCGGCAATTTCAGTATTACCTATGCACCAGACTTCTCTTATTATGTTTACACAATTTTTTGTCTTCATATATATATATATATATATAATATATATAATATATATAAACTGTTCTACATGCATGCTTGTATGTATATGATGTGTGTGCTAGATGCAAGCAGAGGCCAGAGAAAGGCGTCGGATTCCCCTGCGAACTGGAGTTAAGGACTTTGTGAGCTGTCATGTGCTTGTAGGGACTTGAATTCCTGCCTTCGCCCAGAGTAGCATGTACCCTTAACTCCTGAGCCATCATCTCTCCAGCTTTGAGACAGTTGTAGTCTTGGATCTTTAGGGAACTCGAGACCTAAACGTGCAATATCCGAGTGTTGGGAGGCAAATTAGAATTCAGGACATGTATTTGATGAGAAGGGTATTCTGTACTATCATATTGTTAATGATTTAAAAATAGTGTAAAGAAAGAGTAAAAAGGAAAGGAAAGGTCAATTGGGGGGTGACAGGCAAAAGAAGTATGGGGAGGTGGGTCAAGTGGAAAAAGGGGGGGGAAAAGAGAGGAGAGCGGAGAGGTAGACGGGGTAAAGGAGGAGGCGAGAAAACTAATACATACCCCCAAATTAGTGTGTGAGAATGATTTTGGATTTCTATTTATGGATAAAATGAATATAAGACAATTATCACTCATTGAGAGTTGGTGCTGTCATAAGACCTACATTAAATTTATTTTTTTAGACTAGAACCGGGTATGGTAGGGCATGTCTTTAATCACAGAACTGTGGAGGAAGAGGCAGACATATTTTTGTGAGATATAGGCCAGGCCAGCCGGGGTTACAGAGAGACCAGATCAGCGTGTGGCTAAGGGGACCTATCTTATTAGTTAAAAATATATTTTAAACTTGTCATATGCAAGAATTAAAGAAGGATATTTTTAATTCAATTATTCTAGATTGATTGTCTGAAGGTCTCAGTCATTTTTTAATTTGTTTTTTATGCAAATTAGAAATGGAGATTTTTTTATCAAAATTCATGCTATTCTGACAGAATAGTATCAATTTCAGAATTATTCTAGATATTATAAGTATTTTTACACAGAAAACCCTTGCTAATTGCAATATAAGTCAACCATACAACTAAACTAATACAACTAAACTAAGATTTTCCTCTTTTTAAATCTTTTTTTTTTAATCACTTCACCAGTGAGTCACAGAGACAGAAAACGAAGCATTTAAAACTCATTGTAATCATCAGAAATAAAAAGTGAGTAGTGGCTAAAGTAGACTTTATGCAAATAGTTTTTTGACCAGCTTGTTCTTGGGCAGAATTTTTGAATGTAATTACAGCTGACATGAGTTCATGTGTACCACAGTCAAGTCATGCACAGATAGCAGCATTTCACAACAATCTTCACCATCCTCCAGCTCTCACATTAATTCTGCTTCCCCAAGTCTTGGGCGACAATGTGATGATGAGTTCCCATCTATGGCTGCGGATTCACAGTTACCTAATTCCAGCACTAAACAGTAAAGGTCCTCTTCATTAATCACTACTCATGAAATATGAAGTTTCTCTGAGCAAAGTAGGAACAACACAAAATATTTCATCTGGGGAAATATCCACAAATGAGGCAACCCATTTATTCACTTAGCATAATGGCTTCGAGTTTCATCCAGCCACTTGCAAAGTTCATGATGTCATTTTTCTTTACTGCTGAATATACTCCATTGTGTAGCTGTACCACGTTTGTGTCAACCACTCATCAGTTGAGGGGCATTTGGGTTGGTTCCATTTCCTTGCTATTATGAATAACAGTCAAAATGGATGTGCAGTTACCTCTGTGGCAGAATATATATTCCAGTCCTTTGTTTATTTACCCAGGAGTGGTATTTCTGGGTCAGGTGGAGGGCTCATTTGAGTCTTTTAAGAGTTCTCCACGGGGCTGGAGAGCTGGCTAGCGGTTAANCAGCCCTTACATTCTACCACACCCCCTCTTCTGCAGATTGTTCCCTAGGCTTAGAAAAGGGGCACAGGTGGATGAGAAGCAAAACAGTCCACTCTCTCTGGAGCTGTTGTCTTGGACTCTGGTCAATTCTGGCTGTTTCCTTTCATGGGCTGACAGTTTGTCCAGGAATAACCTTTTGATCCTACTAATGAAGCACAAGCAATTCAGGAACTTACAGTTAGGAGATTGGCCTGAGTCTCTGAAGAGACTTTGGACAGTAGACTTTTGAATGGCATTGAAACTGGTTAAGACTATGGGGACTTTTAAGGTTGGACTAAATGCATTTTGCATTTTATATGGTCAGCCTATGGGGGCCAGGGAGTGGAATGTGGTGGTTTGAATGAGTGTCCCCCATAGGCTTTAAGTATTCAGACATTTTGTCTCCAGTTGGTGGCACTGTTCTTGGAGGTCTTACAAGGTGTGGCTGTGCAAGAGGAAGTATGTTATTGGGGGCAGGCTTAGTTAGTTTAACAAGCCTTGCAGTCTCCAGTCGCTCTCTCTCTGCCTCCTGTGCTCATTGCGAGATGTGACCCTCGGTTTGCTGCTCCACCTCCAGCCACCATGCCTCCTGCCACAATGGACTCTAATTCCCTGGAACCATCATTCATAAGCTCAAATAAACTCTTCCTTTTATAAGTTCCCTTAGTCATAGTATTTTATTACAACAACAGAAAAGTGACCAATACAAATCCCTATTCTGAAACTATATCAGATTCATCAGAAACCATATAGCTTCTGAAATTTGTTGATCACTAAACATATATAATCCTTGCTTGGGGCTGGAGAGGTGGCTCAGCAGTTAAGACTGCTCTTGCAGAGGACCTGAGTTTGATTCCCAGTAACCACATGGCAGCTAAGAGCCATCTTTAACTCCAGTTCCAGGGAACTATGACACCCTCTTCTGACCTCTGCAGCACTGCAGGACATGGGTGCACAAACCTACATGCAGACAGTATATTCATACACATAAAATAATAAAATGAAATAAATAAAAAAAAATCTGGCTCATATAATCTTACGGAAATGTTGACAGCATGCACAAGATCCATACCAACTCAATCAGACAGAAACAAGCATACAACTGAGGAAATGGGCAGGAAGCCACAAATTTGATTAGGAAATATTGGCAGCTAATCACTCTAGGGTAAGGAAGGGTGTATTTTCTTCAAGGGAATAGACGCTTGGCAGGTTGATCAAACTCAAGGGGACTAACTCACACTGAGGAACATCTAGGTACACAAATGTGACTTGATAGTCCTTAATATTATGACAAAATTCATGAAGTCCTGTGAGAGGGCTATGTAGGGGTCCAGATAGGGAAGCGAGGTCTAAATATGATTAAGATGTATTGTATGAAATTCACAAAAAATAGTAATATGATTAATGATTCTTCAAATTATCTCATAATTTCTATACTTTTGTGTCATGTGACCATTTTAAAATAGCTACAAAAAGGATATAAAAATAGAGACATAATTATTTTAGTAAAGGAATATGGAGAGTAAACCACTGTATATATTTGAAAATTGTCTGAAGTATGTTAGGTTGCTTGACTAAGGTCAGGATGGAATGTATCTGCTAAATTTTCCTTGGACGTTCATTGGACGTTTATTACATAAACATCAATGTATAAATTGAATTTTATGCTAACTATGCACATGTATAGATGTCTTGTTATGAAATGATATTCTCTTAAATTGAGAATATATTATATATGTTAATGATCAAAAGTCAGCTCCTTGGACCCATGTCCCTCTCCTCAAAAAAGAAAAAATCAGCTCCTTTTCTCAATATAATTTCATTCTTATCAATTCTTTGCTGTAGTTTACAAATGTGTTCATCATATTTTATATTTTTGACACACATTGAAATTATGCAGATGACAAAATATTGTCTACTTTTTTCTATATTTCACTTGCATTAAAATGTGGCCAAGATACAATTTCATACAAATTTGGATAAATATGGCTGAAGTTATTTGTCATGCAATTTATGTGAAGTACAGGTGTGTGGGGCTAACTTCAATAATCCAACTAAATAATGTTTTATCGGTTATATTAATTTACATTTAATAAAATGAACCAGAATTCAAGTGAATTATTTTATATCTCTTCAAAACATACCCTTACAATAAGAAAGACATGATATAAACTAATGAGTTCAGGCATGTCACTCAAGCATGTAAAAGGCCAGGCTACTGTATATAAATACCCCCACACCTAGAAATCCCCAGTCTACCTTAATCATAATGTGCTTCTAGTATACAGACATCTCATATCTGCAACAAAAGCTGAAAATCACTCACTGTCATGCTTAATTTACAATTGTTTATTATTCCATGAAATTAAACATCTCCAAAGACCTAATAATTGCAGAATTTAGATAATTTCTGCCTCAATTCTGTAAGTCTGTTTAGGTTTCTTCATATGTTCATAATTCACAGGTAGACAAATCATTTCTTTTGCCTTTTTTCTTCAGAAAATTATGTAAAGTTGGACACAGATTTTTAAAATATAGCTATTTTATTCCATTCCAAAAATTTTATAAAATTGCTAAACTTTGTATTTGAGGAGAATGCAGAGTGAATCTAACTAAGGAGAAGCAGCAGAAGCTTATCAACTGTGACAAGGAAATAAATCCTTGTCTAAATTGCTATGAACATATTTTATTTTCCACCTCTTTATTAGTCACTGTTCTATTGCTGTGTTAAGACCACCATGACCGGGGCTGGAGAGATAGCCTAGCGGTTAAGAGCACCAACTGCTCTTGCAGAGGACCCAGGTTTGATCTCCAGCACACACATGGTGGCTGAGAACCATCTGTAACTCCAATTCCAAGAGAACTTCAGTTCCAGGGGAATCCAAGACCCTCTTCTGACCTCTGTGGCATTGCACGACACAGGTGCACAAACCTACATGCAGACAGTACATTCATACACATACAAAAAAAAATAAATAAATAAAAAAATAAGACCACCATGACAAAGGGAACTTATAAAAGGAAGAGTTTATTTGGGCTTACAATTGACAGTGCCAAGGAATTAGAGTCCATTGTGGTGGGAGGCATGGAGGCCAGGGCTGGTGGTGAAAGCCAAAGTTCACATCTAACAATGAGCACAGGAAGTCAAGAGAGAGACAACTGGAGCCTGCAAGATTTGTTGAAATCACTAAGCCTGCTCCAGCATGGCCACACCTTCTAAAACTTCCCAAAACAGCTCTGCCAACTGGTTATAAAATGTCTGAATACTTAAAGCCTATGGGGACCACTCTCACTCAAACCACCACATTCAACTCCTGGCCCCCATAAGGCTCATGACCATATGAAATGCAAAATACATTTAGTCCAACCTTAAAACTCCCCATAGTCTTTACCAGTCTCAATTCTATTCAAAATCTACAGTCCAAAGTCTCTTCTGAGACCCAGGCCAATATCTTAACTGTAAACACCAGTAAGATCAAGAGACGAATTGCATACTCCCAACATACAGTGGAACTTAATAGAGGCATAGTGAGGAAATACTGGACCAAAACAAGACCAAAAACCAGCAGGGAAACACCAAGTCCAGTAGGTCCATGTGCGACTTCTGGGACTTTACTTCCAAAGGGTTTAGATGGCTCTGGTAGTTCTTCCATCTTTGCATACAACATGCATCTCACCAGTAAAAGCCATGCCACCATTTCTCTGTTAGGCTGCCTTGAAATATGCTCCACCAAAGAAATTAGTCCATTGCTTTTCAGCTTAGCATCAGGCAAGCATTTGGGCTGTGGGCAAAAGGTGGCCAGACTCTTTGCCAAAATATCCAAGTTTCTGATTAAATCTTTATTTTCCTCTAGAACTACAATTTTTGCAGTACTGCTTTCTTTTAGGCTTCTACAAGAATGGCCCATTAAGCTCTGTTTACAGCTTTCAACAGCTTTTTTAGACCAAAGTTCCAAAGTATTCCACATTTATCCAAACATCCACATGGTCAGGTTCTTCACAGCCAACAACCCACTCTCTGGTACCAAATACTGTATTATTAGTCACTTTTCTATTGCTGTTATAAAACCACCATGACAAAGGGAACTTATAAAATGAAGAGTTTACTTGAGTTTACAATTGATGGTTCTGAGGAAATAGAGCCCATTGTGGTGGGAGGCATGGAGGCTAGGGCTGGAGCAGAAAGCCAAGGTTCACATTTTCCAGTGAGCACAGGAAGTCAAGAGAGAAACAACTGGAGCCTGCAAGGATTGTTGAACTCAGTAAGCCTGCCCCCAGTGACATACTTCCTCCAGCATGGCCACACCTTCTAAGATCTCCCAAAACAGCACCACCAATTGAGAACAAATTGTCTGAATACTTAAAGCCTTTTGAGGACACTCAGTCAAACCACCACATCTTCCCCTTTAAGTAAAGCTTAACAGGGTACTTTGGGAATAGAGCCAGTTAGAGAGCAAAGATCGCTCTAAGTACAATGGGAGAAAACGTATTTCACTAAAATTTACTGCAAATTTTTGGCCAGTCACCAACTAGGAGGAAACCAAACATAAAAGTAAATTTTACTAGCATAACTTTACCATTGAAAATTTAAGTATGGAAAAGTAATATGTGTTGCGACCCCCTTTGTCCAGCGAAAGATGATGCGACATGAGAGCGATCTTTCTCGAGCAGTTTATTCGGGTACCCTTACATCCGCTCTCTCTCTTTCCCTTCCCGGTTCACCACCTATAAGGCATGTCACAACCAATCAACTTCTACCACGTGGGTCTCAAGGATAGGATATCTCTATGCAGAACAGAGGGCTTCAGCAAGGCCAAACCAAATAAGGACATGTTTACTGCATGGAGCGCTCACCCCCGTGGGGGTGGGAGGCGGAAAC
>VZQC01000197.1:575408-772698 GCA_009823505.1 Rhizomys pruinosus | reverse complement strand
GCAAAATCAAGATCTCTCCCCAATTTATCCCAGCTTGTTACTGTCAAACTCCCTGACACTAAGAACCAGGGGGCAATAAGATCACATTCTGTCAAAAAATTAATCAATGTTTTCTTTTTAAGTTTTAGCCCCTTTGCCTTAAGCAAGTCTTTGAGGGCATAAAAAATTGGGTGGGTCGGTGAGTTCCCCATGTTAACTCCTTTGGGACACGCCCTGCAGAATACTGAGAAAACGATTACCCAGAAAAGAAAACTAACAAACAGACTCCCAGCAAGAAATAGATATACTTCCATCTACTGATCTTGGCTCACAAATCCATGAGCTTTCACTTTTGATTCGCCAAACAGCGAATTTATCCTTGCCACTTTACCGCGGTTTTTGACTTGTCACTCACCGCGACCTTTATCGTCCCTCCTTACCCAGGAACTTACTGGCTCTGCCCCGACTGCCCGAGGTTCTGATCAGAAGTGAGGTTCCCCATCCGGGCCACCACTCGTCGCGAACCCCTTCGTCCAGCGAAAGAAGACGCGACACGAGAGCGATCTTCCTCGAGCAGTTTATTCGGGTACCCTTACATCCGCTTTCTCTCTTTCCCTTCCCGGTTCACCACCTAAAAGGCATGTCACAACCAATCAACTTCCACCACGTGGGTTTCAAGGATACGATATCTCTATGCGGAACAGAGGGCTTCAGCAAGGCCAAACCAAATAAGGACATGTTTACTGCATGGAGCGCTCACCCCCGTGGGGGTGGGAGGCAGAAACCAGCACCATCTTTGAGGCACGGCACTTTGCAGCTCCCAACAAATATGCTTTTCTTATGTGTTATCAAAAGCCTATTTTAGCATAAAATGTTGACAATCCTCAAATGAAAAACATATTAGGATGTTCAAAAAGATTTTAAGAGGCTATTTAAAACCAGAAACATATTTTCCCATAAAAATTATATAGTAAATGAAAATTTAATCATGCATCCAAAATAAATTTTATTTCATCACCCAAAATGTGCTGTATATGACCATTTAGTTACAGTGCACCCTATGTAAAATGTCTATCCAGGGTTAGTTCACCCCAATACCATCTTGAATAAAACAGAGCATTATTCCTATGTACAGAGGTAGCAAGATTAGGTTGTTCATTCCTGGAAAAGTTATTTTTCTCTGACAAACTTATTGCAACATCAGTGAAGGATTCTCTACTCTTACAAACAAGGAAGCAAAGAAAGAAAGACAAACAACTCTTGTCAATGAGAAGTCCATGAGCACAGTACTGCCCTCCTCTTACTGATCTCATATGCATCTCTTAATGCTTAAACTTGTATAAAAGCTTTTTCTTACTAATCTCAAACATTAATAATAATAATATTATTATTTAAATACTTCTCTACAAAATGAATTCATCACTTAAGAAGGGATCAGGAACTGCTGGAGTTTCTTATCAGGAGATAAAGGAATTCATGATGAAGAACATAAGAAACAAATAAGACACAGCTTCAGCTGAATGGCATTTCATTATTCTCCAGAGCCTGCTGCTTGTTAGCTTTGCACGATTTCATTTTATTAAATTATACAATGAATCTCTTGAGTTTATTGTGAAAATTATACACGACCATATTCCTTTCTATCATTGACATGTATACAATTATATCTGCATAATTTGTTGCATGTATAATGAATTCCAGAAAATAAAAGTTCTTTATAGAAGCCTATTTTTTTCTGTTTTAGTCAGCATGTTTAAAGATAACTTTGGAGCTTAGGTGGTATGATGAAAGATTAATGTTGGTCACCTAACTTTTTTAATTTAATTTTTCCAGTTTTTGAAAAAAATACTTAAAAATGAATAGAGAATATGTCTAAACTGAATTGAAAAATTATGTCTGAAATACACAAAATATCAATAAGATCATTTTTAAAAAGGCATAAAGAAGTTGGATAGATGGCTCTGTGGCTAAGACTATTTGCTGCTCTGGTAGAGGACCCATGTCTAGTTCCCAGCAATAGTATAGGCTTCAAAATAATCTGTTACCCTAGTTTCAATAGATCAGATTCCCGCTTGTGACATATTTGGGCACTGCACACACATGATTCAGTTACATACATTCATGCAAAAATGTGATGATATGGCATAACTGTTAACAGTTCTGTCTGCTGTTGAAGAGGGCCTGGGTTTGAATTCTTGGCCACACATGGTAGTTAACATCTGTTCATGAATCCGGTTCCAGGGAATTCAGTGCTCTCTTCTGATCTATGCATGCATTGAATGACATGGGTGCACTCGCACACATGCATGCATTGCACTAATACACATAAATATTTAAAAATAATAGCATGATTAAATAATTTAAGGCCACAACGTTGCCAAATGAACCATCAGATTAATGGAACATTAGAAAGTGAGAGATTTTTCTGAATCTGTAAGTTAAAAAATATATAGATGGTAATACGACTCTAAGGACACAAGCTGCAAATTACTTTAAACACACATTAAGAAAAGCATGACATTGATATTTTAAAGCATCACATTGATTCTTCAATAGGTAAGATAAATTATCTAAGCTTCAAGTTTTCATAATATTTTACTGGCTGGATTGGAAATGCAGCTCAGTTCTGCAGAGAGCTTGCCTAACATGTATGAAACCTTGGGTTCTTCTTAGCACCATGAGGAAAATTCGTTCTAAATTTTGTTCTAATTCACAGGCAATTAGAAACTATCTGTATAAACTATTGCATTCTGTGGAGAAGAAATTTATGTTTTCATCATCGACTTCCTGAATCAATGGTCAAGGAACTGCAGATGGCAGGAATAAGAAAGAGAGGTGGGTTTCCAATGGACAGTTTTAAAGGCAAGGGGAAAATCTGTACAGAACAATTGAAGAAAGAGTTACTAAAGAGTAGAAAGTATATAAAGGTTATAAGATTTACATATTATACATCCAGAAATCGTGGGAGAGAAGAAACATTGTAACACTTTTGAGAAGAATCAGATTAACACTTTGGTTACAAAAAACAAAAAGGAAAGTATCAGTCAGTATAGAGAGAAAGAGCTATTGTTTCTTGGCTTCTCATCCTGAATGGGAAGAGAGAACCACCCAGAAGAAGAATCAAGTTTGAAATTAAGCCTGCAAAAAAGAAAAAGCATGATAAGCACAATTCTGTAACTATGGTAACTTCAATGCAATTCAGAAACTTTCATTTTATGTTCTTTAAATTAAAAATATCTATTGAGAAGCCACTGTGAGTAATAGGCACAGTGCTAGAGACTGAGGTTGGAGAAGGGCTTAAGGTATAATATCCTCATTGCTTTCCCAGATGTTGAAGTCCATCAGGAACACATTTTCTAAATAGAAAGTGGAGAAAGCTTGGATGAGTGCCTAATGATCAAGGAGCAAACAAGCTGTGGAACCACAGTGATCTAAGAAAATTCCAAACCATGTCTAATATTTGAAATCATGATCCAAAAGCTTATTCTGAATGAAGTTATTGATTGATTGATTGATCAATTGATTGATTTTTACATAGCAAATTGATGTACAGTTTAATGGACTGCCAAAATAGAGATTAATTCTTCCTCAAAAATCTTAGAACTTGAGAAATAGAGAAATAAACTTCAAGGTATATCCATATTAGCATCAAGCTTGAATTACATACAAGAATTTGTTGCTAGGATCCATAAATGAGGGACTGTTACTTCACTTAGCATAATGTCTTCAAGTTCCATCCATTTACCCGCAAATTTTATGATGTTGGATTTCTTTTTGTGAGACAGGGTCTCCCTTTATTCACAGCTGGCCTGGAGCTCACTCTGTAGACCAGGACCGCCTTGAACTCGCAGAGATCTGCCTTCCTCTGCCTCTGGAGTGCTGGGATTAAAGGCAGGCATCACCACACCTGACACTAAAGATGGTTCTTAGCCACCTTATGGATGCTGAGAATCAAATCCAGGTCCTCTGCAAGAGCAGTCAGCGCTCTTAACTGCTGAACAACTATCCCCAGCTCTGATGTCATCTTTCTTTACCACTGCATAGAACTCCATTGTGTAGATGTACCACATTTACATTATCCACTCAACTGTTGAGGGACACTTGCCTTTCTTCCAACTCTTTGCTAATGTGAAGAGAGCTGCAGTACCCATGGTTGCACATGTATCTCTGAAATATGATGAATCTTCTGGGTATATACTCAGAAATGCTATGACAGGGTAGTTTCATTTTGAGCCTTTTCAGAGATCTCCACACTGCTTTCCATAGGGCTTTCACAAGTTTGAATTCCCACCAGCATTGAATGAGTGTTCCCTTTTCACTCAACGTCCCCAAAATTTGGTGTCATTTGCTTTCTTGATCTTAGCCAGCAGTATTTCAGGGCTAAGATGAAGACTTGAACTGGTGATGATTTGCATTTCCTTAATTACTAGCAATGCTGAACTCTTTTTAAGATGTTTCTCAGTAATTTTAAATTCTTCATTTGTGAAGTCTCTGTTCAAGTCCATCTTTTGAGTGGTTCATATGCTTTCTTGCTCCTTTGCTTTTTGAGCAATTTATACAATCTGGATATTACATCTCTGTCAGATGTGTAGCTGGTGAAGGTTTTCTTCCGCTCTGTGAGTTTTCTCGTCACTTCTTTGATTGTTTCTTTCAATTTACAGAAGGTTTTTATTTTACTGAGTTCCAACTTGTCAACTGTTGATCTTAATTCCTGTGCAACTGCTGTCTGATTTAGAAAGACATTTCCTACCCCAATAACTTGTAGATTATTGCCAACATTTTCTTCTATCATTTTCAGAATTTCAGGTTTCACATTTAGGTCTTTGATCCATTTGGAGTTGTTTTTAGTACAGGATGATAAGTAAGGGTTTAGGTTTTGTTTTTTGTTTTTTGTTTGTTTGTTTGTTTGTTTTTAATTCTACAAGTGGTAATCCACTTTTGCCAGCATCATTTGTTGAAGATACTGCCTTTCCTCCACTGATTCTTCTTGGCCCTTTGTCAAATATGAGGTGGTTGAAATTGCATGTGCTCATGTTCAGATCTTCAGTTTTGTTCTGTTGATGAACAACTCTGTTTTCTGGCACTACCAGGCTGTTTTTATAACTATACCCCTATAATATAGTTTGAAGGCTGATATGGTAATTACCTCTGCATTAGTCTTTGTGCTCAGTGCTGCTTTTGCTAGCCGGGGTGTTTTGTTTATCCATATAAGTTTTAGGATTATTTTTGTTCTAATTCGGTGAAGAAAGTCTTGGGGATTTTAACTGTAATTGTGATTGCTTTGGATAGGATGGTTATTTCTACTCTATTGATTTTTTTTCAGTCCAAGGGAGGTCCTTCCATATCTGATGTATTCTTTAATATCCTTCAAGGATTTAAAAATTTCATTGTAGGGATCTTTACTGTCCTTGGTCAGGTTTGTTCTAAGTTATTTTAATTTTTTGGCTATTTTGAATGGGAAAGTATAGCTCTATTCCATCTCCAATTGCTTGTTGTGGGCACAAATAAAGGCTACTGATTTTTCTAGATTAAGTTTGTAATCTGCCACTTTATTGAAACTATTCATCATTTCTAGTTTTCTGGTGGAATTTTTGGCATCCCTTTGATATACTGGCATGACATATGCAAAAAGGGATAGTTTGACATCCTCTTTTCCAATTATTACTCTTTTAATTTTCTTTTCTTCTTTTATTGCTCTAGGAAGCAAGCATTTTCAGCACTATATTGAAAAGGAGTAGATATAGAGGCAGATTTGCCTGGTTCTTAACATTAAGGGGAATGCTTCTCATTTTTCCAATTTTAGAATAATGTTCGCTATGTGTTTGTTTTATATAGATTTAATTATGTTGAAGAATGTTCCCACCAGTCCAATTCCCTCTAGGTCTTTTTTTTTTTTTTTCCCTCTAGGTCGTTAAACATGAAGGCATGTTGAATTTTTTCAAAGGCCTTTTCTGCATCAATTGAAATGACCATGTGTTTTTTTTTTTAATCTTTCTGTACATTTATGTGTTTTATGACTTCTATTGATTTACATATGTTGAACCATCTGTCCCTCTCTGGTATAAATTCAACTTGGTTGTGGTGGAAGATCTTTTTGATGTGTGCCTGTATGCAGTTTGCAAGTATTTTGTTGAGAAGTTTTTCATCCATGTTCATTAAAGAAATGGGTCTATAGTTTTATTTTTTGTTTGTATCTTTACCTGGTGTGGTGGTTTGAATGAGAGTGTCCCCCCATAGGCTTGAAGTATTCAGATATTTTGTCTCCAGTTGGTGGCACTGTTCTTGGAGATCTTAGAAGGCGTGGCCATGCTGGAGGAAGTACGTCATTGGGAGCAGGCTTGGTGAGTTTAACAAGCCTTGTGGTCTCCAGTCCCTCTCTCTCTGCTTCCTGTGTTCATTGCGAGATGTGACACCCGGCTTGCTGCTCTAGTCCCTGCCATCATGCTTCCTGACACAATGGCCTCTAATTCCTTGGAACTGTCAATTGTGAGCTCAAATAAACTCTTCCTTTTATAAGTTCCCTTGGTCATGTTGGTTTATCACAGCAACAGAAAAGTGACTAATACACCTGGTTTTACTGTTGGAGTGATGCTTTGAAGGAATTTGAGAGATTTCCATTGATTTCCATTCTTTTGAATAATTCGTGTAAAACTGGATATAGGTCCTCTTTAAATGTCTTTTATAATTTTGGCATAAATCCATCTGAACCTAGACTTTTGTATTGGGAGGTATTATTTTACTGTTTCAATTTCTGCATAATTCATGGGTCTATTTAAGCAGTTAATCTATTTTTGGTTCAGATAGTCATCCATTTTTCTTAAGTTTTCATACTTAATAGAGTATAGGTTTTTAAAACATTCTCATATAATTGCCTGGATCATTTCATTATCTGTTGAGATCTTTCCCTTTTCATTTCTAATTTTGTTGATTTTGAGTTGTTCTTTCATTTGCTTAACTGGGCTAGAGGTCTATCTATTTTGTTTATTCTTTCAAAGAGCCAGCTCTTGAATTCACTCATTCTTTGTATTGTTTTATTTGTTTCAATTTTGTTGATTTCAGCTCTGATTTTTGTTATTTCTTCCTGATTGTTGGGTTTGGGAGTCATTTGTTGTTATCTCTCAAGTGTCTTTTTTTTTTTTTTTTCTTTTTTCAACGTTAGGATAGTAGTTCATTTCTTTGTGCTATTTCTATTTATTTATTCATTTATTTTAATATAAGTAGTTAGGGCTATAAATTTCCCTCTTTGGACTGCTTTTAGAGTATCCCATATATTTTGTTGTGTACTTTTTTTTTAATTCCAGGAACACTTTCTTTCTTGATTTCTCCCTTGACCCATTCATTATATAAGAGTGTATTGTTAAGTGTCCATGAGTTCATGTAGATAGTAGGGCTTTTTCTGGTGCTGATATTGAGCTTTATTTCATTGTGGTGTATTCTACATTGGTATCTCTATTCATTTAGAACTGGGAATACATTTGTCCAAGCTCTTCTGTCTTACATCATTTGCATTGAAAAGTCAGCTGTAATTCTGACGGGTATTCCTTTATGTGTGTGCTGTTTTCCTCTTGTAGCTTTTAGCATTTTGTGTTTGTTTTGCACATGTATTACTTTCATAAAGATATTTGATCTTGTCTATTTGGTTTTCTTTGTGCTTCTTGTGTGTGTATTTGTATGACTGTTTTCATTTGGGGGGAATTTTCTCATATAATGCTTTTTAAATTTTTTTAAATACTTTTTTTAATTTTTAAATTTATTTTTGTATGTGTATGAATGTATTGTCTGCATGTATATTTGTGCACCCGTGTCGTGCAATGCCACAGAGGTCAGAAGAGGGTCTTGGATTCCCCTGGAACTGGAGTTCTCCTGGAATTGGAATTACAGATGGTTTCTCAGCCACCAGGTGGGTGCTGGGATCGAAACTGGGTCCTCTGCAATTGCAGTCGGTGCTCTTAACCGCTAGGCTATCTCTCCAGCCCCCTTTTTAAATTTTTTTTATGTGTATGAGTGTACTGTCTGCATGTAGGTTGGTGCACCCGTATCATACAATGCCTCAGAGGTCAGAAGAGGGCATTGGATTCCCCTGGAACTGGAGTTAAAAATGGTTCTTAGCCGCCATGTGGGTGCTCAGAATCAAACCCAGGTCCTCTGCAAGAGCAGTCGGTGCTCTTAACAACTGAGCCATTTTTTCATTTCCAGCTCTCTTCTATAATTATTTTAAAGATCTAGTTGCCACCATTATTCTGAGATTCTTCTTCCTCTGTACCTATGATGTGATGTATAGGTTATATCTTTTCATGACGTTCAATATTTCACAATTATTCCATTCCTGTGTTGTTGTTTTTTTAATTTCTATTCCAGATTATATGGAAAATGTCCAAATAGGAATTTTTACTTATGAACACTGCCCAGATAAGTTGCTGAATCTTTCTCCAGCGTGTGACTACTATAAACTATTATATAATAAAGCACTCTGTTGCCTCCCTATATTCTTTCTTGTTTCTATTTCTAGAGAAATCCTCAGTTCAGCTTATTCAAAGCTTGCTTTAGGCATTTGATATTTGGGGAACCTAATTGTGTGTATATGTAAATTTAAACAATTTTTTAAACTTTTTATAGAGCTTTTGTACATTGGATACAACAGTTTTTAATCAAATTTAGATCACCCTCCCCAATCCATGCCCTCCCAAATCCAGCACCAGACCGCATATATTATACAATACATCTTATTAAGTCAAATCCAATCAAACATTTGAAACTGTATATTTTTCAGTACATATTAATTCACTGGAGTCTACTCAGCCTATCTAGAGATCATAAGTAAGGCACAGTCTCCTTCATCCAGTAATACACAGTCTCCAACATTTCTCAGTCTGAGAGCAGCCTGCCACCCATTTATCTTGATGCACTATGAGACCTTGGCAGACTGAATTTGTATGGGTCCTGTGCTTGATGCCAGCATTGCCAAAAGTTCACATGTGCAAGCTTCCAGTGGCTTGAAAGCCTCTGCTTCCCTAAGTTCATGAGCCAGCCTGGCTCTTACAATCTTTCTGTCTCCTCTTCCACATGGATTATAAAATTGTGTTGGTGACGTTTAACATAAGAGTGCTATCTAGGGACACATATTCTGCTGTCTCTTATTAATTAAAATTTGGACAGTTGTAGCCTTTTGTGTACATCCCACTCTGTTGTATAAGGAAACTTCACTGGTGAGTATTCAGGGAT
The DNA here is from genome assembly GCA_009823505.1 of Rhizomys pruinosus. NCBI lineage: Eukaryota > Metazoa > Chordata > Mammalia > Rodentia > Spalacidae > Rhizomys > Rhizomys pruinosus. The sequence goes on along the minus strand of VZQC01000197.1, from coordinate 763,497 downwards.
GCATTATATTTCTGTCTAAACCTTATACTGCTATGCTCTGTGAGCTTCAAGTGTATAGGATTCAAAATTACATGGGTCACCTAGGACTGAGCATCTCTCAGACATATATCCTCTTTGTCTAACCAGTTGTGGCTTTCTGCAATAGCTTCCATAAGATGCAAAAAGAAGCTTCTTTAATGAGTGGTGTGTACTAGGCTTGTTCATAAATATAAAGATCCATATTTAGCATATGGTAAGAATTCTCATTTGTCGAGACACATGAGAGAGATAGGGTTTGATCTAGGATATATTTCATTTCCAGCCATGTGCATTTGGCAGAATTCATGGGTGGCCCTATGCCACCCATGAGTTAACTCCTATTAAGAAGGCTTTATGTCCTATTAGACTGCTGTAGATTACCCCCAGATGATAATGCCACTAACCAGCATTATAGGTATGCTCTATGTTGGTCGTGGTGGCTATTAAACTTTAGTGCTAGATTGTACCATTGGATTGGTTTTCTCTCTTAGCAGGTTTCATACTATGTGCCAGCATTATGAGAGCTAAACTTCAGGTTGAAATGTCCAGGTCAGTGCCTGCTCCATTGCTCGAGGTCTTGTGTCAGAAGCTTGTCCTGTCTTTAGCAGTAAGGTTTTTTTTTTTTTTTTCTTCTAGCTGTAAGAAATAATCAAGAGCATTGGCAATAGCTTATGTTATGTTGAGAGTCTCCTGAACCACTATGACCCATCAGCCAAAGGGAGATTTCCTTTGTCTAAGTCTGTTTTCTCTTTAATATAATCCCCAGTTATACATATGCACTAATGTTCAGATACTGTGTTTTCACTTCTCAGGTCATTTTGGGAACATTGCATTTCCCTCTCAGTTCCCTAGCTCCACAAATCCATTAATATTTACTTTGTTTTCCTCCTATCTGACCTCCTTCCTCCCAAAGGCTTCCTTCACATCAATAATATCTACCTTCCACCGGACCCCCTCATCTGATTCTCCCCAAATACTCTGTGGCCCCTTGCATGTCCTTCCATCCTCCCTACACAGGAAAACACTCTCACTTCCCGCACCTCCTCCATAACATGTGTTCCTTAGTATCTTCCCCTTTTTTTATTTTATTTTTTATTTTTCTGTGCATTTATTGATATTTTGTATACTTCAGACATCATTTTTCAATTCAGTTTAGGTATATTCTCCTTTCCCTTCCCCCACCCCAGATCATGCATTCTGTCATAACTGTCCTGCATCTATCTTCCTCTTTCAGGTTCCTTCCTTTCTTTTACCTCCATTTACTCTTTCCATTTTCCTGGATTCTGATGTTTCATCAGGATATATACTCACATATAAGTGACTGGTGCCACAATCTGAAAATTAAGGAGAAGACTTGCTTTTCTAAGTTTGTGTTACTTCAATAAGTTTAATAGTCTATAGTATCATCCATTTACCTGTAAATTTCATACGTTTTTCTTTCTACTGAGTAGAACTTCATTTGATACTTAAGGGACATTTAAATTGTTTCCATTTGTGAAGAGAGTAGCAACAAACATGGATGCACTGTTATCTCTATGGTAGGATGTGTCCTACCATAGAGATGGGATAGTCTTTATTTTTAAAGAGTTCTCCACACTGCTTTCAATAGTGATTGTATGAGTTTGCATTTCCATCAGCAGTGAAAGAGTATTCCCTTTCTCCACATCCTAGCCAACATTTGGTATCTTCATTCCCTTGTTCATAACCAGTCTGACTTGGGTAAGATATTTTCTTTTCTTTTCTTTTCTTTTTTTTTTTTTTTTCTCTTTTTGAGGCAGGGTCTCCCTTTAGTCCCAGCTGTCCTGGAGCTCGCTCTGTAGACCAGGCTGGCCTTGAACTCACAGAGATCTGCCTGCCTCTGCCCCCCAGAGTGTTGGGATTAAAGGCATGGGCCACCACACCCAGCTGGGGTAAGATATTTTCCAAGGTCTTTTTTGTATCTTTTGAGATAGCCATGTTTTGTTTTGCTTTAATTCCATTTATAATTTTATTACATTTATTGACTTACTTATACTGAAGCATCCCTACATCTCTGGAGTAAAGCTGTCTTGATCATGGTGGATGATCATTTTGATAAGTGTGTGTACACACTTTGCCAGTATCTTGTTGGGTATCATTTCATCTATGTCCCTTAAGAATGAGGGCCTATAGGGTTTCTTGATGTTGTTATTCTTATTTTATCTTTACCTCGTTTTGGTATTAGAGTCAGAGTGTCTACATAGAAGTTNATAAATTATATAGTAAATGAAAATTTAATCATGCATCCAAAATAAATTTTATTTCATCACCCAAAATGTGCTGTATATGACCATTTAGTTACAGTGCACCCTATGTAAAATGTCTATCCAGGGTTAGTTCACCCCAATACCATCTTGAATAAAACAGAGCATTATTCCTATGTACAGAGGTAGCAAGATTAGGTTGTTCATTCCTGGAAAAGTTATTTTTCTCTGACAAACTTATTGCAACATCAGTGAAGGATTCTCTACTCTTACAAACAAGGAAGCAAAGAAAGAAAGACAAACAACCTCCTCCTGTCAATCTGAAGAAGCCATGAGCACAGCTACCTGCCCTCCCATTTACTGACATCTCATAATGCCCATACTACTTAATGCTTAAACTTGTTCACAAAGCTTTCTCCCTTACTAATCTCAAACATTTAATAATATCAAATTATTATTAAATACTTCTCTACCCAAACATGACACTTCATCCGCTTCAAGAACACGGCGATCAGGAACTGCTGCGATTTTCATCAGCCGAGATAAAGCGGAATTCAATAAGAATGAAGAACATTAAGAAAACAAATAAGACACAGCTTCAGCTGAATGGCATTTCATTATTCTCCAGAGCCTGCTGCTTGTTAGCTTTGCACGATTTCATTTTATTAAATTATACAATGAATCTCTTGAGTTTATTGTGAAAATTATACACGACCATATTCCTTTCTATCATTGACATGTATACAATTATATCTGCATAATTTGTTGCATGTATAATGAATTCCAGAAAATAAAAAAGTTCTCTATAGAAAGCCTATCTTTTTTTATCTGTTTTAGTCAGCATTGTTTTAAAAGATAACTTTTGGCAGCTCTAGGTGGCTCCATTTGATGAAAGATTAATGTGGTCACCTAAACAGTTTTTAATTTACATTATTTCCAGTTTTTGAAAAAAAATACTTAAAATGATTAGAGATATGTCTAAAACTGACATTGAACAAATTCATGTCTTGGAATACACAAAATACTCAATTAAGATGCATTTTTAACCAAAAGGCCATAAAGAAGTTGGACTAGCCATCGGCTCAGGCCTCAAGACTATTTGCTGCTCTCGGAAGAGGACCCATGTCTAGTTCCCAGCAATAGTATAGGCTTCAAAATAATCTGTTACCCTAGTTTCAATAGATCAGATTCCCGCTTGTGACATATTTGGGCACTGCACACACATGATTCAGTTAACATACATTCATGCACAAACCGTGATGATATGGCACTTAACTCGTTAACAGTTCTGTCTGCCTCGTTGAAGAGGGCTGGGTTTCGAATTCTTGGCCACATGCGTACAGTCTAACACTCTGTTCCATGACACTCCGCGTTCCAGGGAATTCAGTACTCTTTTCTGACTCTATGCACTGCATTACATGGACCACTGGCGTGCCCACTCGCCCACCATGCGATAGCATCTGCACTAATACCACATACAATATTTAAAAATAAATAGCAATTATTTTCTAAATAAATTTAACCGGCCACCAACCGTTGCCCAAATTTGAAACCATCAGATTTAAATGCGAACACTAAGAAAGTGACGAGATTTTCTGAAATCTGTAGTTAAAAAATCTATATAGATAAGGTTTAATACGACTCCTAAGGACAACAAGCTGCAAATTACCTTTAAACAACCACATTACAGAAAAGATCGACACTTGATATTTTTTAAAAGCATCACATTGATTTCCTTCAATAGGTAAGATAAATTATCTAAGCTTCAAGTTTTCATAATATTTTACTGGCTGGATTGGAAATGCAGCTCAGTTCTGCAGAGAGCTTGCATAACATGTATGAAGCCTTGGGTTCTTCTTAGCACCATGAGGAAAATTCGTTCTAAATTTTGTTCTAATTCACAGGCAATTAGAAACTATCTGTATAAACTATTGCATTCTGTGGAGAAGAAATTTATGTTTTCATCATCGACTTCCTGAATCAATGGTCAAGGAACTGCAGATGGCAGGAATAAGAAAGAGAGGTGGGTTTCCAATGGACAGTTTTAAAGGCAAGGGGAAAATCTGTACAGAACAATTGAAGAAAGAGTTACTAAAGAGTAGAAAGTATATAAAGGTTATAAGATTTACATATTATACATCCAGAAATCGTGGGAGAGAAGAAACATTGTAACACTTTTGAGAAGAATCAGATTAACACTTTGGTTACAAAAAACAAAAAGGAAAGTATCAGTCAGTATAGAGAGAAAGAGCTATTGTTTCTTGGCTTCTCATCCTGAATGGGAAGAGAGAACCACCCAGAAGAAGAATCAAGTTGCTGAAAATTAAGCCTGACAAAAAGACAGAAAAAGCCATAGATAAGACAAACAAATCTATGGATAAAATGGGTTTCCCCTACCAATTTATCTGTATAAGCCCTCACTACCACAATGCCAAAATACCTCCCCTATATTCGAAAAGGACAAAAGACTATTCTGCACAATTTATATGATCTCTCATATAGTAATCCTTAATTATAGTTTTATTCATGAAAGACAACTAAATGATTGTTATTTAAACTAGTTTGAAACTAATCGCTCCAACTAACAGCTCTGTAGGAATCCCTACCCTCACCCATTATTTTCTAGAAGCCCATCTGCAGATAGTCTATACTGTATATGGTGTGAGGAGGAGTAACTGACTGTATGCCGGATTATTGTTTAGAAATATAACAAATTAAGGAGAAAAATTTTAATTGATGCTAAAAACCGGAACATAAAAATAAAAAGAGACCACCATGAAGTATAAAAAGGTACATGCTGGCGCTCAAAAATTTTCATTATGTCCCACGCAAATGGTCCAATGTTTGAATACGAGTGGTCCATCCGCGAGGTGGAACACATTTCTAAATAGAAAATGGGTTGAGGAGAAGCCGGTGTTGCGCCGGGCCGGGGGAAGGCGGAAATAGGTGGAAATTATGTATTCGTAAACCTTACTGAGTAAGTATGAAAATCAAAGAGCAGTCAAATATACGAAAAATACAGCCTAGATGACGAATCACAACAAAAAAATGAATGTGTAAGAAAAAAATAATAAAATAACAAAACCCGATGTTCAACTTATTTGATGTAACACCTGTATCATGCCACGCTATATAAAAAGGCGGGTTATCGCTGAATGCCAATTATAGAGAATTTTGATGGATCTATGTATTTCGACACTTGTATTTGCCCAGCAGTGACTTTTTCTAGATCATGTGATGTCCCTGCTCACCCACTGATCTGGTTATTTATTTGACCCTTTCTAGTTTAAAAGAACTCAATACTTGTATTATGGCGAGTTCTTATAGAGAGATCAGGGGCAAAACTAACAGTTTAAGAGGTTAATGAGGACCATAAGTCTAGTATGCGATAGGAACAAAACTATAGGATTGGTTACTCTGCATGTTTTTCCTATAAATGGGATAGGATATGGACTACCCCCCTATTAGAGTTTCCCAGGATATTGGTGCCTAACTTATATCACCCTGGAATCTCCTCCCAAGATTCATGACGTTCTAACTTAGATACTTCCTTTATATCCTAATTCTCACTCCCGAATATGTATTTAATTAAAGTGTCTCCCTCCTTAGACTAATTAATATATCTGAAGGAAATTCAGATGTCCTGTAATATCCCTTTAAAGCAAAATCTCCAGAGGTATAATATTATAAATATTAACACCCCAAAGGTATATCCATATTAGCATCAAGCTTGAATTACATACAAGAATTTGTTGCTAGGATCCATAAATTGAGACACCAACAGTGGAAATCATTTTGTTTTTCCTGGACTGGTTATTCACCCTTAGCATAATGAAATATAACAAGTTCGCGATCCGGATTTACCCGCATAATTTCATATGATGTTTGGATCCTTCTTTTTGAGACCCAGGGTCTCCCTTTTATTCACAGCCGGTGGCCTGGAGCTCACTCTGTTAGACCAGGACCGCCTTGAACTCGCAGAGCATCTGCCTTCCCTGCCTCTGGAGTTCGCTATGGCGCATTACACAGCCCACGGCCATCACCTACACCTGACACTTAAAGATGGTTCCTTAGCCACAAACATATGGTATGCTCGAGCAATCAAATCAAGGGCCGGTCCTCTGCTAAGCAGCAGTCAGCACGCTCGGTTTAACCCTGCCACTCTGAACAACTATCTCTCCAGCCGTGATGTCATCTTTCTCTTTTTAACTTACTGCATAGAGACTCCATTAGTGAAGATGTAACCACATTTAGCACATTATCCCCACTCATCCACTGACCTTGAGGACACGTGCCTTCTCTTCCCAACTCTTTGCTAATGTGAAGAGTGCTGCAATAAACATGGTTGCAATGGTTGCACATGTATCTCTGAAATATGATGAATCTTCTGGCGCTATACTATCACTCATAAATGCTTATTGACAGGGTAGTCTTCGATTTTGAGCCTTTTCCAGAGATCTGCCACACTGACTTTCCTAGGGCTTTCCACAAGTTGAATTAACCCACCCAAAAGCATTGATATGGAGTTGTATCCCTCCTTCCCTCACTCAAGCGGTCCCAAAGATTTGGTGTCATTCCTTCCTTGATCGTTTAGGCCAGCGCCCAGTATCTTCAGGGCTTAAAGAAGAAGGACTTTGAACTGCCGTCGCATGACTTTCATTTCCTTAATTACTAGCAATGCTAAGCTACTTTTTAAAAGATGTTTTCTCCAGTCAATTCCTTAAATCTTCATTTGTGAAGTCCTCATGTTCAAGTCCATCTTCTTTGATGTGCTCAATATGCTTTCTGCCTCCACTTGCTTTTTTGAGCAATTTATACAATCTGGATATTACATCTCTGTCAGATGTGATAGACTTGGTTGAAGGTTTTCTTTCCGCCTGTGAGTTTTCTCGCCCTCACTAATTACTTATGATGTTCTTTCAATTCTCACTGCAGAAAAACGTTTTATATTTTAAAACTGAAAGCCTCCAGACTTGTAACTGTTAAAATCTTTTAATTCCTCCGGTGCAACTCTGTCTGATTTAGAAAGACATTTCCTACCCCAATAACTTGTAGATTATTGCCAACAATTTCTTCTATCACTTTCAGAATTTCAGGTTTCACATTTAGTCTTTGATCCATTTGGAGTTGTTTTTTTTTTTTTTTTTTTTTTATTTTATTTTAATCTTTATGTTTTGTGTAACTATTATTTGTTCTGTTTGTTTGTTTTTATTTATATTTTTAATTTTCTTCTAAAAATGGTGGTCCAGTTTCACCAGCACCATTGATTGAATATGCTATCCTTCCTCTGTTGTATTTTCTTGGCCCCTTTGTCAAATATGAGGTGGTTTGAAATTGCATTTGTGACTCATGTCAGATCTTCAGTTCTTGTTCTGTTGAATGTAACAACTCCTGTTTCTTTGCGAACACTACCAGAGCGCTAAAATTTCTATAAACTCATACCCCTATCAATCCATAGTCTTGAAGGCCTTTATCATTGGTAATCTACCTCCTTGCACTTAGTCTTTGTGCTCAAGTGCTGCTTTGCTAACCGGGCGCGTGTTGTTTATCCATTATCAAGTTTCTTACGGAAATTAATTTTTGTTCTACATTCCGCGTCTGCAAAGCAAAGTCTTGGGGATTTTAACTGTAATTGTGATTGCTTTGGATAGGATGCTTGGCTATTTTCTACCTCTATTTGATTTTTCCTTTTTTTCAACCAAGAGGACGTCCTTCCATATCTTGATGTCCATTCTCTAACATATCTTCAAAGGACTTTCAAAAAATTTCAGCTTGTAGGGACTTGACTCCGTCCTTGGTCTAGGTTTGTTCTATATGTTATTTTAATTTTTTGCTATATTTTGACAATGTGGAACCAGCTATAGCTCTATTCTTCAAATCTCCAATGACTTGTTTCGTGCGGCTACACACAAACACTAAGAAACTACTTGACTTTTTCTAGATTAAGTGGACTGTTAAAAATCATTGAACAACACCTTTATTGAAACTTTCACACTTCTTAGTTTCTGTCTGGAATTTTGGCCAATCAACCTAATTGATATTTAACGGCCATCGACATTATTGACAAAAAGGATAGCTTTCCGACTACTTTCTTACCAAAATCTAAATTAGCTCCTTTTCAACTTCCTTCTTCTTTAATTGGCTCTAGGTATAGCCTAAAGCTATTTTCAGCACCTATATTGGAAAAAGTTAGTTAGATCATAGAAGAAGGCAGCCTTGCCTGGTTCCTTACTTTAAGTGGAATGCTTCTCATTTTTCCAATTCCCCTAGAAATAATGTTCGCTATGTTGTTTGTTTTAAATTATAGATTTAATTATGTTGCAAGAATTTCCCACCAGTACCCAATTCACCACGTAGCTCATTCTTTTTCTTTTTTCCCGTCTAGGTCGTCAACATGAAAGGCATGCTGAATTTTTCACCAAGGCAACTTTTCCCTGCATCATTGATAATGACTTATGTTTTTTTTCTTAATCTTTCTTTACATTTATTGTGTCTTTATGACTTTCTAGCATTTACATTATGTTGAAAAACCATCTGTCCCTCATCTGGGTATTAAATTCAATTTACTTGGTTGTGGGTGGAAGAATTCTTTTCTATATGAAATGTGACTTGGCCTGGTATGCAGTTTGCAGTTATATTTGTAAAGAGGACAGTGTTTTTCATCGCATGCTTCATTAAAAGAAATGGGCTGGTCATATAGTTTTATTTGTTTGATTTTGTAGGTCTTTAAACCTCAGGTGTCCGGATGGTTATTGCACATGAGGCAAAGTGTGGCCCCCCATAGCGCCCTTGAAGTATTCAGATATAATTTTGTCTACCATGTCCCTGTGCGCACTTTTCTTGAGATCTCTAGAAGGGCCGTCGGCCGATGCTGGACGGAACGAATACTGTCATTGGGAGCTAGGCTTCTTTGAAGTGCCACGTTTACGGACAAAGGCAACTCTCCTGGTGCTCCAGTCCCCTCTCTCTCTGATTTCTGTCGTTCATTGTGCGCAGATCTAGTAGACAACACCGGCTTTGCCCCTACGAATCCCATGCCCCATCATGGCTCCTGACACAACTGGGGCCTCTAATCTTCCTTCGAAACTGTCACAATTGTCGAGCTCAAATAAACACTCTCCTTTCTATAAGGTTCCACTTCGGTCACGTTGGCTCTAATCACAGCAACAGAAAAGTGGACCTTATTACACCTAGGTTTACTTTGGCAGTGATCATGCCTTTGATCAGGAATTTGAGAGATTCCCAATTGATTTCCATCTTTGAACTAATTCGGTTTGCTCTAAAACACTTGGATAATCAGGTCCTCTTTAAATGTCTTTTATAATTTTGGCATAAATCCATCTGAACCTAGACTTTTGTATTGGGAGGATATATATTTTACTAGCTTTTCACATTTCTTGGCCAGTAATTCACTGGGTCTATTTAAGCAGTTAATCTATTTTTGGTTCAGATAGTCATCCATTTTTCTTACCAGTATTTCATTACTTAACCTAGAGTATCAGGGTTTTTTAAAACATTCTCATATAATTGCCTGGATCATTTCATTATCTGTTGAGATCTTTCCCTTTTCATTTCTAATTTTGCTTGATTTTGAGTTGTTTCTTTACATTTGCTCTAACTGGGCTACGAGTCTAGCTTATTTTGTTTATTTCTTTCAAAAGGAGCCAGCTCTTTGAATTCACTCATTCTTGATCATTGTTTTATTTGTTTTCAATTTTGTTGATTTCCAGCTCTGATTATTTGTTATTTCTATTCCTTGAATTGTTCGGGTTGGCGAGTCAATTTGTTGTTTTATGCTTCATCCAAGGTATCGTCTTTTTTTTTTTTTTCTTTTCTTCAACGTCTCAGGATAGTCAGTTCCATTTATGCTTTTACTAATTTCTATTTATTATTTCCATTTATTAAGAAAATAAAGTAGTTAGCGCTATTTAACATCTTCACCTCTTTGGAATGTCTTTAGCACCGTTCCACCCCCACTATAGTTTTCTGTTGTGCTACTTTATTTCCCCAACTTCACAGGCAACACTTTCTCTTTCCTTGATTCTCACTCCTTGACCCATTCATTATATAAGAGTGTATTGTTAAGTGTCCATGAGTTCATGTAGATACCAGGGCTTCTTCGGTGCTCGATACTTGAGCTTCTATTTCATTGTTGTTGTATTCTACATTGGGTATGCCTATTCATTTAGACACTGGAATACATTTGTCCAAGCTCTTCTGCCTTACATTCATCTTGCACTGAAAATTCAGCTGAAATTCTGCACGGGGCTATTCCTTTATGTGCTTGCTGCCTTTTCCTCTCTGCTCAGCTACATTTAGCATTTCCTGGTTTGTTTTTGCACAATGTCACTTACCTTCAAAAGCACTATTTGGATCTTGTCTATTTGCCGTTTTCTTTGTGACTTCTTGCTGTGCTGATGGATTCTGTCATGACGTTTTCACTCTGTGGCGCGGGAATTTTCTCATATAATGCTTTTTACAATTTTTTTTTATTAAATACTTTCTTCTCTAAGTTTTTTAAATTTATTTGTTATGTGTGCATGAGATGTATTGTCTGCATGTATATTTTGCCTTCACCCGCGTGATCGTGCAATGCCGCACCAGAGGTCAGAAGAGGGTTTCTTGGATTCCCCTGGAAACTGCAGCTTCTCCTGGAGAATGGGGAATTGCAGCATTGGCGTTCTCCAGCCACCCAGGAGGCCGTGGGTGCTGGGATCGAAACTGGGTCCTCTGCAATTGCAGTCGGTGCTCTTAACCGCTAGGCTATCTCTCCAGCCCCCTTTTTAAATTTTTTTTATGTGTATGAGTGTACTGTCTGCATGTAGGTTGGTGCACCCGTATCATACAATGCCTCAGAGGTCAGAAGAGGGCATTGGATTCCCCTGGAACTGGAGTTAAAAATGGTTCTTAGCCGCCATGTGGGTGCTCAGAATCAAACCCAGGTCCTCTGCAAGAGCAGTCGGTGCTCTTAACAACTGAGCCATTTTTTCATTTCCAGCTCTCTTCTATAATTATTTTAAAGATCTAGTTGCCACCATTATTCTGAGATTCTTCTTCCTCTGTACCTATGATGTGATGTATAGGTTATATCTTTTCATGACGTTCAATATTTCACAATTATTCCATTCCTGTGTTGTTGTTTTTTTAATTTCTATTCCAGATTATATGGAAAATGTCCAAATAGGAATTTTTACTTATGAACACTGCCCAGATAAGTTGCTGAATCTTTCTCCAGCGTGTGACTACTATAAACTATTATATAATAAAGCACTCTGTTGCCTCCCTATATTCTTTCTTGTTTCTATTTCTAGAGAAATCCTCAGTTCAGCTTATTCAAAGCTTGCTTTAGGCATTTGATATTTGGGGAACCTAATTGTGTGTATATGTAAATTTAAACAATTTTTTAAACTTTTTATAGAGCTTTTGTACATTGGATACAACAGTTCTTAATCAAATTTAGATCACCCTCCCCAATCCATGCCCTCCCAAATCCCGCACCAGACCGCATATATTATACAATACATCTTATTAAGTCAAATCCAATCAAACATTTGAAACTGTATATTTTTCAGTACATATTAATTCACTGGAGTCTACTCAGCCTATCTAGAGATCATAAGTAAGGCACAGTCTCCTTCATCCAGTAATACACAGTCTCCAACATTTCTCAGTCTGAGAGCAGCCTGCCACCCATTTCTCTTGATGCACTATGAGACCTTGGCAGACTGAATTTGTATGGGTCCTGTGCTTGATGCCAGCATTGCCAAAAGTTCACATGTGCAAGCTTCCAGTGGCTTGAAAGCCTCTGCTTCCCTAAGTTCATGAGCCAGCCTGGCTCTTACAATCTTTCTGTCTCCTCTTCCACATGGATTATAAAATTGTGTTGGTGACGTTTAACATAAGAGTGCTATCTAGGGACACATATTCTGCTGTCTCTTATTAATTAAAATTTGGACAGTTGTAGCCTTTTGTGTACATCCCACTCTGTTGTATAAGGAAACTTCACTGGTGAGTATTCAGGGATGCATTATATTTCTGTCTAAACCTTATACTGCTATGCTCTGTGAGCTTCAAGTGTATAGGATTCAAAATTACATGGGTCACCTAGGACTGAGCATCTCTCAGACATATATCCTCTTTGTCTAACCAGTTGTGGCTTTCTGCAATAGCTTCCATAAGATGCAAAAAGAAGCTTCTTTAATGAGTGGTGTGTACTAGGCTTGTTCATAAATATAAAGATCCATATTTAGCATATGGTAAGAATTCTCATTTGTCGAGACACATGAGAGAGATAGGGTTTGATCTAGGATATATTTCATTTCCAGCCATGTGCATTTGGCAGAATTCATGGGTGGCCCTATGCCACCCATGAATTAACTCCTATTAAGAAGGCTTTATGTCCTATTAGACTGCTGTAGATTACCCCCAGATGATAATGCCACTAACCAGCATTATAGGTATGCTCTATGTTGGTCGTGGTGGCTATTAAACTTTAGTGCTGGATTGTACCATTGGATTGGTTTTCTCTCTTAGCAGGTTTCATACTATGTGCCAGCATTATGAGAGCTAAACTTCAGGTTGAAATGTCCAGGTCAGTGCCTGCTCCATTGCTCGAGGTCTTGTGTCAGAAGCTTGTCCTGTCTTTAGCAGTAAGGTTTTTTTTTTTTTTTTTCTTCTAGCTGTAAGAAATAATCAAGAGCATTGGCAATAGCTTATGTTATGTTGAGAGTCTCCTGAACCACTATGACCCATCAGCCAAAGGGAGATTTCCTTTGTCTAAGTCTGTTTTCTCTTTAATATAATCCCCAGTTATACATATGCGCTAATGTTCAGATACTGTGTTTTCACTTCTCAGGTCATTTTGGGAACATTGCATTTCCCTCTCAGTTCCCTAGCTCCACAAATCCATTAATATTTACTTTGTTTTCCTCCTATCTGACCTCCTTCCTCCCAAAGGCTTCCTTCACATCAATAATATCTACCTTCCACCGGACCCCCTCATCTGATTCTCCCCAAATACTCTGTGGCCCCTTGCATGTCCTTCCATCCTCCCTACACAGGCAAACACTCTCACTTCCCGCACCTCCTCCATAACATGTGTTCCTTAGTATCTTCCCCTTTTTTTATTTTATTTTTTATTTTTCTGTGCATTTATTGATATTTTGTATACTTCAGACATCATTTTTCAATTCAGTTTAGGTATATTCTCCTTTCCCTTCCCCCACCCCAGATCATGCATTCTGTCATAACTGTCCTGCATCTATCTTCCTCTTTCAGGTTCCTTCCTTTCCTTTACCTCCATTTACTCTTTCCATTTTCCTGGATTCTGATGTTTCATCAGGATATATACTCACATATAAGTGACTGGTGCCACAATCTGAAAATTAAGGAGAAGACTTGCTTTTCTAAGTTTGTGTTACTTCAATAAGTTTAATAGTCTATAGTATCATCCATTTACCTGTAAATTTCATACGTTTTTCTTTCTACTGAGTAGAACTTCATTTGATACTTAAGGGACATTTAAATTGTTTCCATTTGTGAAGAGAGTAGCAACAAACATGGATGCACTGTTATCTCTATGGTAGGATGTGTCCTACCATAGAGATGGGATAGTCTTTATTTTTAAAGAGTTCTCCACACTGCTTTCTATAGTGATTGTATGAGTTTGCATTTCCATCAGCAGTGAAAGAGTATTCCCTTTCTCCACATCCTAGCCAACATTTGGTATCTTCATTCCCTTGTTCATAACCAGTCTGACTGGGGTAAGATATTTTCTTTTCTTTTCTTTTCTTTTTTTTTTTTTTTTCTCTTTTTGAGGCAGGGTCTCCCTTTAGTCCCAGCTGTCCTGGAGCTCGCTCTGTAGACCAGGCTGGCCTTGAACTCACAGAGATCTGCCTGCCTCTGCCCCCCAGAGTGTTGGGATTAAAGGCATGGGCCACCACACCCAGCTGGGGTAAGATATTTTCCAAGGTCTTTTATGTATCTTTTGAGATAGCCATGTTTTGTTTTGCTTTAATTCCATTTATAATTTTATTACATTTATTGACTTACTTATACTGAAGCATCCCTACATCTCTGGAGTAAAGCTGTCTTGATCATGGTGGATGATCATTTTGATAAGTGTGTGTACACACTTTGCCAGTATCTTGTTGGGTATCATTTCATCTATGTCCCTTAAGAATGAGGGCCTATAGGGTTTCTTGATGTTGTTATTCTTATTTTATCTTTACCTCGTTTTGGTATTAGAGTCAGAGTGTCTACATAGAAGTTTGGGAATTCTTTTTTTTTTTTTTTTTTTAATGATTTAAGCAGGATGGGATATAGATCTCCTTTTAATGTCTGGTAGAGTTCTGATGTGAAACCATCTGGACCAGGGCTATTTTAGTCAGAAGGTTTTTCATTACTGCTTCCATTTCCTTTTATGTTATGAGATCATTTAAGATGTTGATCTCTTCTTCATTTAACTTATGTGGTGTCCAAGATTTTGGAAAATCTCCCACTTCTTTTAGATTTTTTAATTCTATGGAGTACAGATTTTTAATGTATTCACTTATAATAATCTGGATTTTTTGTATGTTCTTATAGTGATTCCTAGTTTAATATAATTGGTCTAATTGAAAATAAATGTTCAGCATTATTAAAATATGTTTTAATGTACAATTAAACTTACAAATAAAATTTATCTTGACATATAGTAAGGAGAACTTTTAATTTTCTTTTATTATTAATATACAATTTTGAAGACAGAATGAAAGGTTTTATTTGAAAATATGTCTAAAATATTTCACACTTTTTATTTTAATCTTTATACTTATATTTCTATTATAATATATGAACGTTACTTTACTTTTCTTCATTCTCAATATAATAAATGATGAGAAATTATTGGTTATATTGAAATCTTTTTTTCCTCAACACTTGGGAGAGAGAAGCAGAGTCCACCGGGTGTCTGTGAGATAGAGGCCAAGATGCTATACATAGGAATTGCAGGAGCTGGAGATATTGTCTAGGGGTTAAGAGGACCAACCACTCTTACAGAGGACCCGGGTTCGATCCTCAGCACCCACATGGCGGCCGAGAACCATCTGAAACTCCAATTCCAGGAGAACTCCAGTTCCAGGGGAATCCGACACCCTCTGCTGACCTCCGTGGCTTTGCATGACACGGGTGCACAAACTTGCATGCAGACAGTACATTGATACACATACAGAAATAAATAAATGTGGGGCATGGTGGCACACACCTTTAATCCTAGCACTTGGGAGGCAGAGGCACACAGATCTCTGTGAGCTCAAGGCCAGCCTGGTCTACAGAGTGAGTTCCAGGACAGCCAGAGCTACAGGGAGACCCTGTCTCAAAAAGACCAAAAAAAAAAAAAAAATAGAAAAAGGAATTGCAGACCAGCTCAGTAGACAGAGACACTTTCTCAAAAAACCAAAAAGATGGAGGAGGAGGAGAAGAAGAAGAAGGAGGAGGAGGGGCAAATAGAACAAGAGGAGGAGGAGCCAGAAGATGGAGGGAGACCAAAAAATACAATTAAACTTCAAAATAAAATTTGTCTTTGACATGTGGTAAAGTACAATTTTTATTTAATTTTTACTCTTAATATATAACTGAAAATATTAGAATGAAATGTTTTATTTGAAAGTACCTCTAAAATATTTTACATTTTATTGTGATCTTTACTTATATTTCTATTATAATACATGAAAATTACTTTACGTTTCCATTTTTTAAGTTTAAAATTGTTATTTGTTTCAAAAAGACCAAAAATTTGTATTTATTACTTTTATTTTTATCATTTAAATAATTAAGTGTATGTATGTATGAATGCATTGGTTGCCTATGTGTAAGTGCACCTAAATTTTGTAATGGATGCAGAGGTCAGAAGAATTCTTCTGATTCCAGTGGAACTGGAGTTAAGTAAATTTGTTAGCCACCATGTGGATTCTGAGAATCAAACCTGGGTCTTCTATAAGAGCAACCAGTGCTCTTAACTGCTGAGCCATCTCTCCAGTACCAATATTAACTATTTTTAAACGTAAACTTGTATCAACTGTACAGTGAAGTGACAAGAACAATCATACTTGATTTTATAATGAGGCAGCCTCTAATCAATATATTTCTATTTGTGAGTGTACTGGAACTCATCTGTTGCTTGACTTGTTTTAAGTTGAAAAAATGAAATAATGTAGTGGTTTATATGTGTTGAATTTTGTTTTTTGAGAAAAAAAGTAATTTTCCAATTCTTCATTAAATATGTATGTTGAAAAAGGAAATTGTAAACTATGTGTGATAAATCTCATGATTTACCTTCTGTTAAAAACAGTACAGACAAAATTAGCTCTCCATAATATGTCCAAATTGATAGCTTCATAACTTAATAAACTCATTATCCATCAGCCTCTATTTAAATTTTGAAGCAGTTATAAATTAAAAATGAAACTTGGAAATGTAGTCTATTTTAAGATGATCAAATATAGTTATTATTGTACTTGGAATTTAAAAATGAAAATGAATATAATACTTAGAAATTTGTAGATTTCCCATATCCAAAAAATATGTGGTTTTGAACAAAAGTGTAAAGTCTACAAATACAGAGAACACTGGATATTTCGTTTTGGCCACAAATTTGTGGCATTTTTCTTATACACACTTACAAAATTAACTATGAACATACTGTATATAATAGTCAATTCAAATATCAATGATGCCCAACCTTAAGAAAGTTTGAAATAGGATCTCTTCCTGTGCCGTCTCTATTGTAGGAGATGATAAGTAACGAGAGCTTTGGGCATCTTCCAATGAGATATTGTGTAACTCACACTAAACTAACATCGCCTGGTGCCAAATTACTTTTTCCACCAAGAATCTTGAATAAAATTAGATAGGTCTGGGAATGTGACAAAGCAGGTTTTCCTGTAGGACGTATGATCACTCCAGCCATGTGTATTTGGCTATTTACCATAACTCATTTGAGTTTCCTCCCACTGAGCTGTCTTTAAGTCCAATGATTATCCCAAACATAAAAGAGCTATTATTACATCAGTAGAGATTGTTTGCTGGGCTGGTCATTGTTGTAGTTTGTAGGCTTACAGCTGGAAGGGATACCTGATTAGTTTTCTCCTCTTCAGGTTTACATATTTTATTGTGTATGCTTCAGGGATGCAGCTTATAAATTTGTTGCAGCTCAATTGCTTCAAGACTTGTGTCCAAAATATGTCCTTTTATCAGAAATTGGATCTAACATTGGAATTCTGGGAGATAACATACATAAGATCCATGAAAGTTCAAGCAAGACAAAACCTTGCAGAGAAATGGAGAAGAAGATGTAAGGCTGGAGAGTAGCTGAGGAACTATTGACAGTCAACAACTGCTGGTAAAGTGACAGTTGGTTTCTTTTTTTAATGTTTTTTATTGACATTTTATATATTTTATATATAATTTTTTCAGTCCAATTTGGATATATTCCCCTCTCCCTGACCCTCCTCCCACCCCAGTTTATGCATTCTGAAGTACATGTCTTGCATCTTTCTCTCAGTCTTTCCAATGAATTTTTCAACAGAGGGTTGTTGTTTGGGGCAGAATTTAACTGTATCAATCAGGTATTTGACACTGTCCTTGTGTTGTTTTTCCCTCCCCTTTATATTACTCCAAATTATGCCTATATAAACAACACATATGTATCAATATTATGACCTGCAGTCATAAACTGTAGGTTAATTCCAAAATATGTTTTGGCCTTCACATTTTCCCCTTTTTAAAATATAATGCCTTTATTGAAGTTTTGTGTATTTGACACATCATTTTTCAGTTCAGTTCAGACATATTCCCCTTTCCCTTCCCCCCATCTCACCCCAGATCATACATTCTACCATAACTGCCCTGTATCTTTCTCTCACTCTTTTTTTATGTTTAGGAATTCACATTTTTCCTTTAATTTTTTATTACTATAAAATATGAATACATACTTTCCACCCAAGTACAGTAATTACAGAGTCTGAAAATAAGTAGTGGGTCAATTCTAGAGCCCATTAAGAGAGTTACACTATACAAACATAGTTGCTTTCAGATAAACAGAAATATACAATAATGTTGCTCAGCTTGCCTTTCAACTGGATATTTGGTGTTAGCATTCACAAATGAGGGAAGGCATTTGCCATTTGTTTTTCTGAGACAGTGTTACTTCACTTAACATAATGGCTTTGGGTTCCATCCATTTACCTGCATAGTTCATAACATCATCTTTCTTTACCGCTGAATAGTACTCCATTGTGTAGATATACCATATTTTTGTCATCCATTCCTCTGTTGAGGGGCATTTGGGTTGGTTCCAGCTCTTCACTATTGTGAAGAGAGCTGCAATTAACATGGATGTGCATGTATCTTTGTGGTAGGATGAGTCTTTTGGGTATATACCAAGGAGTAGTACGACTGGGTCAGGTAGTAGAGTCATTTGAGTCTTTTAAGGGTTCTCCCACTGCTTTCCATAATGGTTCTACCAGCAGTAGATGAGTGCTCCCCTTTGCCCATGTCCTCTCCAGCATTGGGTGACTTTTGTTTTCTTGATCTTATCCAGTCTTATCTGAGTGAGATGATATCTGAGAGTGGTTTTAATTTTCACTTCCTTAATTATTAACGATGTAGCAGTCAGTGCTCTTAACTGCTAGGCTATCACTCCAGCCCCAACTTCTTTGTTTTTTGAGTGCTCTATATATTCTGCATGTTAATGCTCTGTCAGGTGTATCACTCTTGAAGGTTTCCTCCAACTCTGTGGGTTTCTCTTCACTTCCTTGATTGTTTCTTTTGCTGTACAGAAGCTGTTGAGTTTGATAAGGTCACATTTGTCAACTGTTAACGTTATTTCCTGTGCAGCTGCTGTCTGATTTAGAGTCTTTTCCTGTGTCTATGTCTCATAGGATGTTGCCAACTCTTTCTTCTGTCACCTTCAGGGGTTTGGGTTTCTGATTGAGATCTTTGGTCCATTTGGAGTTGATTTTTGTACACGGTGAGATGTAGGGGTTTAATTTTGATTGTCTAAAAATGGTGATTCCATTTTGCCAACACCATTTGCTGAAGATGCTATCTTTCCTCCATTGAGCTCTTTGTCCCTTTGTCGAATATGAGGTGGCTGAAATTATATGAGCTCAAGTTCAGATCTTCAATTTTGTTCCATTGGCCAATGGGTCTGTATTTTTTCAATTACTAGGCTGTCTTTATGACTATAGCACTGTAATACAGATTGAAATCTGATCAAATAACCCCCTGTGTTGCCTTTTCAGTCAGAGATGCATTAGCTATTCCAGGTTTTTGTTATTTTTCCATATGAATTTAAAGATTTTTTTTCCAAGTCTGTGAAGAAGCTCATAGGGATTTTGATTGGGATTGCATTGAATCTGTATATTAATTTGGGTAGAATGGACATTTTACTATATTGAATTTTCCAATACATGAGCATGGGATGTATTTCCATATTTTGATATCCACTTCAATCTCCTTCTTCAGGGTTTTAAAATTTTTGTTGTAGAGGTCTTTGGTGTATTTTATTAGGTTTATTACCAGGTTTTTTTTTGAGGCTATTGTGATTCTAAAGTTCTCCTTCTCCAGTTGCTTATTATTGGTGTACAGAAATGCTACTGATTTTTCTAGGTTTATTTTGTATCCCACCCATTTACTGAAACTTTTAATCATTTCTCTGAATTTTCTGGTGGAATTTTTTGTGTCCCTTATTTAAACAATCATATCATCTGCAAAAAGGGATCATTTTACTTCTTCTTTTCTGATTAGTTCTCCTTTAATTTCTTTTCCTTGCCTTATTGCTTTAGCAAGTGTTTCAAGCACTATATTGAAGAGGAGTGGCTATAGAGGAAAACCCTGCTGGGTACCAGCCTTTAAGGGGAATGTTTCTAATTTTTCTCCAATTAGAATGATGTTGGCAGTGAGTTTGTTGTATATGGCTTTGATTACATTGAGGAATGTTCCCTCGAGTCCAATTCCCTCTAGGACTTTAAGCACGAAGGGATTGGACTTTAAGCATGCTGGATTTCATCAAAGTCTTTTTCTTCATCAAATGAGATGATCATGTGTTTTTTGTCTTTCATTACATTTATGTGTTTTATGATATATATTAATTTAAGTATGTTGAACCACCCCTGCATCTGTGGTATGAATCCAACTTGATCGTGATGGATGATCTTTTTGATGTGGGTGTGCATGCTATTTGTAAGTATTTTGTTGAGAATTTTTGCATCTGTGTTCATTAATAAGATGGGTCTATAGTTTTTGTTTGTTTCTTTGTTTGTTTTCTTTTTCTTTCGACTGGGTTTTTGCCTGCTTTTGGTATTAGAGTGATGATGGCTTCAAAGGAGGACTTTAGGAGATTTCCCTTTGTATCCTTCTGAACAGTTTGAGTAGTAATGATTGTAAGACCTCTTTAAATGCATTACAGAACTCTGTTCTGAAAGCATCTGGGCCTGGGCTTTTTTTTTTTTTAGTTGGGAGATTAATATTACATTTTCAGTTTCATCAAATATTATGGGTCAGTTTAAATTGTCAAGCTCTTCTTGGTTAAGCTTTGTCAGTTCCCAGAATTTCTGATATTTATCCATTTCTCTTAGGTTTTCAAATGTAGTAGAGTATAGGTTTTTGAAGTATGTTCATATGAATATCTGGGTCTTTTTTTTTATCCCTGTGATGTTTCCCCTTTTATCACGAATGCTATTGATTTGGAGTTGCTCTTTTTTTCTTTTGGTTAACTGGGCTAGAATTCTGCCTATTTCATTTATCTTTTCAAAGAACCAGCTTTTGGATTCATTGATTTTTTGTATTATTTTCTTTGTTTCTAATTCATTGATGTATGCTCTGATTTTTTATTTCTTCCTGTCTTTTGGGATTAGGCTTCATTTGTTGTTGTCTCTCAAGTGTTTTTAGCGGCATTGTTAGATTGTTTATTTGTTCCCTTTCTGTTTTTTTTTTTTTTTTTTTTTTTTTTTTTTTTGTTTTTAATGTGGGCACTTTGGTCTATAAATTTCCATCTTATGACTGCTTTTAATGTATTCCACAGGTTTTGTTGTGTTGTATTATCTTTTTCATTTAGTTCCATGAATGCTTTTATTTCATTCTTTATTTCTTCCCTGACCCACTCATTATTCAGGATTATGGTGTTTACTATATATGTGTTCTTGTAGCTAGTAGGGCTTATCCTGGTGATCACATTGAGTTTTAATGTACTGTGGTCGATAGAATGCATGAGATAATTTCAATCTTTTTTTATTTGTTGAGATTTCTTTTGTATCTCAGTATGTGGTCAATTTTAGAGAATGTTCTGTGGGACACTGAGTAGAAAGTTTATTCTCTGGTGTTTTTGTGGAATATCTGTAGATATATGTGAGGTTCATTTGGTGTATTGTATTGTTCAGTTCTGATGTCTCTCTGTTTATCTTTTGTCCAGTTGACCTATCCAAGGGACTCAGTGGGGGTACTGAAGTCCCCCACTATTACTGTTGTGGGATTAATCTGTGTCTTAAGGCCCTGAAGGATTTTGTTTATAAATTTTTGTGCAACAGAGTTTGGTGCATAAACATTTCGGATTGTGAAATCTTCCTGGATAATTGTCCTGTTGATAAGGATATAATGGCCCTCTTTGTCTCTTCTGATTAATTTTACACTGAGGTCTATTTTTTCTGATATTAGAATAGCAACTACTGCTTCCTTTTTGATAGCATTTGCTTGGAATATTTTTTTCCATCCCTTCACTCTAAGGTGGTGTCTGACCTTGAGGGTGAGATAGGTTTCTTCTAGAGAGATAAAGATGGAATGAAAAATTTAGGAAGGATTTAGAAGGAAAGAATGATAAACTCCAGAAAGAACTAAAGGGAGAGAATGAGGAACTCAGAAAAAGGACTAGAGGAAGAGAAATACAAATTCCAAAAAGAACTAGAGGGAGAGAATAATAAGCTCTGGAAGGAAGTGGAAACATTGAAAAGCTCTCAGGCTGAAAGGAAAAAAGAAACTGACTAATGAAGCAAGGAGGTACAAGAAGAGAATGAAAAGCTCCAAAAGCAAGTGGAAATACTAAAGAATCACAGGATGAAATGAAAAAGGAAATTGAACATTCATCCAATCAGCAGGAAAGGATAGGAAAAAGTCTCAGAAGCAGAATGGATGAAGCAGAGAAATGAATATCAGACCTAAAGGATAACATAGTAAAACTAGAATCCTTAAGTAAAGAATGTGAAAAAATTAAAAAAAAAAAGTAAAACAACCAGGAAATGTGGGGCACTATGAAAAGACCAATCCTCCACACCATAGGGATAGAGGAAAGAGAAGAATCCCAAGATAAAGTATTGATAAGATCTTCAACAGAATAATAGAAGAAAATTTCATCAAACTGGAAAAAGACAAACCCATACAAATACAAAAAATATACATATAATACCAAATTTACAATACCAGAAGAGAAATTCCCCACAGCATATCATACTTAAAATATTAGATGCTCAAAACAAAGACAAAATACTGAAAGCCACAAGAATAAAACAAAAAGTTACATATAAGGGGAAACCCATCAGAATAAAAGGTGACTTCTCATGGCAAGAGATGAAAGCAAGAACATGGACCAAAGTACTCCCAGTGCTAAATGCCTTTAGATATCACCCAAATTAATATACTCAGCAAAAATGTAAATTATAGCTGGAGAAAGAAAAATCTTTCATGACATAAACAAAATGAAAGAACACAGAAAACCAACACTTCAGAAAATACTGAAAGCAATTCAAAGAACAGAGGAAAGGAGCAAGTATCCATAAGCAACCAAAGACAGAAATTATAATAAAAGCCTAACAAAGTAAATAAAACATAGACCAAAATGCCAAAACAAAAAAAAATAATTTGAAAGGAAACAAAGAACGTCAATTCTGAGGATGGAATTGAACTATAATTTTCTAACCTTCAAAGTGACCTAGTACTGGGGGCTGGAGAGATGGCCTTCGGTTTAAGAGCGCCGACCGCTCTTTACAGAGGACCCGGGTTCGATCCCAGCACCCACATGGCGGCTGAGAACCGTCTGAACTCCAATCAGGAGACTCCAGTTCCAGGGGAATCCTGAGACCCTCTTCTGAACTCCGCGGCGTTGCACGACACGGGTGCACAGACTTGCATGCAGCAAGCACATTCATACACAACAGAATAATAAAATTAATAAAAAAAAAAAATTTCAAAAAAAAAAAAAAAAAAAAAAAAAAAGACATAGACTGGAAGACTGGATTGGGAAATAGAATCCATCCATATGCTGTGGACAGTTGGTTTCCTTTAGGTGATGTTACCTGATAATTAACCAAGCCCGTTTGATGGACGCACCACACCAGAGGAAATTCGGGGATACACATATCATATAGTATAGATATATACGTATATATACTATATATATATTTACAGAATATATGAATTTACATATATATGAAAAGTTTAAAATACATACATCTTCTCAATTTCTATTAGAGTGCATGTGTTCAGATTTGTACATTATTTGTATTGGCTTTTGTGCCCCAATGGCATTTAGAGGACAGTGAACAGTTTTGCTGTCTCTTATCCCCTCCTAACCATATAAAAAAATCACATGATATCTCCTCAAAATAAAATCTATAAAGAATCTGGATCATAAATCAACTTATAATCGTGACAATTATTTGAAATAATTTTGATATATCAACTGAAAATTGACTTTAAATATCTATGTAAATTTCTAGAAATATCAATTGAACTCAAATATATAGAACATTATAATATATAATATATATATAATATAGATTAGATTATGTGCATTGACCTTCAATTTTAAAGACTATATAATTCCCAACACAGCATACTTTCTTTCAAAGCTATTGAATTTTCATTGGCATTTTGCTTTCATTTTTGTGGCTTATTTAAAAAATATGCAGTGGCTTTGTTTTTACTGATTTGTAGATTCCTTGAAATAAAGAATAATGCAGAGTTTGCATAGGTTTTGTACATGCTGTCACCATTGCTGAAAGTTCATATGGGGTCCCAAACTTAGCAGAGGAACTATTGGAAGCTGATTACTGCTGGTAAGGAAAAATTGATCTTTAAGGGAGTCATGCTAGATAGGCTAAACGGGTTCCATTTGATCAACTCACAGCAAGTAATATCTGGGTACACAAACTTGACTTAACAGGCCTTAACATATAAGAAAGAATGCATGAAGTCCAGTGGGCAGGCTACACGGATATGCAGATAAGAGAGAGGTTCTAATATGATTGAAAGGCATTGAATGAAATGCTCAAATATTAATTTAATAATATTATAAATATAATATATATATATATCTATATATATATCTATTATAAATAAATATTGAAAATAGAGTATTAAATAACATTCTTACATTTATTAAACTCCCACTTGAAAGTTACACATGAGAGCAACAGCCAAATTACCTAGTGATAGATCTTGAGACAGACAATAATTTAATGGAAGAAGTATTAGTTATATCATTTTTAGAACTAATCTTATATAGGGCTAACCTAAATATCTACAGTGCTGCTCCTTGAGAAGAATCCTGAGAAGTCTTCTCATTTGGAAAAGAGGTCTCCCTCTTATTGGAATAGGTTATTAAAAAAGAGGAAAATATTTCACAGGTTAAGGTTTTTAACACATCATATATTTCAGACATTACAAGGCAAGTGTATTGTCACAGTGACCAAGGTAAAATATCAGAAGAGGCTGAGAGATACATTGGCAAGGAGTAAGGCAGGAATAAGATATCACTGGGGCATTGTGGAAAATGTCTTCATTCTCTCTTACTCTTTCCTTTATTTCAGTCAAGGAACTCAGTCGAGTTATTCGGCATATCCTAATTCCTACAAAGAATGAAAGTCTGTACAATGCGCTGCAACATACTAGTATCTATTTTATTCTGTTCCTTATATAAATACATTTTCATGCTTACTTTGATCATTTTTCTGCTTCTTTCTTGACATGGCAAGTTTGCATTGGTCCCCTTGGAAATATTCTCACATAGAGGATTTATTTATAGAAAATCAAAGACATTTTCTCCCCTTTTCATCTTTTGACTAATCATAACTGGGAAAGGAGAGGGAAGAATAGTATCTTTCTCTTTTAATATTTACCACATTTTTCTTTGTCTCAACCAGAATCCTGATTGCGTAAGTCTCCATGAGGTAATGTTGCTATGGCTGTACAAAGAGGGTTGGAAATATTCATATTCTACATATATCATAAAATCATGTAGTCTTGCAGATTTGGAAGAAGAAAATAAATATTCCAATGTTTTGTTAATAAGCTGATATAAACTCTGAAAGTTAGTGATTTTATTTCAGGTCTGCCAGCTCATAAAACAAAAGATTACTCAATGAAAGAACATTTATTCTTCACAAGGGTAAGCTTTTGTCTTGTGATTGTGGACCACTATCATTTAAGATTAATTTTATTTAAGAAATACACTTTTCAAATTTTGATCAGTCCATTTGTTTAAGGCACTGTTCCTCGGTGAATCAAGACATTTGTAAATATAAAAGCTATATTTTCTACCTTTTTTTCCACCTCACAGATTCTAGTATACAGCTCACAGAAAATATAATATTGTTGGGCCTGGAGAGATGGCCTAGTGGTTGCGAGTGCCGACTGCTCTTGCAGAGGACCGGGTTCTATCCCCAGCACCCACATGGCGGCTGAGAACAGTCCCTAACTCCAATTCCAGGAGAACTACAGTTCCAGGGGAATCCGATGTCCTCTTCTGACCTCCACGTCATTGTACAACACAGATGCACAGACCTGCATGCAGACAGTACATTAATATACATAAAATTAATTAATTAATTAATTATAAAAGAAAATATAATATTGTTAATGCTTTCTTACCTAACTTTTGTGTTCACTTTCTATATTTTATACAGTACACTTTAATGGACAACTTCTCTCTTCAAAATTTTCATATATTTTATAGATCTAATTTTTTTAAATAAAAATGGTTGCTCATTTTATAGGATTTTATTTTCATGTTGTGTACTTCCATACTCTATTTTAATTGTGTACCACTATTCATTGAATTCTCTTCTTACTATAGTCAATAAAATATAATATTACCTTACACTCACCTTTGCAAATTTTTCCTAATTAGCCTTAAGCCTAAAAAAATAAGAAATTTAGCTCAAGCTTAGTATTATATT
This sequence comes from Rhizomys pruinosus, assembly GCA_009823505.1. Classification (NCBI taxonomy): domain Eukaryota; kingdom Metazoa; phylum Chordata; class Mammalia; order Rodentia; family Spalacidae; genus Rhizomys; species Rhizomys pruinosus. Next base: position 737,051 of record VZQC01000197.1, on the reverse strand, counting down.
CATGATAATGTAAGTTGTATTTTCTTTGGTTTTTGTTGAAGATGCTTTTATTGCTTTCTATTTTTGATACCGATTCTTACCAACTCTCACTATAACTTTTATTATCCTAAGGCCTTTTTAATTAGGTATGAGTCCAATTTGGTGCACTTTCCTTTTAATTTAAGCATATCTAAGCTTCTAAATGTTGAGGTAAGTTGGAAGTTTTAGTCCATTGTTTAATGCTTGAAAAGTATTGCTAATTTAGAAATGTACCAATTTTAACTTACTGGATTTGAGAAAATTATTTAATAAAAAAGTTGGGATGTTGTTGAATCTTAAGTCTAACTTTTCAGTGACTTCTAAGTTTTATACAATTAAAAAACCACTGTTGATTCTTCAACATTAGAAGTATCATAGTTTTATTTTCATTACAATTTAAAAGCTTAAAAATAATGTTTAAAGTCTTTGATTTCATGAAAGAATATTTTAAATCCAATGTGTATGTCTTCATTATTTTTCTATTGTTGTGATAAAACACCTTGAGCAAAGGAGTTTATAAAATGAAGAGTTTATTTGAGCTTATAGTTCCAGTGGAATCAAAGTCTATCTTGGCAGGGAGAGATGATGGCAGGTGAGGCTGCAGTAGAAAGCTTAATGCTCATATCTTGGAAAAGGCACAAGATGCAGAGCCTGGAAATCAAGAAAGGTTTAAGAACTCTCTAATCCCACCACCATTGACATGATTTCTCCCTCAAGGCCAGACCTTCTAAGACCACCCGAAGCAGCTCCACCAACTAGGGACACAAGATTCAAATATTTGAAGCCTATGGAGAGCATTCTCATTCAAACCACCACATTTGTATTGCAATGTAATACAAATCATTTGCAAGAAATTATGTAGATGTGAATAAGGGTGTAATTATCAGTAAAGTTACCATTATTACAGTTTGTATATTTCATTGGTATATTTATGTACATAATTTTTTAGAAGCCACACAAGCTTAGATTACTTTTCATAAATGGATAAGAAATAAACTATTTAAATCTGTCTGGAATTTGGTGGGAATTTTTTTCTTAAATGAAATTTATTTAAAGAATAAAGTTTCGTGGAATTAAAATAAAACAATGTATGTGTGTTTGATCACTTTTTATATAGCAAGCTCTCAATAGATAACATTTCTATTAGTCTGAAAAATGTACAATGTAATAAATACATCTATAAAGCACAGAAATTACAGGATGTTTGAGGGTAATATTACTGTACAAGTCAAGATTAGTTCCTAGCAACTGAAGGAAACTGGTACTCCACTAAGCTTCACTAATCCATTTAATACTTTTCTTAGGCCATTGGCTTTATGTGCCTGTTCATCTGGTTACTGTGTTTTCATATTCCATCTTTCTAAGTAGAGAGGAAGTTAATTGTTTTAACTTTTAACCCAGTGCCTAAAGCATCGCTTAGCAAAGGTTTCCTATGCTGGAAATGTTTATATTGCTTAATATTTGTAAATTTCTAAAGGTAAGAAATGGCATTTTTCTAAGAGTGTGATTCACCTCAGGGTTTCACAACAAGTAAAAGCACAAGCTAGGTCCTCACTGTGGGTAGAAATTCATTCACAGGTATCCAATCCAAGACTCTCTGAGTGAAAGTTGGGAAGCTTCATAGCTTCACATTAAAGCTTTATATCTATTTTCTTTGGTTTATTTTCTGAAATGTGAACTCTTTTTTTTTTTTCTTTTTGGACATCCATGTGAGCCAGCATGGCAGAGGCAGGCCAACCTGGTCATCCAGCTGTGATGCTCCTGGAGAACCATGGCAGCCTGACCACCCACAGGCACTGGCTGGCAGAGCTGCACAGCTAAGACTTCCCTCATGCAATGCTGTGGTATCACCAAGCTGGACTGCTTGTCCATTCTGCCCCAGTGGCAGCCTTGGTTGGCTAAATATAACCATCTCCCAATGGCTGTCAACACCTGGCTAGAGGTCTTGACAACATTAGGAATCAGTTAAGGCTCCAGATTTCAGAAAATAAACCAAAGGAAATAGATATAAAGATTTCATGTGAAGCTATGACTTTCACACATAAAGTCTTGGATTGGAGACCTGTGAATGAATTTCTACCCACTGAAAAACCCTGAGGTGAATCACGGCCTTGAAAAATGCATTGGTACACAGTGGGATGTTTGTGTTGAATGAAGCAGCCAAAGTGTAACTTGCATGCAAGAGTTGTAAACAACTAACTTTGAATAAGGAAACCAAATATTTCTGAACTCTGAGAAAAAAATAAACAAGAAAAGTGTATAAGAGAAATAGAAATTAAAAGTGAAAATCCCATTCCCAGAATTCTGGGTGTATCTTGACCTCAAACCACGCACGAAAACAAGGGAGTGAGCCCTTACTTTAACACACCTGAATGTAATAATTAAAGATCATGGTCACTGACACTCTAACAAGATAAGATTTCTCTGGTATCCAACTCGGATATGTAAGATGAAGAGGTTTTCCCATATTCGAATAGTAGCAACAAAATTGGTAGGTGGTAGAGGGTTGTAGTGTGAAGGTGGAGATGGAGGATGGCTGACTATAATTAAAATTCAGTGTATGAAATTACTGCAGCATAATTTCTCTTAAATTTGAAAGGAATTAAATCTTTAATGCGGGTACACATTTGCAAAAAACAGAAAATGTGAAAATAAGAAATCAAATATATATGCTGAGCACTGTAAATCATATCAGCCTTGAAAGCATTTTACAGTCTTACTGAACTTCATAACAATGTTCAAGATGTACATTTTAATTATATAAGAGAAAGGTAACCCCATGATCCTCCCAACATATAGTGTATAAAGGAAACATTTATCATGAAGCTGGAATCTCTACTGAGATAGTAGTAGATTAAAGTGTAACTAGAATAAAATCCAATTCTCTTGAGTGGAAAACAAAATAAACAAAATGTTTTCTTTTAAGTCCCTGTTCTTACCAGATAGGATAGACATTCCATGGAATTTTTCAAACCAATGTGGCCCATTCATGTGTTCTTCACATCAAATTCATATTAACTAGATATTTAACAAAGGAAAAAAAGATATAAATTAATGTACTTCTACCTCAGGTAACTCAGGGTCCAACATGGAAAATTACAAATCCTCTATTTAGAAACCTATCTCTAGCTCAGTATTTATCTCAAAAGGAATTCCATACATATAATTTACAGATGTCATATTGTAATAAAATAGGAAGAGAGCACTTAATTTAATTAGTACATAGTGAAAGACTCCAGGAATAGACAAAAAGCCAACAGAGTTAGATACACAATGATTAGCAATCTTTGGAATTGATAAAAATATTTTAATAGAGTTTAAATTTACAATCAAGGACATATCAAAGATATTGTGTTTGAAAAAGAAAACCATCAGAAGTGTTAGATTCATTTTGAGGGGATACTTGGTACAGAGGGAAAATGAGTCAGGAATCCGGATGAGAAGGAAGTAGGGTTTATTTCAGGTATGGCAGCTGGCCTGCCTGTGTCAGGAGTAAGATCACCAGCAGTGAGAATGTCCCAAAGTGGCAGTTTTTATACCCACGCACACAAGGAAGTGGGCTTACAAAGAAATGGGTGTGAGAAGATGGAGAATGTGTGTAGGTTGATCTGTGCTTGCTATCAATAGAAGCATCTGGAGATAAATTGAAGCTTGTGGCCAGTATCAGTGGGAACCTAATTGGAGCAACTTTCTTGGATCTTTTACCTCAACTGGTTTCCTGGAAAATCCCCTACTTAAGTGGGCTTATGACCTTACATTCCAACCGTTTGTGTCATAAGAATAGGGGGCAATGTTTTTCATTCTAGCTGCTTGGAGCTGATGGGGGATGGTGAAGAGGGGACTAATGACACAAGAGCCTGAGATGCTTTACACCTGGGTATAACTGTTTTCAGCATGAATTAGTCCCTACTTGTCTGAATGGAGAGTAAGCAAAAATTTATTAAAACTGTTACATGTCAGTTTTTGGATAGGGTCTTGAAAGCACCAGACAGGGCAACGAACTATTACCAGGATGAGGAATGAGGCATAAGATTACTAAGAGGTCCAATTAGGGAATACAGCCATGGGGGTTATGCTGTCCAGGATTCCCACTCCGAGGTTGTAGTAAGACACAAGTTTTGGCACCCACAGACTTTGTCACAGACCAGGCTCAAAAGAAGCTAGATTCTACCTCCCTGAACCAGCTGCATGCAGTCCAGAAGGAGATAGTTTGGATGGATTTGGTGATCCCTAACAGCTTATATCCTGTCCTTAGGTATGTGACACAACTCCTACCTTTCTTGAAAAACTATCATCAGGATATGGGAGGTCTGGGAAAGAAAAAGATTGTAAATTGTAATAAAGTGTTTACATTATGATAGGCCTGAACTTGTTTAATTCTCTCTTGTGGGCTGTACCTTCTCAACGTATGGTGTTAAATTTATCTTCCAGTTAGTATTATACAAGGCTGCTTGAGCATTTCTGTCTCCCAGGTACTGGGAGACAGTTTGGACACCAAAGGAAATATCAGGACTTCAGATTAAAAACTAAAAATAAGTAAAACTTAAAATCAGTTATCCAAACACTTTATTAAAGTTGCATTAAAATAGACTATTAATGTAATGGTTGTAGATTATATTGTGTGCATGCATGAACAAGTAGTACTTTTTGTGGAATTATAGATATTTAAAGATATTTTTAGGGTACCTGAGTTAAACCATTAAAATATTTATATTTCTGATTAGGCAAGATAGAATAATAATAGGAATTCTTGCACATACAATGAAAAAGCAAAACTTGGTGGCCATAGCTTAAAATTAGTTTGAGACAGGACAAAGATGATGTAATTACCTGAGATCTTGTAGAGTATTACATGCCTGCACACCGAAGTGCTTACCATTTCACCTGCTGAACAGGTTTAACCTGTTCTCAGAAGTTAACCATGGCAAAAACTGAGTCAGTAACCTGGGACAATGATCAGTACCTGGTATGTTTGCGGAAAAAGCAGGGATGATCACATACATATTCCTATTTTTCCCTGAAAAAATGAATCTGTGGGAGCTCACAATCTGCCTGTTTTTCACCCGACTCCCAGTGTCTGTGTGTTGACGCCACCATCTGCTCACTCCCATTTCTCTGCCATGACCTGAGCTTATCCAGCTGGACCTGAGAAGGTTATGACATCTGGCATCCACGTGGTTTGCAGCCCCCTGGCCTTTGTGAGACACCCCTCACCATTTGTGAGATGCCAACCAGTGTTTGTGAGACACCCCCTCTATGGTTTTGGCTTATGGCCCCCTGGCCTTTGTGGAACACCCCCTGGCATTTGTGAGATGTCCCCTGGTGTGAGACACCCCCTCAACAGTTTGAAATTTCATTGAGTGGATCCCATGTGGTCTATGCTCCCATGGTGTTTATGAAGCACCCTTTCTGTGGTTTTGTGAATAGACCCCTTTCTGCTTTATGTGCTTACAGCTACACGAGGGTGAGCACGTGGCCACTTTCCCTTCACAATTTTTGTTTGTCTTTGTTCTCCTCCCTGCCTTCATGGGTAACTTCCCTCCTCATTTTAAGGAGACGCAGATGGCTGCCCTTAAGGCCCTCCTCCAAAACCACGGTATTCTTCCATCAGCCCCATTTGTTCCAATCCTCCTCGCTATAATTGCAAGCTGTAAAGTCTCCTCGGCATAGGACTTCTATGCAAACATAACTTGTGTGTAACAAAAACACCAAGGAAAAACTGGCCCTTCCCTGTGTACACCATTTCCAACCTGATGAGAATTCTCCTCCTGCGGCCGCTGGAAGTGCCATTCCTCTATTGCTGCGTGGCTTGTCAGCCTCAGCACCGCCCACTGGTCCTTTTTGCTTGGCGCCCTGTGGCTCTGCTCGCTGATCATTCACAGGTAGCACTGCTTCATGGCACCTGCTCAGGCATGGCCCTGCTTGCACTCTGCACCCACTGGGACTGCAGTCAGGGTCCCACCACCACCACTGCCATCCATCTGCCTGTACTCCAGAGTGGCCACCGAAACGACCACCTCCTCCGGACCCACCTGCCATGCATGCCAGCGAGTTATGGCAGAAGGGCCTCATGTACATTCCAGCCTTGGGTGGGCTCAGGTTTGTCCATGTGACGGTTGATACCTTTTCCAGGCTTATTTGTGCTGTTTCTATTGAGGGAAGCCACGTCCATGCCATCAAGTCACTGAGAGTGGCCGTGTTGCTCATAGAGGTTCCTTGGGAGCTCAGGGCTGCCAATGGCCCAGCATGTGCCTCCGGCCCCTAAGCACCTTTCTTTATAAGCATTGGGGCTCCCTTCCCCACCCTACCTACCACCCTCTTGTCAAATGGAAGGAACCTTTTCCTCACAGTGGAAGAGCCCAACACCCTACTTATTCAAGGCTTTCCTTGTATCTTTTCAGAGTCCTCCAGGAAGCCGTTGTGGGTGCACTTGAAAAACATTCAAGAAGAAGGGGATCCAACCTTCTTCAGATTTGAATGTTGTAACTATGTTTTGTGTTTATGATGGCTGCTCTTTCATGTGTCTAAGATTCATGTAGTCATGTTCTCCATGAGTCACTGTAATTGTCTCATTTTGGTTCAGTCAAAGTGGCCACTTTAAGTTTCCATCCTTTATGTGCACAGAATTATTCATTTTTGCATGCCAGACTAGATATACATGTGCAAACTTTAAAATGTGAATATTTTAAAAAATGCATTGGAAGGCCAAAAATTTAGATACCACAGATCAAATGGTTACTACTAGTTTTTTGTACTCAACTGAAGTCCTAGGCATTAGAATCTAAAAACCATCACATGACCAGTCTACTTAAATTATTTTGTTACCTAGGTCTAGTCCAAGCTGTGGGCCATCCTTGATCCCTCGGCCATTGTCACTTGGGGCCTTCTCAGCCTTTTGGCCCTCCTCTGTCTTCTTCTCCTCAAGTTCCTGCTCTATTTTTACCAAATTAAAAATCAATTGATACCCATGTCCATAAAGGCAGCAGCAAAGCTGTTTGTCTATTGATGATTGCTACTGCAAGTTCTACTGAAATCAATGCTAGTTGTAAAAACATCAGCTTCTCAGAAAGTTGGTACCTGTACAAAATTGCACCTTATTTTCTTCACTTCTATCCCTTTGAATGTCTTTACATAATGATGCTAAAACACCCAGCTTTGAGATCCTGAGTCAATATATTGCCACTTTCTTTTTGGTAGCTTGAGCTTCATAGTGTCAACTGAACTTGGGTTCCATTCTTTTAGGTTAATCTCTTTCTGTAGCATGGGCAAATATTTTAAATCTTAAAAAAATCTTTTAATTTGGGATGTTGGAATGGCAGGACTTTCTTTAGGAAAGGAATTCAGTTGTGCTGCAAAGTGATTGTTCATTATTTTGTTTTCTTCCATTGTCACATCAACACCAGATACTAAAAATAAGCCAACAAATCCATTGTGAAAAATATGATTGCCTTCAAGTGTTGCATTTGCATGATTTGTAATTTCAATACCTGATCTGTCCTGAAGGTCAGTCAACAGGGTCCTAGAAGAGAAGGCGAGAGAAGAGAAGGGCAAGGGTCACGAGAAATGGAGACAAGACAGGGTTCTGATCAAGTCTCATTTATTGTGAGCAGAAGCTCCAAATATAAAGGCAGGGTATGGAAAATCCCACAAGAAGAAGTTAAACAGCAGATACATATCATTTGTCACATAAGCAAAATCTCAGAGCTGTGGAACTTATTTAGGCTGCATTTTTAACTCAGTTCCTGTTCTAAACCACAGACATGTTGCTTAAGGGGTCACCAGTGCATATGAGTACTTGCTCAGAAGATAGAGTCATTAACCCCTGAGTTGCTGTAAGCAGGCTCCTGCAATTAACCCTTGGGTAGATGCAGGCAGGCTCCTGCAGGTCCCCCTTCTTTACATAAAAACGAAAAATAAAGGCAAAGAAGCTGTGTCTGTCTTAGGTTCGGGTCTGCTCAGGCACCCTCCTTAGCCATCGCTGGGTAGGTAACCTCTGGCGTTACCCCCATGTCTTAGCTTGGTAGGGCAGTCTAGCCTGATTCTGTGACCCCGTTACCCATCACTGACTATCCAGCTTAGCAAGCCATATCATCATAAAAACGTGCCTTAGTGTAAACGGAGGAATCCTGCATTGCCAATTGTTGGTAATGGACTTGCAGGGGTTTGGCCTGAATGGCTTCAATTTGAGAATGTAAGAATGCCATTAATTTATTAAAGATCACTGGGCCCAAAGATATCACAAGAAGCAGCCCAAGCAAGGGACCAAGGATAGTGGGTAGAGGGTGGCAAGCCAAGGGAAGTGCTGAACCAATTACTGAACCATCCCTGTTCTTTTTCTCTTTATAATTTTCTTTGTTGCAAGCCTTCTCTAACTTTTGGGAGGGAATCTTTAACAACGCCAGAATGATCAGCAAAAAAAGCAACATTCCTCTTTTAGGGCAGCACACAAGCTTCCCTGTTGTAATAATAATAGATCTAAACTGCTTCATTTTTGTAACACCATTTCTGCCAGAGATGAGAGGGACTCTTGTAAATGACTAATTGCTTTTTCTAGTTTTTCTATATCTTCATCTATGGAAGCTCTAAGTACACTATAACCTTGTTGTTGAGTAATTAGGGCTGATATCCCGGTGCCAGTCCCTGCCAAACCCAGTCTTAACAATACTGCAACAGTAACTGCAGTCATGGGTTCTCGCTTATATCTAATCAAGGCAGGGGATGTCCAAAATTGTTGGAGCTCTTCACTAGAATAATAGGTTACTCTAGGTATTAATTGAACTGCGACACAAAAATCTTTTTCTAATAATGTCTTAGCCACACAGGAAGTGATGCCACTGGAGCAGGCCCACCAAGCATTAAAAGGAGGAACTAAGTATTCACCAGTATAGTTGGACAATGAGTAATTACACAGATCAGAATAAGGGGCTGACACATTTCCAACGCAGATTCCAGTACCCCGAATATCAGTCAAAGTAAGTCTTGATCCTGATTGATCCCACCTACACACAGAGTGATTATTTGTTTGTAATACATTACCAGAAATTGTTATTCCTTCATAAAAGGGAGGGCAAGCAGATAAACAGAGCCAGCAATCTTGAGTGAGATGAGATCGAGAGACATTTAGGGTTTGATAAGTATAAGACAGTAGGTTGAACAAAGTCTCTTCACTAGAAGGTGGAGCAAATGGGATAATAGGCAGCAGAGAAGCCTCAGGGTGATAAGGATGGATGGTAGGGGAAGTAGATACAGCAGGAACGGGGCTCACAGGGACGGATGGGGAAGGCTTCTGGGGAAGCGGTGCAGGAATTACCTTAGGCCGTCTCTGTGGACCACGGCTTGGGGGAGCCAGCACTATATTGGGACCTATACCTATCTTATGATAGATTGGCAATTCAGAATGGCGTATCATGAAATGAACCCCTATATCAGTCCCACTCTTGTATAATCTGAAACCCCAGGCAGGTCCTGTAGACCAGGCACTTGATTTTTTGCCCTGTTCAGTGAAGCTAATATTAAGTATGTTGGAATTACCTTTCCGGGAGACACGGATTAAATCAGAATGTCTGGGTGAAGGATTCCACCTGGATGCAGAAGTCTCACACCCCCAATATGCACAATAAGAGTTACTATGTCCTCCACATCCTCTACGGCTGGCACCATCTGCTGGGCACACGTAAAACCCCAATTTTTGCAGTTCCTGTTTGGCTAGGTCAGTGTGACAACCTGCATATCCACGGGGAGTGGCCTGATCCCTGGCAAAATGAGCAGAGTCCGGATCTTGCTCAAGCAGACGGCAAATGTCCACCTCTAAGGTAGGCCACCAAGTACTCCTCGGATGAATTTCACTGACTTGAGCCACCACCGACTGTGAATTCGGTGTGATGATCTGACAGGTTATGTTCCAAGGTTCATGAATGTTGGTGGCAGGAGTGGCCCAAGGTGTGTAGATGCACAGAATCACTGCATTCAGGAGCCATAACATCTCTGATCACCTGTGGAGAAAGGGATTGATCTCAGGAACAAGAGTCGTTCTTTGATGATTGGTTAATTTGTCTCACAAGCCTCTCAGGCAGCCATCTGGCTGAATCAGTTTCTTTTGAATAGATGCACACTGATCCTCATCCCCATATAAGGACTGGATCAGGTCCATTCCATTTATTAGTAAGAGGATCTTTCCACATGACTGAAGCATAATGTTCTTTTGTTGTGGATTTCCAGAATCTATCTGCTGCTGTGCGTCCGTCACGGTCCAAGGTTAAAAATTTTAAAATTAAAAGTTTATGATTAAGAATATTACATGGGGACCCTCTGGTAGGGTACCATTCCCCCTTTTCACTTTATCAAAATAAGATTTGAGCGTTTGATGAGCTCTTTCGACTATGCCTTGTCCTTGAGGATTATAAGGAATGCCTGTTTTTAAGGTAATAGCCAATTTTTTTGCAAAAGGTTTTAAAAGAGGCACTAGTGTAACCGGGACCATTGTTTGTTTTTATGGTGGTGGGTATGCCCAAGGCAGGGAAGGTCTGTAGGAGGTGGGTGATGACATTTTTAGTTTCCTCTCCTGGTTGTAATGTAGCAAAGATAAAACCACTAAATGTGTCAATACAGACATGAACATATTTTAACTTGCCAAATTCAGGATAATAAGTGACATCCATTTGCCACAAGGCATTGAGTATGAGGCCTCTAGGATTTACACCTAGGTGTAAAACAGGAGAGTGGGTGAGACAAGTTGAACAATTTTTGACAATGTCTCTAGCCTGTTCTTTGGTTATTTTAAATAGTAGACGAAGGGTGTGAACATTAAGGTGATGTAAAGAATGAGCTTGAATTGCCAGGTCAATAGAAGACACAGGTTGAGAGATCATGACCAATCTAGTGGCAAGGTCAGCTTTTTCATTACCCAGGGAAAGAGGACCAGGCAATCCAGAATGAGCTCTCAGGTGTCCTAAATAAAATTTATGTCGTCTATGGATGATGAGGTATCTACACTGTTCAAAGAGCTGAGAAGAAGTAGAAGTATGTTTTAGTTGACTGGATGTTTCTAAATAAGGAAAAGACAGAGCCAGATAGGCACAGTCAGTGTAAATATTAAGTTGCAAGTGAGGGAAGGCCTGGAAAATAGCTAAGAGCACATAGAGCTCTACTAATTGAGTGGACTTTGAGGGAGTAGTAAAAGAAACAGTTTTTTCTTGACAGTAATAAGCAGCTCAGCCTGACGAAGAACGGTCTGTAAATACTAGCAAAGCATTTGGGAGATGTTCAAAAGAAGTAATCTTTGGAAATATGAACTCATGTCGGTTGCAGAATTGTATGAGCTTATCAGGGGGGTAATGGTTGTCTAATTTTCCCAAGAACATCGCACAAGCAATAGGCCATTCATCGGTGGTTTGGAACAGCCAATCCAATTGGACCTTAGTATAAGGTTGAATGATAATTTTTGGATCTTTACTAAAGTATTTTTTGTTAGTTTCTTGGCCAAGTTGAATAAGGTCAGCAACTGAGTTACTATAAGGATATATGACCTTTTTGGGGGACGAGGGCAAATACACCCACATAATGGGTGCAGACTGCCAGAATACTGTAGTAGGGGTATAAGAGGTGTTAAAAATTAAGTAAGACAAAGGCTTAGAATAATCAATATTAGTAACAAATTGTGAGTCTATAGCGGCAGCTACCTTTTGCAGGGCTAGTTGCCCCTCATCAGTCAGGGTTCTAGAGGACCGGGGGTCAGAATCTCCTTTAAGGATGTCAAATGGTTTTAATTCTCCAGTGGTGAGTTTAAGATAAGGTCTTAACCAATTAATGTCCCCTAACAGTTTTTGAAAGTCATTGAGCGTTTTAAGATGATTAGTACTAAAAGAAGTCTTAGCACTAGTTATTTTTCTGCCATGAAGATGGAAACCAAGATATGTATAAGGATCTTGAAGTTGAATTTTATCTGGGGCAATTTGTAAGCCCACTTGGCTTAAAGCTTCTTTTTTTAAATTTTTTTATTAATTTTATTTATTTATGTATGTGTATGAATGTACTGTCTGCATGCAAGTTTGTGCACCCATGTCGTGCAATGCCGCGGAGGTCTGAAGAGGGTCTCAGATTCCCCTGGAACTGGAGTTCTCCTGGAATTGGCGTTTCAGACAGCTCTCGGCCGCCATGTGGGTGCTGGGGATTGAACCCGGGTCCTCTGCGAGAGCGTCGGCGCTCCTAACCGCTAGGCCATCTCTCCAGTCCCAGCTTAAAGCTTCTTGCATGTCTTTAAAGCAATTAAGGACATGTTGACTCTGAGAGCCGGCCAACAATATATCATCCATGTAATGTATCATGTAAATATCAGGCCAAGCATCCCTGATCCACTGAATAGCAGCGGCTATGAATTTTTGGCATAAGGTGGGACTATTTGCCATACCCTGTGGCAATACTCGCCACTGATATATTTTCATAGGTTCCCTGAAATTAATAGAGGGAACTGAAAAAGCAAATCTTTCCCGGTCATCCTTGTGTAAAGGAATGGTGAAAAAACAATCTTTTAAGTCAATGACAATTTTGTAGTAATCTAAAGGGACAGCCACTGGCATTGGCAGGCCAGGTTGGAGGGCTCCCATGAGTACCATAGTCTGATTAACTGCCCTTAGATCCTGTAACAATCTCCATTTTCCTGATTTTTTTCTTAATAACAAAAATAGGAGTATTCCATGGTGAGTTACTGGGCTCAAGATGTCCCACCTCAAGTTGTTCCTGCACTAACAACTGGGCTGCCTGCAATTTTTCCTGAATAAGGGGCCATTGATCTACCCAGATGGGTGCATTGTCCTTCCAAGTAATGGGGTCAGCAGTGGCGACTGGGTGTGCAGAGGATACAACGGCCCCCATTAGGGGTAACCCGGACCTTGTCTGTATGAGTTAGGAACAGGCTGAATGGGTTGAATTATTCCTTGTGAGTGTTTACCTAATCCTTGACCTGGAGAGTATCCAAGGTTTAACATTTGAGCTGTGACTGTATCATTGGGACTCATCATAACAAGGCCCATCTGAGACAATAGGTCCCTTCCCCAGAGGTTGATGGGGAGACCAGGTAAGACATAGGGTTTAATTTGGCCTGTATTGCCCTATGCATCCTTCCAAGTTAACAATCTGGAGCTCAGTTTAGGGTTTTGGCTTTGTCCAATACCTTGCAGGTGGGTAACTGTAGGAGTTAAGTCCCAAGTTTGTGGCCAATCTTTTTCTTTAATAATGGTTACATCAGCACCAGTATCTATTAGGCCTTGAAAAGCCTTTTCTTCTATCCATAAGGTAATAAGGGGTTTTTCTTTACCCAAGGCTTGAATCCAATAGGCATCTGAGGACCCAAAGCTGTTATCACCTCTATGCATATTTTTGGCCTGGTTGCCAGTGTTAACCATAGGCAGTATGATCAGCTGAGCGATGCACTTTTCAGCTGGAATGGTGACAATGTTATGAAGAGCTTTGGCCATGATTTTTATTTCTCCTGTATAGTCATTGTCAATGACCCCTGGGAACACTTGTAATCCTTCCATAGTACTGCTACTTTTACCCAGTATGAGCCCAAGAGTTCCCTCAGGAAGAGGGCCATAGACTCCAGTTGATAAACTTTGGGGTCCCATATCAGGAGTGAATATTGTGTAGGTGGTGGAACTGAGGTCCAATCCGGCACTTCCTGGTGTTGCTCTGTAGAGGGAATGAACGGATTGCTGTCCTTTTTAATTGGGAAGGCATGTGGACTGCCCCATAAGCCTGCTTGGATCGGGGTAGGCCCCTGTGTCTGTTTCCCGAAGGCAATGGCAAAGGGTTCCCCTGGATATCTGTTTTGGAACGACAGTCATTTTGCCAATGTTTTCCCTTATGACAGCGGGGGCATATACCTGGTGCTGGGTGAGTGGGAGAGGAAGGTCCCTTAGCATCATTTTTGCAGTTTCATGCAAAATGGCCTATTTTTCCACATTTAAAACAATTACTTTTACTTTTTTTGGCAAAAACTCTTGGACCACGAGACCTTTAAGGGCCGCGGCCATGGCCACGCCCTGATTGTATGATGTGCCAATGTCAGCACAGAGCCTGATGTACCCAGACAGGTCCATCTTTTTTCGATAAGGCTGAATGGCTGCCTGGCAAGCAGCATTTGCATTTTCAAAAGCCAATTGTTGAACATACTCAACTCCCGCTTCTGCATTACCAAAAATATGAGAGGCTGTAGTCAGAAGTCGATTAACAAATTCTTGAAAGGGCTCACCAGCTCCTTGCTTCACCATAGTAAGGGAAGTCCCAGTCTCTCCTTTGTTGGGGAGTTTCCGCCATGCCTTTAGGGCGGCGGTAAGGATCTGAGTTAAGAGGTCAGTGTGGTAATTTATTTGTAAGTCACACTCGGCATATCTCCCCTCTGCAATAAGCATGTCATAAGTCCAACCATTATTAGCTTGGAGATTGTGGTGAGCTGTTTCTTTACAAGCCTCATGGAATTCAGATTTCCACAACAGATAATCCCCGACACTAAGTACTGCCTTAGTGGCTTAAACCAGTCCTCTGGAGTCAACCAGAGTTTACTGAGATTTTCTACCATTGTTAGAGTGAAAGGAGCTTGGGGCCCATACTGTGATACTGCAGTTTTTAATACTTTCAGTGTTGTAAATTCTAATCTGGAGTAAACTCTAACATGCCAAGGACCGTTTCCTTCATCACCTAGACGTCTTTCACGTCATTCCTGTTCCAAAATGGGAAAAACTCCAGGAGGGGATGGGTCGCGAGAAATGGAGACAAGACAGGGTTCTGATCAAGTCTCATTTATTGTTAGCAGAAGCTCCAAATATAAAGGCAGGCTGTGGAAAATCCCACAAGAGGAAGTTAAACAGCAGATACATATCATTTGTCACATAAGCAAAATCTCAGAGCTGTGGAACTTACTTAGGCTGCATTTTTAACTCAGTTCCTGTTCTAAACCACAGACATGTTGCTTAAGGGGTCACCAGTGCATATGAGTACTTGCTCAGAAGATAGAGTCATTAACCCCTGAGTTGCTGCAAGCAGGCTCCTGCAATTAACCCTTGGGTAGCTGCAGGCAGGCTCCTGCAAATACCTGCTGCACATCCATCAAATATGTTTTTCCATAAGACTGGATGACTATTAGTGCTGTTAACAACATCTGATTGAGCATTTCAGAAAATATCATCTTTGCAATTGGCACTCTGTCATTCATGATTAGCAGGGATAAAACCCCATGCCTCTACTCCCACCCAGACAAACTGTTCCTAGCCTTTTGCCTCAGTGGTTTGTTAGCCAAAGATGGGTAAGATCCTATTAAACAGGACAACCCAGACAAGCACATTCAAATGCTGGAATGCTAGAGGTAGGGTCAACAATGTCTGAGCTATAGTCTCAGGCTCTCACTCTATTGCTGTCTTTAAAAACAAAGGGGAGGAAATGTGTAGAGTGTTACAGGCTTGCACACTGGCATGCTTACTGCCTGCTGAACAGGTTTAACCTGTTCTCAGAAGTTAACCATGGCAACAGCTGAGTCAGTGACCTGAGCCAATGATCACCACCTGTCATATTCACAGAAGAAGCAGAGATGATTACATATATATATATATATATATATATATATATATATATATATTCCTAATTTTCTCTGAATAAAAGAGGCTGCAGGAGCTCACAATCTGTCTGCTTTTCACCTAACTCCCAGTGTCTGTGTGTTGACTCCCCCGCCTACTCACCCTTATTTCTCAGCCGTGATTCGAACTTCTTTGCCTGGAATGGAGGAGGGTACAACAAGATCTCTCTGCTGTTTCTCTGCAGGGAAATATGTTAAATGTTAATACAATGAAACATATAAAGACATGACATTACAGTGAGTTTTAATTGACATAAGAATATTGTGGTCATACATAGGCAGTAGCCAGAAAGGAAAAAACTTGAGAAGAAAGACTTAGAGCTGAGATTTGGAGGTGTCAATGACACCAGGGGTCAAGGGAAGGTTTAGGGTTTGTCAGTCTGGAATTGGACATGTGAAGAGCTGAGGATCCTTGGGAGACAGAGAACCTGGAAATAAATTTGTAGTGAATTACATTTTAAGGGATAGAGAAAAAACAATGAATTGGAGAGACTGGGTATGGAAACCCCAAATAGCGAACAAAGGAATGAATGGTCTCAAACCAAATGAGTGCATGTCACTCATGACCTGCTGCAACTGTGAAAGTGAAGCAATGTCCTAGATACAAGCTGTTTCTGGAAAGGGAACTTCAGAAGAAGACCATTCACAAGGTACTCTGGCAGTAGTTTACATGATCTTAAAAAATTTGGAAGTCTAGGGTGCTGTCTTCAGGCCATATATACGTATTGACCAGTGAGTACTGAGGCCAAGAAATAGTGTAAAGAAATCTTAGGCATTTATAATGGAGTGTCTTTCGAAGGCCTAGATGTTTAAAAGAGTGGAGTAGACACTCCAAAGTTGTCAGAGAGGACTGCTTGGAGTCGGAGGAACCCATAGTCAAAGACAGAGAAAGGAGAAAATCTTAGTTTGGAGGTGGAAGGTGGAAGAGGGAAACAAGGTAAGAGCCTCTTGAGGGGAAGTCGGTAAGCTGGAGGAGGAAGGGAGAAGGAGGTGGAAGAAAGAAGGAGGAAGAGGAGGAAATTGGAGGAAGAGGATTGTGAACCTCTGTATGCTAGATGAGGATGTTGTGTTTTGGATCAGGTTTATGTGCTGCTTCTGCTATGGACTTTCTCAGTTTTCACGCTGAGACTGTCTCCTCACACTGGGTCTGGGCTGTGATCTGCACATTCAAGGAAATGTGAGATGGTTGTGTTGGTGCACTCCTTTAATCCCAGCACTCAGGAGTCAGAGGGAGGTGGATCCCTGTGAGTTCCAGGCCAGCCTGGTCTACATAGTGAGTTCCAGGACAGCTGGGACCTATATCAAAAATATCAGAAAAGAAAGGAAATGTGATGGTACTCAAGACACTGGCTGATCAATCCCCTAGTGTGCCTTCCCAATAAGCCAAAAAGTTCCTTCTAATCCAGGAATGGGGTATGTTTGTAAGGTGCTCCCTCTGAGGCTGTTGCATATCCTGGGGGATGCTCCCTGACACCCTCATCCAATAAGGGTGTGGGGAGCAAATGCCTCTTGTCTTTGGAGCCTGTATGGTGAGACATTCATAAAGTTCCTGAGTTAAAGGCTGTGACATTGCAAGAAGTCACAGAAAAGCAAATGAGGAAGAAGGTAATGGAGAGAACACAAGAGAGCATGTGAGCCAGAGAGCTAGAGCAGATGGCCTGAATGAGAAGGAAGTGACCAGCCAGAAGGCATCCCTGTCTGGCTGATGGTCCAAAAGATTTCTCCGCACTTCAAATTGCGTCTCACTGTCTGAAGTGGGGAGAAAGCCCAAAGGCAAGAGATGAGCCTGAAAGCAAGAGAGTCCTGAAGGACTTTGCAGTGAGTGAGCGAGTGAGCGAGTGAAATTTGGGGAAAATCCCTACTCAGGTGGGCTTATGACCTTACAAGAACCAGGCTTGGTTATGTCACATTAATCCAAGCTCTGAAAAGGAAGAGGCAGGCAGATTTCTGTGAGATCCAAACCAGGCTGGCCTACATAGTGACTTCCAGGTAGATTGGGATTAGAGCAACCCTGCCAAAAACATAACAAAAATAAATAAATAAATAAATAAATAAATAAATAAATACAAAACAACAACAAAAATCAGAAGAATTACCAGAATTCAAAGAAGCAGTGAGATACAGAGACAAAGAAAGGGACACACAGAGAAAAAAAATCAGTAACTAAAAACAGAAGAATTTAAAGACCAGGACATATGAGCATTGAGATTAGAGCTCCCTCATATGAACCCATTTTGTCTTTGTTGGTATTATCAAGTACCCAGTGTCTCTGAAGGAGGCAAGGACCCCTTCAGGAAAGTGATGTGATTTAGTTCCAGTGTGGATTACTAGTGCCTCTTGTTATGTATTATCCTTCCCTTAGAGACAATTGTTATCTCAGTAGAGGCAACAAAGAATCAAAATATAATGACTGGCTCAGACTGAATAGGAAGCTTCTGCATGGCCTTCATACAGAAGCCATTTTACCACCTACAGTGATGAGAAATCAATAGCATTGACAAGTAGCATACATACTGCCCAGCTCAGTAAGTGTTCTTCATCACAATCTGCTGAAAGTTTCCTTCCCCAATCACAAGGCCTTGATACATGTTCTATGATCAGAAGAATCTATTGCTATTCTCTCATATAATTTAAAAATTATAACAATCTTCTCCCAAATAATTTATATTTTAAACTCTTAAAACATAAATAGATAAGAATGTTCATGTTGAACTGAAAAAGGAATGAATGTTTTAAAAATAAAACTTGGGAACAGCTCCTGATTACTCTGCATAGATCATAATACAATAATTTTTATTCACCATGAAAACAAGGAATATAATAGCTGCCACAAGAAAAGAAAATAAACAGGCACCAAAACAAGGATGAATCAGGAGTTTGTATTGTGTAACAAGTACCATGTGTGTCTCTGTGTGTGTTACTGGGAATTGAACCTGATTCTAGCTAAGTACTTTATTGTTGGTGTATATTCTTAGCTCTTTTTCCTTTGTATTTTGATACAGGGTCTCAGCCACCTGCCCAAGATGGCCCAGAACTCACTCTGTATCCTAAGTATTACACCTTGGACTTTTCATCCTCCTGCCTGAGCCTTTAAGTGTCTAAGATTACAATCTGTGTTAGACCCAACATCTAATTAAGATTATTTTAGAAACTATCTTTAAAACACTGTAATAAGAATGTTCAAATAATCTTAAGAGAAGTAAAAATAGATATCCTCAGTAAATAATGAGGAGGTATTAAAAAGAACCAAAAGAACAGAAATACAGTTAATTATATTTAAAAATCCTGGTGAAGTGTAAAAATAGATATTCTCAACAAATAATGAGGAGGTATGGATAGAGTCAAAAAGAAAAAACAAATAGAGGTAATTTTTTAATGTAGCGCCTAAGGTTCTTCTGGTGGCATGGAGATAAAGGAGGCATGGATAGTTGGGTAGTGTTGTCAACTGGGTGGAACCCACAATTACGTGAAGTGGAAAATCTGACATTTGCATGGGGTATGTGAAGACCCATCTTAGTTGTAGGTGAGATCTTGAGAACAAAGCAACAGCATGTAAATTCAATAATTTTGTTCCTGACAGTGAATATGATGTGAGAAGTTATTTCAAAATCATGCTACCTTGACTTTCCTAACCTTATGGAGTGTGCCTTGAACTATGAGACAGTTTGCTATTTATCTCTTATGTGTTGCATTTTATTGTTATATATTGTTGGAGTATTTTATTACAGCCAAAGAGAAGTGATTAAGACAATATGAGTTTAAAAGATCAGTGGCATTAATATTTTCTTTTGAAATAGACAGAGAGAATAGTCTTTAAGAAAATCACAGATACATGAATGTATGGAATAATAACAAAATATCTACTATTTCTGTCATGAGATTTCCAGAAAGTAAATTAAAAGAAACTGAAACAAAACATATTTGAAGAAATAATAGCTGAAAGCATCTTTGATTTATTGAACTGAATAAAACTACACATTATAAAATGGGGAAATCATTTCAATTGACATAACATTTAAGAATCTAAGGAAATGGAAAGTAAATACATAAAAATACATTCAAAATAAATAGCTATCTAATCTACAGACTAAAACTTCAAAAATTTATCACTATTAAGTACATCAAATGACTACAATTTAATGATAAATTAAAAAAAAATGACAACATCCAGTGTAGGAAATTTTGTGGAGGATGCTGAACCTCTCATACATTACCAGTAGAATGAAAAAAAATATATTGTGGCTCCTGTGGAAAGTCATCTTCCAATTTCTTATAAAAATTAATCCAAATTTTGCACACTATCTAGCAATTCGACCCTTAGTATTTTATCAAAATAATATATTTGTCAGAAAAATAACTGTATATATGTTCGTAACAGCTATAAATATAGCAGCCACAATGTAAACAAAAGTAACTTTCAGTAAAGTCAACAGTTCAATAAACTGGTTCATCCACAACAGTCAAAAGGAACAGACAAGTCCATGATCCACTTAGAAGAAACTGCATAGAAAATTAATGATATTGACAATAAAAAGCACCAGAATGAAGGAAGGTACAATGGTTATATAAAAGAGGATGTATCTTTTGTAATGGTAGACTGGGTCTGCTTTGAATCTTGAATCAGCTGATGAATACATAAACCTATATATCTGAAAATTCTAAATATACATTGTCTTAGATATTTTATTAGTGATGTGATAAATTATCATGACAAATCAACTTAAGGGGAAAAGGATTTACTTTAAAATGTATTCTATCATGGTATAGGAGATATGGAGCAGGCAAGGAATTTATGGTGGCAGGAAAAGCAAACTGTATGGTCTCCTTGAATCCATGCTCAGGATCCAAAGCAGGAACAGGAAAGGAATAGTAACGGAAAGCCCCAGTACTTCCACAATGATCCCTTTCTTCCAGAAGGCTTTAGCTGCCAAATGTTATACAACCTTTCCAACAAACACTGCCACCTCAGAATCAGTCTTCAAACTGTAATAAGGGAAAAGATCTATTTTGACTTACAGTTTAAGTGCATTATGGCAGGAAAGTCAATGAAATGGAGCCTGAAGCAGCTGTTCATAGTTCATCTACACACAGGAAAAGAGCCTGAAAGATTAATGCTGATGTTCAGTGTCTTTCATCATTTTATCCCATATCCTTGCCCTAAGAATGATCCCTTCCACAATTAAGAAAGATCTTCTCACATAAATTAACAGGATCAAGATATTTCTGACACAGTTATGTTTAATATAAAATTAAAAGGAAAAAAAATGTGAACTCCTGACATACAACAGAGTTAACATACAGGTTATTCCTGAATAATTCTGGTACATACATGATGTGTACATGGGCATACTTTGGGGGAGTACATTGGGGTGGGATCCACAGCACCATGAGGACTGGTCCAAAGAACAGACTGATGTAGTTGAATTCTTCCTGGGACGATAAACATTTGCAGAGAAAAACTTTGGAGAAACTGAGAGAAAGATGCAGGACATATATTACAGAGTGTATGGACTGCACTGAGGTGGGAAGAAGAGAAAGATGTCTAAATTGAACTGAAAAGTGATGTCTAAAATACACAAAACATCATATTATAAAAAGGAATAGATATGCAATTTATTTAATTGTACTTAATATTTTAATTATCTAAATGAGTTTTTTTTGGTCTTTTTGAGACAGGGTCTCCCTTTAGTCCTAGATGGCCTGGAGCTCACTCTGTAGAACAGGCTGACCTTGAACTCACAGAAATCTGTCTTCCTCTGCCTCTGGAACGCTGGGATTAAAGACGTGTGCCACCACGCCTGGCCTAAATGAGGTTTTTAATAAATCTTTCTGCTAACATTTTTTTTTCAGAATAATCATACTAAGATTTTATACATTTTAGTTTAAATTATGATTATTCACTTTTGTTTATTTTGGGGATTGAGTAAAAGCCACATAACCTAATGTCAACATTTAAATATGCAGAAACCAATGAAATTTAGTTCACTCAAAATGTCATGTGAGCGCACCTCTGTTTCCTCATAGTATTAAAAAAAATCAGTTTATGTTTGAGAATGTGTCTGTGATTTTTCCTTTTTCTTGTCACTTTCCACACTTTTCCACTGATGTGGAAAGTTTAAGAACAGACTCACTAATCTTCTGGCCTCAGGTTAGGCTTAATCAATTGAGAGTTCAATTGAAGACCAGAGAATGGGAAAAATAGAACTAGAATATTCATTGCTATTGATTTTTTTACCATAAGTTGTGGTGCTGAATACATATGTTAAAGCTTCTTGACAACTGATGTATTCCACACAAATGATTTTTCTCTCTCATGTTTTCATGCACTCTCTGGTTGCACCTACAGGATCAGGGGCAGTGATAGTGGCTTTTTATTAGCACCATAATTAGAAAGGTGACTAACACTTTCTATTCTGAGCTGCCTGTACTAATGTCATGTCATACACATTGGTTAGCACAGTGCATATGGCAAAAATAATTATTTTATACTAGAAAAATAAAGTCGTTGGTAAATCAGCAGTTGTATTTTTAGAGAATGTTAAAATGATGTACAGCAATTCATTATTGTTTTGGGGGGTATTTATTTTTTTATGTGTATGAATGTACTCTCTGCATGTAGGTTTGTGTACCCACCCACGTCGTGCAATGCCACGGAGGGAGGTCGGAAGAAGGTGTCAGATTCCCCTGGAGCTGGAGTCAAAGACGGTTCTCAGCCACCACGTGGGTGCTGGGGACTGAACCCGGGTCCTCTGCAAGAGCAGTTGGTGCTCTTAACTGCTAGGCCATCTCTCCAGCCCACATTATTGTGTTTTTAACATAAATAAAAAGAATTAAAAGACCAACAAATTTGTATTTGTTCTGAAGAGGCTCCGCTTTAAAAGGTAAGATAAAAAAAAATACTGTAAAAAATACTGAGTCTGGGGAAAGATTTACAAACCTAAAAGATCTTAATTTTTTCCAACTTTGTAATATAGAAAGCATCTAAACACTGTAACTTTAGTCATTTCCTATAAGATATTGTGACATAATTAGGTGCTTACCTGAGGTCTTCCTTCTTACCAGCTATTTTAATCCTTAAAATTTTGTGAGTAATAGAAGTGATAGTAGCCATTTTATTAGTCTGCATTTCCTAGCATATTCACTTTTAATCTTTTTTTAAATTTAATTAATTAATTAATTTATATGTATGAATATACTGTCTGCACTTAGGCCTGTGCATGTGTCGTGCAACGCCACGGAGGTCAGAAGAGGGTATCGGATTCCCATGGAACTGAAGTTCTCTGGAATTGGAGTTACAGCCGGTTCTCAGCCACCATGTGGGTGCTAGGGATCAAACCTGGGTCCTCTGCAAGAGCAATCGGTGCTCTTAGCCACTAGGCCACCTCTCCAGCCCTGGCATATTCACTTTTAAGATGATTGGAATGACTGCAGTAATCATAGTGCGCATTTTTTTTGGGGGGGGGCTATTTTTGAGACAGAATCTCACTTTTAGTTCCAGCTGGCCTGGAGCTTTCTCTGTAGACCAGACTGGCCTTGAACTCACAGAGATCCACCTGGCTCTCCCTCCCAAGTGTGGGATTAAAGGCACACCCGGCCCATACTGCCCATTTTTATATGAGGTCACTGATAGTAATGTGTCTACGTAGTTTTATGATGGAGACTGTATCGAAGAAGGACCCTGAGGGACTGGAAAGATGGCTTGGTGGCCAAAAGCACTGGGTGTTTTAGTAGAGAACTCATGTTGTTCCCAGTACATACATGAAAGTTAACAACCATCCTTAACTCTAGTTTCAGGGTATCTGATGTCCTCCTCTGGCATTCATGCAGAGAGATAGAGAGATGCTCAGCTTCTGTATTCTGTTAGTAAGTAAGTAAATAAATATTATATATATTATATATATATGAATTATATATATATATAAACATATATATATGAATATATATATATATTTATAATAAAATGTAGAAACAAAGACTTAGAAATGAGTAAAGGATTGGAATTATAAAGCAAGTCACCTAAACTTGGATAAAGAAATGCCATTGTAATAACAAATAACCTATGATTTGGTGATCACTCATACATTCTGAAATCTCTTTTTTTATATTAAGCAACGACATACTTAGTCTTTCAAGGTTGGTAGATCCTAACTGTATCAATGCAGAAGCCTCTATGCAAGGCACCTTTCAAGACGTCCCCTACTACCCTGTTTATCTGGCTACTTTTCTGTATTCCTGTCAATATACCTTAAAAAATAAATAAGGTTATTAAAAATATTTTCATGAGAGCTATGAACTATTACAGAAAAATTTTAATCCTCAGGTTTTAGGAATCCTCAATCTGTACTCATGTCAGAGGTTTTAGGAATTTTAATCCTCAGGTTTTAGGAATCCTCAATCTGTACTCATGTCAGAGGTTTTAGGAATCCTCAATCTGTACTCATGTCAGACTTAATTTTGGTAACCTAAAGACACACACTGCAAGTGTCATCTGGAGTAGGAGTATACTTGTTTAACAAAGTGCAAACTTATAGAATCTGATGTATACTCCAGGTAGATAGTCAAGCATTAATTACACTGTAGAATATACCCATTTCTTGTTCAGAAAAAATCATAGCCTTGTGAATAGAGAAATATGTTTTCTATTTAGACATATTCTTTACCTCTGAATAGTACTCCATTGTGTAGATGTACCACATTTTTGTCATCCACTGGTCTGTTGAGGGGCATTTGGGTTGGTTCCAGCTCTTTGCTATTGTGAAGAGAGCTGCAATAAACATGGATGTGCATGGATCTTTGCAGTAGGATGAGTCTTTGGGGTATATAACCAGGAGTGGAATGACTGAGTCAGGTGGTATGCTCATTCCGAGTCTTTTAAGAGTTCTCCACACTGCTTTCCATAGTGGTTTTACAAGTTTACATTGCCAGCAGCAGTGGCTGAGTGTTCCCACAACCCCTCAAGCATCTGTTGTCTTTTGTTTTCTTGATCTTAGATAGGCGTACTGTAGTAAGATGATATCTGAGAGTGTTTTTTTTTATTTGCATTTCCTTAATTATTAATGACGTTGAACACTTTTTAAGGTGTATCTCAGTGCACACCTTTAATCCTAGCACTCGGGAGGCAGAGGCAGGTGGATCTTTGTGAATTCAAGGCCAGCCTGTTCTACAGAGTGATTTCCAGGACAGCTGGGGCTACAGGGAGACCCTGTCTCAAAAAGACCAAAAAAAAAAAAAGATGTATCTCAAACATCTTTAATTCTTCACTGGTGAAGACTCTGTTCAGCTCTTCTTCCATCTTTTGAGTAGGTCATTTGTCTTCTTATGTCTTTGTATTTTGAGTAGCTTATATATTTTTGATGTTAATGCTCTGTCAGATGTGTCACTGTCAACCAGCGGAAATTTTAAGAGGTGCAAAGATTTATCCAAACAGGAGTTGCTACAGATAAAGAAATATTAATGTTCAGTTATTCAACAATATCACGGTATTGATACTTAATTTTTTTTTATTTTAATTTATTTCTGTATGTGTATGAATGTACTATCTGCATGCAAGTTTGTGCACCCGTGTCGTGCAATGCCGCAGAGGTCAGAAGAGGGTGTCGGATTCCCCTGGAACTGGAGTTCTCCTGGAATTGGAGTTTCAGACGGTTCTCGGCCGCCATGTGGGTGCTGGGGATCGAACCCGGGTCCTCTGTAAGAGCGGTCGGCGCTCGTAACCGCCAGGTCATCTCTCCAGCCCGATATTGATACTTAATTCTTTGGGGCTGGAGAGATGGCCTAGCGATTAAGAGCACCGACCATTCTTACAGAGGACCCAGGTTCGATCCCCAGCACCCACATGGTGGCCGAGAACCATCTGAAACTCCAATTCCAGGAGAACTCCAGTTCCAGGGGAATCCAAGACTCTCTTCTGACCTCCTCGGCATTGCACAACATGGGTGCACAAACTTGCATGCAGACAATACATTCATACACACACAGAAATAAATAAAATTAATAAAAAATCTTTGATAGAATTGAATTTAATTAAAATTTATTTTGAATTTAAAATATTTTTGTGTGTTTTTCTGCATTTTATATACTATGTCTTAATCAAATTTAGGCCCTCTCTCTCATCCATATCACCCATAGACCCCCACTCTACCCCCCAGAATATATTGTAATCTATTGTCCTAGTTTGTATTCCATTGTTGTGACAAAACACTCTGACCAACACCAACTTGGGGAGGAAAGGGTTTATTCAGCTTACATCTCCCAGGTCACAGTTCATCACTTAGGGAGCCCAAGGTAGGAACTCAGGGGCAGGAACCTGGAGGCAGGAGCTGAAGCACAGGCCATGGAGAAGTGCTGTTCACTGGCTTGCTTCCCTGGCTCATGCCCAGCCCACCTTCTTATACCGTTCACAACCACTTGCCCAGGGTGGCAAAACTGATTGTGGGCTGGGCCCTTCCACACTGCACAACCGTCAAGACAATACTCCACAAATGTGGCCACAGGCCAATCCAATGGAGCCAATTCCCCAATTGAGGCTCCCTTAACCCAGGTGTGTCAAGTTGACACTAAAGCTATCCAGCACAATTGACCCCTTGTCAACTTGACACACAAAACACATCAATATTAAACCACCACCTTTCCAGTTCTTATCCCCAAAGTATGATGTTAACATTAATCACAACCTAAAGCAGTACAGCCTTAAAAGCCCCACAGTCCTTAAAATGTCCAAACGCTTAAAAGTTCACAGTCTATTAAAAGTCTCTTAACTGTGGGCTGCTGTAAAATCCAAAACAAGTACTGTCTTATTTCAAAGGGAAGAATCAGGCACACTCAAACAAAACCTAAGTCCAGCAAAGTAGCTCAAGGCTGGAAACCTGGGATTCACTCATGGTCTTCTGGGCTCCGAAGGGTTTCAGCAGCTGCCCCTCTCTGACTCTGCCATCCATGGCACACACAGCTCATCTTGCAGGCCCAGGCCAACTCCATTCCACACCTGCTGCTGCTCTTGGTGGTCGTCCCATGGTCCTGGCATTTCCAAAAAGCTGGGGTCACCACTGAAACTGAGGCAGCAACTTCACCAATGGTCTCTTCTGACCTCTCCTGGTGGCAAGCCTCAGCTTCTCTCCATGACCGCTGCAATCCTGGGATCTTCACTGCAACCGAGGTGCACTTCCACCAATGGTCTTTCCTGACCTCTCACAGTTCCAAGCCTCAGCTGCTCTCTGTGACCCCCTCAAATTTCAACACCAGAAACATATAGGAGACTCTTACACACTACCAAGTCCTGCTTCTGACTTGACATGGAGGCTCGGGCCCCTTCAGGAACATAGCTTCTGTGTGCTGACCCTGAAGAAATTCTTCCCAGATTTCACCACAGTAATGCTGGTCTCTTGTTACTTACAGCTGATTTTTCAGCTCCAGCTAACCAGCATCAATTGTCCCAGTACAATAAAGATTTCACTTCAGGTTCTGGTCTCTTGTTATTTACATCTACTTCTTCAACCCCAGCTGACCAAAACCCACAGATTAAATAGTCCTGATGATCTCTGCTCCCCTTTGAAGCTAGAAACTTCACAAGCCAGGCCTCCATCTTCTACAACTCCTTCAGCAAAACTGCTCCAAGCTCTACACCAACGGATCTTTAGGCATTCAATGATCTTCCCAGCCCAAAGCCCCAAATGCCTCCACAATCCTTCCCCAAAACAGCAAGGTCAGGTCCGTCACAGCAATACCCCACTCTCTTGGTACCAATTTTCTGTCCTAGTTTGTCTTCCACTGCTATGACAAAACACTCTGACTAACACCAACTTGGGGAGGAAAGGGTTTATTCAGTTTACATCTCCTGGGTCACAGTTCATCACTTAGGGAGCCCAAGGTAGGAACTCATGGGCAGGAACCTGGAGGCAGGAGCTGAAGCACAGGCCATGAAGAGGTGTTGTTTAGTGGCTTGCTTCCCTGGCTCATGCCCAGCCCACCTTCTTATACCATACACAACCACTTGCCCAGGGTGGCACCACTGATTGTGGGCTGGGCTCTTCCACACTGCTTGACCATCAAGACAATACTCCAAAGATGTGGCCACAGGCCAATCCAATGGAACCAATTCCCCAATTGAGGCTCCCTCAACCCAGGTGTGTCAAGTTGACACTAAAGCTATCCAGCACATCTATCATATATATTAAGTAATTTCTTGCTAAGATTTTGTACCCAGATATCCCTTGGTGCAAGTTCAACTATTGGAGTCTAGTCAGCCTATCTAGAGTCACTTGCTTAAAGAAAATCCACTCTAAATTAACAAGCAGCAATCAGTTGCCACCAGTTGTTTTGCCAGTGTTGGGGCCTGCTGCCCATTTTCTCATTTCTATGCTGGGTTGTTGTAGGGATTCCTTTTGGCAGAAACACTTAGGGAGTCAGCAAGCAACCTTCAGCCTGGATTCCTGCTGGTCTCCTGCTTGCCTTTGAAAATCTGCCTGGCACCAATTGTCTTTTATGCTTTGGGAAATGCATTGTCACCTTCCCGTAGTGATATGGAGTATGTGGCCTGAAATCCTGCAGGTCCTAATCCTCAGTTCTGTATGCGCCAACCCCAACAAGGTCCTGTATAAAAACACAGGATTAAAGAAATAAACTGAGTTATTTCCTCATGGAATTACTCTTTTGAGTTTGTTCTTTCTTTATTCTCTCTCCCTTTCTCTCTCCCTCTCCTGTTCCAATGGGTTCACTTTCAATCCCCCTCCTCCTCTCTACCAGGGCTTAAACCCAGGTTCTACAACCACCAGTCCAGAGCACAGCCTTTCATAATACAAGAAGGAAAAAGGTTAGGTTTTTGATTTTTGAGTTGTATTAACAAGTCCATGACTCTCCTGAGTGAGGCACACCAGAGGGCAGTGCCTATGTTGGACTCAGCCAGTTCTACCCCCTCCCAAGTGAGGGCATCATTTTTGGCTTGGGCTGTCTCACAGTCTCA
Organism: Rhizomys pruinosus; assembly: GCA_009823505.1. Taxonomy (NCBI): domain Eukaryota; kingdom Metazoa; phylum Chordata; class Mammalia; order Rodentia; family Spalacidae; genus Rhizomys; species Rhizomys pruinosus. The sequence goes on along the minus strand of VZQC01000197.1, from coordinate 708,450 downwards.
ATGTCTCTCCCGAATGAGACAAAATTTCAGAGGATTCAGAGAAGGGAAGTGAGCCACCCCTGACAGGGAAAGGTATTCAGGGTAGCAACCAGATTTTGACACACCCCATGAGTTTTCATGGAGGATAAGCTTTCAGTATTTTCTTTAAATGTTTTTTATAACATTTAACTTTGGTTACCCCAGGTGTGAGTCAATCTCTAATCTAATTGGATTCCCTCCTGCTGAGCCAAGCAGCTGCAAAAGTTTTCTGCCCTTAAACTCATGCTATTTACTATCATTTCTCTCCCTTTCCATCCTAAATAAATCCATATGCATGCATACACACATCCACCAGCTAGACTCGGACCAAGGGAACAGAGGCCATGCCCAGTGATGGCCTGGTACGGGGCGGGCCTGCTAATTACAGCTGAGAAAAGACAGGGAAAGTTTGTCCAGGTCTTGGCAGGGGTGGGGTGGAGGTAGGGGGTGGCGGGGACGGGGGTTGGGGCGGTGGGGGTGTTGGAGTGTCGTAGATGGGGGGGGTGGAGCTGTGGTTGCTGATGTATGGAGCATAGAACCCGGAAGGTTCTAGAAAGCATACATCAGGATAGAGAGAACAGGGCTTAAGGTCAGTCTTCCAGCTGGCACCATTGAAGACTGATTTCTGGCTGTAGCACAGGAGCTACAAACCCCAGAAATTAATTGAGCATATCCTAGCCATGTTAATTTTCCTTTATTTTGTTAATATTTACTAAGCCACGCTGACGACATATTCCCCAGAATGCTGTCAGGCCTTCACTTTTGGTAAGGAGAAAAAAACTTCAAATGATCCTAATGGTGTGTCTTTTCTCAAGCAGAATGGCTATTTTAAAGGGTTAAAATTATCTAGAATATAATACATGAGGTACCGATAAAAACATTTAAATAAAATGTGCAACCAGCTCCATTTAAAAGCTCCTAGGACTATTCTAAAGTCAATTAATTAAAAAGATCCTAGAAAAATTTTGGAGTTTTAAAAATTTGCTTTCAACTTTTAAAATTCACAGGTTAGGGGCTGGAGAGATGGCTCAATGGTTAAGAGCTCTGACTGCTCCTGAAGAGGACCCGGATTTGATTCTCAGCACCCACATGGTGGCTAAGAACCCTCTTTAACTCCAATTTCAGGAGAATCTGACTTCCTCTTCTGACCTCCCTGGCATTGCATGACATGGGTGCGCCAACCTACATGCATAACAGTACACTCATACACATAAAGAATTTAAAAAAATAAAAAAATTCTGGACCACGTAGTTTGTAATCTACCACCGAGCTGAAATAATGACTCTAAAATAACACTTTGAATTTCAGCATCCTAAAAGCAAAACAGGCAGATACTTATGAAGATTTTTAGGCCAGGTTGGTCTGACAAAAGACTTTAACACTAATATGATATTCTTTAGCAACTATTGGTCATTTAAAAAACTCAGTTAAAGGAGCTGGAGAGATAGCCTAGTGGTTAAGAGCATTGACTGCTCTTGCAGAGGACCTAATTTTGATCCCCCGAACCCACATGGCAGCTAAGAAACATCTGTAACTCCAATTCCAGGAGAACTCCAGTTCCAGGGGAATCTGAAACCCTCTTCTGACCTCCGTGGCATTGCACAACACGGATGCACAAACCTACATGCAGACAGTACATTCATACACATACAAAAAAAAAAAAAACTCAGTTAAAAAAACTTTAAAGTTTTGGTTTAAAAATTAACTTGTTATACTGCTTACATAAATTTAGTGTTTAAATTCAGTAAAGACTAATTCTAGAACTAAGACTAACCTTTTTTTTCAATTAACTTGTTATAATTTTACTTCTTACATAAATTTAGTGTTTAAACTCAGTAAAGGCTAACTCTAGAACTAAGACTAAACTTTTATCTCCCTAACTCAGGTCTGTTAGTATATTTAAATAGCTAATAAATAATTAATTTATTAAGGGTAAATATAAATTTACACATGTGATAGTTCAACATTTTATTGGGTATGTACTGTCATCTGATGGTTATGATCCACCAACATCCAAAAAGGATCTGTAAAACCCATTCTATAAAATTTCCACCTTAAGGTAATGTATCTAGGGGTTGTGATAACTAAAAGTTAAAATTACATATATAAAATTTATTTCTTCAGGATCAAGTCTTAATCAGGTAACTCAAAAGTCACAATGTATGTTTAATTAACTTATGTATGTTTATTAACTTATATATGTTTAATCCAACTTATGTTTACTTTTATTCAAAATTTACTCACACATTATATGATGGCAAAGTGAATTACTTATATTGTTTAAAAATTCATCAAATACTGCCAACCTAAAAGATTGATCACACTTAAATTTATTGGAAAAACATGTTCTTATTATCCTCCTCCTAATTCATACTACATTTCCAGGTGACAGCCTTAACATTGATGTATACCAATTTTCCCAATATCTTTCTGTGATGTTATCTATAACATCCCCTTTTTATGTACAGTATAACTTAGCTTTAAAAGACTATTTCTGATTATTTATTTCTGGTTATACTTTCCTTTTGGATGTTCAAGGCCACACAGTTAGCCCAGATTAACCAAGGTTTTTATTTTCTCAAGGTCAGTTGAGGATCTGGTCTTCAGAGGTCACTTAGGTTTTTTTTGGGGGGGGGGGAGATGGAGCTCCTGGCTCCCACTTGAAGACAAAGTCAGGTCTTGCTAGACCAGGCTTCCCTTTTTGAAGCATGAGTAGACTTTCATCTTTATAGACTGGACACTGGCTGAAGTCCCATTAGTGGATCTCCAAGACCTCCCTGCACAGGAAGACTGGTGACTCACGTTTGCAGGATATTTCAAGAGATGCCCCCATGCATAGTCCCCTGGGACTTAGCTGACCTCTGAGGGCAAGGAACAAAGTTTTCCCTTAAGACCCTCAGCCAAATTGGTATGGGCATTAAGTACGGTCGTTAAGCATCCAGAAAGGCTAAGTTACACCAGGCTGATACTTTTAACTACTGTATAATATTTTAGAAAAGCCTGGCATAAGAAATATTAAGAAGCACTCCCATAAGATAAATACTGTGGTTAGACACAATGTCATAACAAACTAGTTTTTTTCTCAATTCTTTTGATTTTATGGGCAATAATACCTTCTACCCATATACCAAAAAACTTCCAAAGTCTGAAATCAAATGTGTCGTTAATTCTAGAACCTGTTAAGAGGATTCACATATAAGAGCACAGTTGTTTTCAGATCCACGAAATTATAACATAATGTTGCTCAGTTTGCCTTACAAGCTAAGGACTTGGTGCTAGCATCCATGGAATGAGGATAAACATTTATCATTGTTTTTTTGGGGACTGTTTATATCCACTGTAACATAATTCTTCTAGTTCCACTCCACTTACTCTGCAAAGTTTCATGATTTCATCTTTCTTTTTGTTAAAAATTTTTTTTAATTTTATTTTTTTATTTTTAAGGGATTCTACAATACAATGACACAGTTGTTTGCAGAAACAATGAGTTGTTACTCAGTATGTGCATTACAATTAACGTAATTTGGTGCATTGTCTGCAAGTATACATTATGTCAGAATTTTTGAACAAACCAAGGTTCCCATAGTCCAGTTAGACGAAGGTTGCTATGCACAGCATGTTGACACAATCAGTTGCCTAGACCTCTATTCCTGTAGCTCATGTTATCCCTATCTCTCCACAGCCCTTACAATCTACCACGCCTCCTCTTCCGCCGTTATGTTCCCTAGGCTTTGAGGAAAGGGGCACAACATGGTGAGAAGAAAACAGGTCTAATTTCTTTGGAGGTGTCATTTTGGCCCTGGTGTGTTCAGTTTGTTTCTCTTCATGGGATGACAGCTTTCACAGTGATACCCTTTTCAGTCATTACTTAAAAAGCCAAGCTATTGGAATTTACAGGCATTTAAGCATACTACTTATTGTGTCAAGCTAAGCTGTTGAAGGCATTAGACACAGATGCTTGGATGGTATGTAATCCGCAAACTGCATGTTCTACTATAAAGGGTGACAAGTTCTTCATTGTGAGCTTCATTACACATCTGCTAACAACTAGAGGACATAACTTGTGGCATCCGCTGTGAGTATTACTCCAAGGAGAGAGCGAAATAGCAAATAGTTTGGGATATCTAATAGACCACTTGGCTATCCACTGTTGCACGTGTATCTCCAGGCTGTTGAGGTGTTAGCTGATATTTTCGGAGGAGATTTGACTTGTCTCAAGGAGACCAAATTTTGCATTATTGCTGTAGTGGCCTTTGTTAATGCTCTCTAGCATTTTTCAGGGCGCCAGTTATAATTTAGGTATAAAACTTTTGATTGATCTTAGTTAAAAAGACAAAAAAGAAAAAAAAAGAGACCACTCGTTTGTTCTGCCTGTCTTTTCAATTCTTACTGTCAAGTGCAGCTGCCCTGTGGGCTGCCACTGCTTTTGCATTCCTTCAAAAGGACATGAGACAACAGCTTTTCACCTTCCAATATTGTAGAATGAAGACCATGTCTCTCCTTCAAACCTTCAGATGCTAGATGGGGACTGCTGAACATCCAACTTGTGGACTGAGCTTACTACTGGGATTTCAGCCTCTTCTGAGTATAGGACGCCATTATTGGACTCCCCAGGCTGTTACCACGGGCCCGTACAGGACAGACGACAGGACGCAGTGCTTACTGGATCTTATTTGGGAACCCTGGGAAGGAAAGACCCCAGTTTGGAGCACAAAGAGGCAAATTGAGGTTTGTTTGGGCTTGCCGAGGAGGAGCCATCAAACAATTCCTTAAGGAAACACATGACATCTTTCAGCCTAAAAAAAAAAAAAAATTAAAAAATCGAAATCACATCAGCTGACGATGCTAAAACCTATGACATCATAACTCAGCATTATATGATGCATGCATATATGCATATTTTGAGTAATACAAATTGGAAGGAACAACACCACCAAAAGGACGGGTCAATAACCAGTGAACTTCTTGCCCCAAACCGAAACTTTCTTGTATCAAAAAACAAATTTTTTTTTTCATTTCTGTATGTGTATCATGCACTGTCTGCCTGCAGGTCTGTGCACCCGTGTCCTCCAATGCCACGGAGGTCGAAGAGGGTCTCGGATTCCCCCTGGAGCTGGAGTTCTCCTGGAATTGAAGTTTCAGACGGCTCTCGGCCGCCATGTGGGTGCTGGGGATAGAACCCGGGTCCTCTGCAAGAGCGGTCGGCGCTCTTAACTGCTAGGCCATCTCTCCAGGCCCTGTAAAAATTTTAAAAGACACTGAGAAATAGATGAAAAACATGTTGGGCAGCATGCATGAGCTCTGGTGGGGTGGGGTGGGGGACAAGGAATGGGGAATTGGTCTAGATTTGATTGGGAAATTTTGTATGAAATTCACAAATTTTCAATAAAATTTGGCTTTGGACTGGAGGGATAGCCTAGCGGTTAAGAGCACCGACGCTCTTGCAGAGGACCTGGGTTCGATCCCCAGCACCCACATGGTGGCTAAGAACCGTCTGTAACTCCAATTCCCGGAGAACTCCAGTTCCAGGGGAATCCGAGACCCTCTTCTGACCTCCGCGGCATTGCATGACACGGGTGCACAGACCTGCATGCAGACAGTACATTCATACACATACAAAGATAAATAATTAAAAAAAAAAAAAGAGTATTTCACCTCTTTCTCAACAATGGAGCTCCAAACACTGGTTCTTGTGTGGGTATGTATTACTATAATTTTCAAAAAGGGCAAATTTTAGAATAAAAGTAAAAATTAATATTATACCCTTCAAAATACAGCTTAACTTCTTCCTTACATTAAGAGACATAAGATCTCTTGGAGGGATATTCTATTTCTCTAAAAACATCTTCTAAAAAATGCATCCAAGCCAGGTACTGTAATGGTTGGGGCTTCTCCCAACAGCCAATTGCATCAGCAAAATAAATACTACAGCTAAAAGCAGTGGCAGCCACAGAGTAGATGCACTTGCAGGTCTCTTTTTTACTTTTTTGTTTTTGACTAAGATCACAATTTTTAGGTCTGCAGTACAGTTTCTCTGGTCTTACTGATTATTTCAGGTTTTACTTTCCTTTTGGATGCTTAAAGCCACAGGGTTAGCCGAGATTAACCAAGGTCTTTGTTTTCTCAAGGTCAGTTGAGGATCTGCTCCTCAGGGGTCTCTCAGAGTTTTTTGGGAGGAGAAATGTGGGAGCACCTAGCTCCTTTCAGTTTTTCATTTACCAATTCCATCCACCCAAGGACAAATCAGGTAGTGCTAGATCAGGCTTCCTTTTCTTTGGATGCTTAAGGCCATACAGTTAGCCAAGATTAACCAAGGTTTTTGTTCACTCAAGGTCAGTTGAGGATCTGTTCCTCAGGGGTCTCTCAGAGTTTTTAGGAGGGAGGAGGGTGGGAACACCTTGCTCCTTTCATCTTTTCATTTACCAGTTCCATCCACTTAAGGACAAATCAGGAATTGCTAGATCAGGCTTCCTTTTCTGAAGCATGAGCAGACTTTCCTCCTTATATTCTGGACACTGGCTGAAATCCCATTAGTGGTTCTACAAGACCTCCCTGAACAGAAAGACTGGTGACCCACATTTGTAGCACATTACAAGAGATTCCCTCATGCATAATACCCTAAGACTTGGTTGAACTCTGAGCGCAAGGAACAAAGTTATCTCTTAGGTCCCTGGGCCAAATTGATATGGGCATTAAGTATGGTCATTAAGCACCCAGAAAGGCTATGTTTCACCAGGCTATTACATTGTGCCTATATCAAAATCATATCCTTTGGAAACAAAATGTATGTTATTTCCATATCATATTTCTTTTTTGTTTTGTTTTGTTTTTTTCTGATCTTTTTGAGACAGGGTCTCCCTGTAGCCCCAGCTGTCCTGGAACTCACTCTGTAAATCAGGCCGGCCTTCAACTCACAAAGATCCACCTGTCTCTGCCTCCCAAGTGCTAGGATTAAAGGTGTGCACCACCATACATGCCTTTTTTTCCATGGGAGTGAAAGACCCCCAGTGTGGAGCAAAAGTGCAGAACTGATGGTTGTTCAGGATTGCCAAGGGGGAATCTTTGAGCACTTCCTTAAGGAAAACATGAAACCTTTTAGAAAAAAAAATCCTCCAGCTCAAGTGATATGTATGTATGTATATATTTACATATATATATGTAAATATTTACATATATATATATACATACATATCAAGGAAAGATCTGAAAATAAAACTCTGGAAAGACTCAGAAAAAGATGCAGGATATGTTTGGCAGAGTGCAGGGACTGGAGTCGAGTGTGGTGGGGGGCATGAAAAGAGAAGCAACTCTAGGTTTGATTGAGAAGTGATATATGACTTATGGAAAAAGGTTAATAAAAATAAAAATAATAAATAAATAAATAAATTTCAGCTGTGTCCCTTCAACCCCAAAATCAGGCCCAATAAATCTATTGAGGCTAAAAGACCATGGGTAAAATGCAAAGTACTAAACTAATACATTATTTTGTTTTTCAAACTTAATGTTAAAGGGCTAAAATATTTTATTTTTAAAAGGATTTTAATTACCCTTCATCATTTATCTACTAAAATGATAAATAAGGTATTTTCTATAAATACCCACAGTCACATTAAAACAAAACAAAACAAAAAACTGGTACGTCTAACCACCTTGCCATACTAACAGCATAACCTAGTATATTAAATAATGCTTACGTAAGTGCCTGTTTTTACTATTCATATTCCAACAGTAAAATGCAGAAAATACCTCCTGGATGGCCTAAATTTCTGCTCGGCCTGAGGCCACTTGCTGGGCCCCCACCTGGCTCAGTCTCCAGACCCACAGCCCTCTGCTCTCTGGTAACGACTTGGAGCTGGAGCTGAGCTGCCAACCTCCTGCTGGGAAAAGGCTGGGACAGACCAGAAGGCCCTAGGTGCTAACTTCAACAAAGAATGGATTGCTCTGCTTCTCACTCACCCTTCCCCCCTTCTTTTCCAAAGCCTAGAAACTTCTCCCTAAGGAAAAAACCTGCCAGAGGCCAAAAGGATAGTTGTGGACTCACATAGACTGGACTTTATTCCATCAATATAGTTACATATACAGGTCTTTGCAGCCAAGCTTGAGACTTTGGGGGTACAATTAAAATCACCTTCTATGTTAAGAGGGGAATCAAATAATGCCTGTGTTTCTGGGGTGGGTGGGAGAAAAATGTTACTTTTAGAAGGAAAATGTCACTCACATGTCTATGTCATGGAAGGAAAAATGTTGTCTTTACATATGGGTTGTTGATGAATCCCTATTGTCTACCCCCAACCCAAGTCCCTCTAGTCCACCCAAATAATCCCTTTATCTAGGACTAATATCCACCTTAGGAGGTCTGTTGACTGGTTTGTCAAAAGTCAATTTGGGGATACAGCTCAGAGTTTCCTACTCCAATATAAGTCATCCCTAAAATCTCTGAAAAAAGTGACAACATTGCCCTATTTTAATAAAAATGAAGGGGGAGCTATATGGCTGAGACTTTTGTCTAGCTAGAAGTGGTGGCTACAGTCACTGTCCTGACCACCTTCCTTGGAGGCCCCCATCCCGTGGAGTCTCCCTGGGGAGCCAGGATATATGGTATTCCTGATTCGCCTTGGACAAAGCCCCAGACACCAAAAGGGCTCCCCTTTGATGTATGGAGCAGATGTCACACCTCCAGCTTACTATACACACACCAGGTTCTGTTGTCCCCCAGTAGGAGCCTTGTTGTGTCACACTAACGAGAGTATCCCTGTTCTAGTTTGTCTTCCGTTGCTGTGACAAAACACTCTGACAGACAGCAACTCCGGGAGGAAAGGTTTTATTCAGCATACATCTCCTGGGTCACAGTTCATCACTTAGGGAGCCCAAGGCAGGAACTCAGGGCAGGAACCTGGAGGCAGGAGCTGAAGCACAGGCCATAGAGGAATGCTGTTTATTGGCTTGCTCCCCTGGCCCATGCCCAGAATGCCCTCTTATATGGTACACAAAAACCTGCCCAGGGTGGCACCACCCATTGTGGGCTGGGCCCTCCCACATTACCCAACAATCAAGACAATACTTCACAGACGTGGACAGAGGCTAGTCCAATGGAGCTAATTGCCCCAATTGAGGCTCCCTCAACCCAGGTGTGTCAAGTTGACACTAAAGCTATCCAGCACAATCCCCCAAAGAAAAAAAAATATTAACACTATGTGACAACAGACCTTTCTTTAATAAAAGAAGAAGGGGAGATGTAGGGATTCTGTTTGGCAGAAGCATGTAGGGTGTCAGCAAGCAACCTTCACTCTGGACTCTTGCTGGTCTCCTGCTTGTCTTTGAAAACCTGCCTAGTGCTAATTGTCTTTGATGCCTTGGGGAAAGCATTGTCACATTCCTGTAGTGATCTGGAGTGTATGGCGTGAAACCCTGCATGTTCCAACCTCAATTCTGTATGGTCCAACCCCCACAAGGTCCAGTATAAAACCCTGGATTATAGCAATAAACTGAGTTATTCTCCCTGGAATTGTTCCCATTCTTGTCTTTTGAGTCCATCCTTTCTTTATTCTCTCTCTCCCTCTCCTGTTCTCTCAGGCTTGCTTCCAATCCCCCTCCCCCTTTCTACCAGGGCTTAGACCTGGGTTCCAAGAGCCCTGGTCCCAAGAAGAAGAACACCCTGTGGTGGAAGGCTGCATATGTGTGATAACTCAAGTGCTACAGGTTTTCATCTGAGTAAATATGATGGGACTTGTGAATGGAGTCACCATCGTCCCAAATTCATATTATCAAGGTCCTAGTGCCCTGAAAGACTCCTTTTTTTTAATAAATGGATATTTTTAATATTACTTCTTAGAAGCTACTGTATAAGGAAATAACTGTTCCCTGTGTACACATTTGCCAACTGAAAAAAAGGAAAAATTGAAGTGATTTATTCTATCCCATCTTCCTAAATATAATTTTGTGCTTTGTGAGAACAGTTTAGAATTAATATCAGAACATCCATATGGAAAGGGAGACTTCTTCCCTTTAACTACAAACATTCATTTTTCCTAAGTCTTCCTTTCCCTTAGTCAAAAGGTTTACAAATTTTCTCTTGTTATTTTCTTTAACTTCATTTTCCATGAAGTGTTTAATACCTAGAAAATAAAGTTATTAAGATGAAACAAGAGAATAGACGAAGACCTTTTCTTCTGATCAATGCAGCCTTATAAGAAAAATATATATGCATATATATATATATACATCAATATATATTGATGTATATTTGAAATATTATTGTTTGTAAATTTTAGCTAGAATGTGCACCTTAACAAGTATCTTCTTCTTTATGGCAGGAAGTATGAGTGTAGAAAAAAGACCTAAGAATACTGATTAGCCCAGTGGAAAACTAAAGATAGGGACCAATAAAAGGAAAGAAATCTCATGGAAAAAGTACTAGCCCAGGTAGATAACCCAATACCTGATACCTTGATTGTCCTGAAGAAGAAGTACAGACTGAAGATCACATGGGACCCTTTATTATTTTGTTGCTTGTCTTACTTATTTTTATTTTAATATGTGAATGAGTATCTTGCATACAAAACTAGTAAGATTTATAAGAATTCCAAATTATTCATGAATAATAATAGTTTATGCTTCAATTCAAGATTATTTTTTCATTGCTTTATAAATACAAAAGGGAAATACAAGAAAAAATGTAAAATTTATGGATAAACCTTGCATGCTGCTCAGGATTATATTCTACATTGTGAATGGCAGAACTTCCCCTCAGTAAAATATGGGCATGCTCTGATATTATTAAGAAACTAGATTTGAAAACCTAAGAGAAATGTGTGACTATCTGAAATCCTGGAATTCACCAAAGCTTAACCAAGAGGAGATTGGCAGCTTAAACAGATCCATAATATATGAGGAAATTGAAAATGTAATAAGAAACTAAAACAACAACAACAACAAAAAAACAAAACCCAAGCCCAGATGGTTTCATGACAGAATTCTATAAAACATTTAAGGAGGACTCACAATCATTAGTACTAAAACTGTTCAGAAGGATACAAACAGAGAGAAATCTCACGAATTCCTTCTATGAAGCCAGAATCACTCTTAATACCAAAACCAGGCAAAGATACAACCACAAAAGAAAACTGGAGACCCATCTCATTAATGAACACAGATGCAAAAATTATCAACAAAATACTTGCAAACTGAATACAGAAACACATCGAAAAGATCATCCATCATGACCAAGTTGGATTCATATCATAGATGCAGGTATGGTTCAACATATGTAAATCAATAAATATCCTAAAACACATAAATGGACTGAAAAACAAAAATCACATGATCATCTCAATTGAAACAGAAAAGGCCTTTGACAAAATCCAGCATCCCTTCATGCTTAGTGTCCTAGAGGGAATTGAATATTCTCCCCTAGAGGGGAGAATATTCCTCAAAGTACTCAAAGCTACATACAACAAACCCATAGCTGACATAATAATAAGTGGAGAAAAATTAGAAACTTTCCTCCTAAAGTCAGGAACACTGCAAGGCTGCCCCCTATCACCACTTCTCTTCAATATAGTGCTTGAAATACTTGCTAGTGCAATAAGGCAAGAAAGGCAAATTAAAGGAGTAGTAATTAGAAAAGAAGTCAAACTATAGTTCTTTGCAGGTGATATGATAATTTAAGAGTTTTCCACCTGAAAACTCCTAAGAGTTTCAGTAAAGTGGTGGGCTACAAAATTAGCCTAGAAAAATAAGTAACTTTTCTTTACACCAGCAACAAGCAACTGGAGAAGTAATATAATTCCTACTCACAATAGCTGCAAAAATCAATCTATCAATCAATCACCTAGGGAAAATGAAACCAAAGACACCAAAGATCTCTACAACAAAAATGTTAAACCCCTGAAGAAGATTAGAGAAGACATCAGAAGATGGAAAGACCTCCAATCCTCATGGATTGGAAAATTAAAATAGTAAAAATGCAAGACATCTAAGGCAAAATGCATGAACTCATGTGGGGTGCGCATCATGGAAAGGGGAATGGATGTAAATTAAACTGAGAAATGTTGTATGAATTGCACAAAACTTCAATAAAAATGTAAAATAAAAGAGACTAGGAAGTGATTTTTACCCTAGGAAGAAAAAGCAATTTATTGATTTATTGATTTTACAGATAATCACAGAAAATATAGACATAGATTTTAATTAAACATTTTGTGTGAATGATTCATATAGACAAAGCCATTTTAATCTCAGAATATATCATTTTCAAACATGAGATTAAGACATAATCATAGTTTTTTGTCAACATTATCATTTAGGTATAAACGTGATCATTTCAAATAAGTGCTCATTTAATCATTTTCATTTTTGCCTTAATTATATAATAGAAAATTTTAATTGAGACTAATTTTCTTATGAACGTAATACCATATAACAATAAAAATTCAAGCTACAGGGTTCATTAAATTACAGCATTCATTAATTGACTGACTTTTAAAAATGCTATCAGATGATAATTATTCATTTTGTTACATCTAAAACTTGGGTGGGATATGAAAGACTTGGTGGATATCTGTTATTTTCATTGCCTCAAACTAAAATTTATGTACTTCAAAATGAATTGCACATTTAAGAAAGATAAATAGGGGATGGGAGATCACTCAGAGTTTAAGAACACTGGCAACTCTTGTAACGTTCAGTTCCCAGTACCCACAATGTGGATAACAACCAAGAATAATTCAAGATCCAGGGCCTCCTATACCTTCTTAGGACCTCCATGGGTATTAAATGATCTGGGTGCACTTAAGTACATGTAACTAGTACTCCAATATACATAAAATGAAATATTTTTTAAATGGAAAAATAACTAGCCTCCTGAAGTGTCTTTGTTAGGAAGTTATATGTATCAGCATGATTATTCCAATTCACCAGTTTGAAAGGTTGGTATATTTCCTCACTTCTTCTTTGACCTTCTAACTGATATTATCTTTGTTCTATCCTTTGAGAAATGTGATGCTTTTTCAGATCTGAAAAGAAGTGACTTGGCTCAAATCCTTCTATCTTTTGTCTTTTTCTGTATTATTTAGCAGCGATTCTTCATACTTATTTACTAGTTCATTGTATGACTAGTTCCTGTAACTATTTCTTTTCTTGCATTGAGTTTTACTTTAGTTAATTCTTTTCTTGCACTGAGTTTCACTTTAGTTTATTCTTTTAAAGCCAAATGTAGTAAAATATTTCCATTTTTAGACTATCATATAATAATAGTAATGTATTATATAAATAGTCATAAACTGCTTCTTACTATATTATATATATATATCATATATATATGATATATAATGTTTTGAACAAATTCATCCCACATTCCTGACCCTCAGATTCTTCTGTTTTCACCCACTATTTTTCATTCTCAAATTCATTTTAAAGCCTACTGAATCCACTTAATGCTGCCTATATGAGCATGTGTGTAGTATCATCTACCGAACCACAGGGAGCTTACCAGATGGGGCATCTTTAAAGAAAACTGACTCCCTTTAGTGTCACCCATCAGTTGTCAATACCTCCTCAGTTCCCTTCTTGCAGAGTACACTGGATGAGCTATTTGTATGGAAATGAAGCAAAGAAATGAGTTGAAAATCAAAACAGAAATCAATTGTAGCATATGGAGTTTTCCTCTGTGCCACCTGTATTTGAAAATCATGGACTACAAAAGATTTATATACACAAAAAGAAAATAACAAATGTGGTTATAGATGTTTATAACACTTATGGCAATTTTTAAACAAAGCCTCCAAATTCTTCTGCTCTTTTTCTGTCCAGAAGTGGCTCTATGTTTCCTGTCTTCAACACTGACGTCTACAGAGGCATTCAATGATAAGCCTAATTCTTCAGATCTATAGGCTTGGACTTTGCTCTAACATCCTCACTCTAAAAGCCCAATACCTTGCTATGAGGAAGTAGAAGTATTCAATGGAGTTGCAGGATGACTTCGAGTAAGACTCGTCAACTGTGAGTTTATCCAACTTTAAGGTGGATCTTGCAGCTCATTCAGGTTTCCCAAGCTGAGACAGCAGCATAAGGTGGGCTGTGCTCTGAAAAGGACAGACTTTTGACTCAGAGATCAGACTTTTGAAGTCGAAGATTTTCTCATGCCCAAGTGCTGCCACCTTCCCTATCTAAGATTGTGAACTTGATTGGTTCTTCTAAAGGAAATGGAGGGGCTATGGGAAAATGGGGGAAACCAAGCAAGGTGCAATGCTGGCTGGGAACAAGTGGAAATGAGATAGCTGGGAACCCTGGGAACTCTGAGAAGCTTCCAACACCGTGGTGGAGGAGGGACCAGGGGCATATAAAAGCCAGCCAAGTGGTAGTGGTTGGGGGGTCACCATTTTTCCATGCAGTGACTGTGGGAGGCATGAGGGAAAAGAGAATCAATGCTTGGCCAGTAAGTGGTATCTTGTCCCCATTTACTCTGCCACCAAGCCTGAATAAACTCTCTAGACACCCTGAAACTAAGATAGGATAGCCTGCTCTTTGATTTGCCTGGAAATCAGGTAGAGGCAGATGAGGGACACAGTGTTTGTGAATACTTCCTGGAAGCAAATTTCTGGTACAAGCAGGGAACCGAAATTATCTGAATATACACAGCACCTCCTGTGTTGCAGAAATGTGAACCCAATAATGGGTTGTCATTATAAGCCAGGAAGTTGCAACATAACAAAAGTTTAATTCAAGCTAGGCTCAGTTTCTTCTACTCTATTCTATCCTTTTCCCTGTATTATTCCTTAATAAATGTCTAGTTTCCTAAAACAAAGAAAGAAAAAAATAACTAGTCATAAAATTCTACCTGAACTTCTGTCACCACTATCAGCACACCTCCTAGAAGAGTTTGATAATATGCTAATTATTAATTAGTGGAGAAATCTAAGTTCTCCATTTTCCACTGGTACTTTTCAGATATACAGGTGAATGCAGTTTCAATTTGAGATTTAGTTTTAATCTCTTACCACAGGTTTTTCAATGCTAAGAAAATAAAAACTCACTTATTTACAAACCCTATAAATATAAACTTCCATGGCAGATATGTTTGTACAGGATTAGGACAAATCAGAACAAACATATATGTATGAATTAGTGAACACTATGCCTTGAATATAACAAGATACAGCTTATTCACTGAATTGATTTGACAGAGACAAACAATCAGGGCCTTAAAAGTCCATATTTTATAGCTAAAATAGGGTGCTTAAAAAAGAAAACAAAGCCTAGCAATTAGAATTCCTCATCTGTATGCACTTGATGTGGTCGAGGCAATTGTTTTCATATTGTTTGTGACATAATGAGAGACAAGCAAGCTAGGGGCTTGGAGAACTGAAGGAGAAAGTAGGGTCAAAGATGCAGATAAATTTCACATTATCAGTGTGCTATAAACATTATTAAAGTTCTGGCAATTGAGGTTTAATTTAGACTTTTTTTCTGATATAATTAAAGTTCAAGGCAAGATGTTGAGTTGTCAACAAAGCATATGAATCTGAATGCCACCAGAGGATTCAGCTGAGAGATGTAGATTTCTTCCTTGTTTGTGTGTGATTACTGCCTCAAACTCTAAATCTAATTTGTACCCCAGAGGGAGAAGCTATATAGTAAAAAGAAGAGAAATTCTTACACAAAAATTTGACAGCTTTTCATCACTTATGAGACACACACACACAAATTAAATGAATGTAAACTTGCCATAGAACATGAGTGGAAAACACAGAGAGACTGTCACATAAAGCAAGGAAAAGAAGGTGCAAATTAGTTGGAATTGCTCAAAATAGTTGAGGCAAAGCTTGGAGAGGTTTATAAAACATTTTAGTTTAAAGATTTGAACATCATTTTTACCTAGAAGAAATAGAACTTGCCAATGCCATGGGGTATGAGAAAATGGGAATACAACAATTAATTACTGCAGGTATGTGGCTATCTCATCTCTTATGCTATGAGAGGAAAGATACACCAATCAGGTAGAGGACATGGGAACAAGGGAAGACAGTGTGCTTTCCTGTATTTCTGTTCTGTTTGATATCATAGGCAATATTTTTTTAGCCCATAGGAAAAAAAAATTGATTGCAGTGTTTATTTAAAACACAAGAAAAATAATATAGGGTGTGAAAAGGTAAAGCTTGTAAGAGAGAGTGAAAGTTAAATTGTAGGTAAGAAGGATTATTTTTAATGGAAGAAAATAACATTTCCTGCTGTATCATTAAAAAGTTTATAACATTTAATATTACTTTCTGCCATAGATTATCCCACCTACACACCTGAATCAATTTCCACTCATATAGTAATGAGATAAATCCAAATGTACAATTCCCAATGTGGGAATCTTTTTTTTTTTTATTGAGCATTCGTGGAACTCACAAAATGGTTCCTCATCAAACCCAGTCTCCCCCATGCCTCCAAACCCCGACAGAACTCATGAATTACAACATCCAAGCTGAGCCCTCTCCTGTCATGTTCCCAAACCTAGAGGTCCTTCTGTGTAGCTTGTTCATGGTTGTCTCACAGATTCATGCTTAGCTAGTTCTATTATGCAGCCAATGACTACCTGTCTAAGGAAGGCATAGCCCACACTGGTAACGGCCCTGTAAAGCAACCATCATGCATGTCCACAGGCATGGTCAAGTCTTTCCTCTCAGAAATATAAAATGCCAAGCTGAATATAAAGCTCACTAAAATGCCCTCTTTATTTCCAGTCTGGACTATCCCTCAGGGATCACTCTAGAACATATTAGCTGAGAATTCTAGTTCTTTCTTCCCCACACTTAGGTAGAATAATGTTGAATGAGCCAGTTTCGCATGATAGTATCATGAACTGCAGTACTGTTCCATTCAGATTCTGGAGATCTGGGAATTTTTTTAATCCATAAATCTTGCTTACTGTCTTTTTTAGTATTTTTTATTTAATGTGTTTCTGTGTAATGCCTGAATGTATATAAGTACAACCATATATGTAAGTACAATGCTCACAGAGTTTAGAAATGGGTGTTGGAGTACCCTGATCCTGGAGATAAGGAAGGTTGTTAGATGCCATGTGGATGCTGTAATCAAATTGAGATTCTCTGCAAGAGAAGTCAGTACCTTTAAATACTGAGCTAAACATGGATAATTAGACAATGGTGATAAATGGTGATACATGTACATGACACCATATTAGTTAATATGCAATCTTAGAGAATGACTTTGAAATGTAGAGCCAGATGATATGGGTTTTAGTTTTAGTTCTTAAGTACTCACCACATGGCAATGAACATTTATTTCATTTACTGTCTTGATGTTCAGGAATTTTTTTTGGGAAAAAATGAAGGAATGCAGAACTTACCTGAACAAGATTCCCATGAAGATTCTGTTTGGTGGGTAAACCTCAGATATTTTGAGAGAAAGTAAAGCCTTCTATCCTGCAGGGAAACCTCTTAAGTTTAGGTAGTAAAATAACTCAAAAGTTTCAGGAAGTCCAGAAAGTTGGCCAGGTTCACTAGGACTGCAAAAGCCAGAGATGAACCATGCTGTCTTGAATGGATACCATTCAACCTGTTGAGCTACCAGAAGGTTGTGCAGTATATTCCAGATTTCCTGATGTCATTAGCTGTCAACCATATTGTGTTACGATTTGGTTATGCAACTGTCTTTGAGGTTTTTCTGCTCTTGTGAGTAACCACTCACTAATAAATCTGTAAGTAATCCCAATAAAACTCATTAAATCACCAAGTAACATTTTTTATGATATCCTAAATTTGGACAACCAATGATTTAATATCTGGGAATTGTTCATGACTCTTTAGGAGTAGTGTCATACAATAACCACTGAACCTAGAGTTCAGTGATTTGATTCAACTGGCTGTCCAGTAAATTCCATAAATGAGGATGTTTCTGCATACCCCTAGCAGTTTAAAGGTGCACTTCCACACCTGGCTTTTCACATGGATGGAGTGAAATTATACCCTTGTCTTCCTGCTGTTTACACAAGATTTTTACTGACTTAGCCATATCCCCACCCAACACAAATGACCATGTTAGGTCCTTAGAGTCATCCATTTAAAACCAAGGAAAAACAGATGCCCTATCCCCAAGTTCTTAAAAAGGAGGGGAAATTAATTAATATTAGTTGTAATTAGTAGTCGTTCATAGAGAACATGTTTATAGTCATCAAGCTCCCCTTATTATCTTCCTGTAGTTTCTCAATAGTTCGCCTGAAGCCTTAGAAACTATCCTGCCTTCTACTCCAATAGGACTGAGTCTTTCTCTTATTGAAATTGTTTTGAATTAACTCATTTTGGGTTTTTCTGTTATTGATTGTTGTGCAACTTTTTACTTCAAATAATTTTAGGATTATTGTGAATATTAGATTAGTTAATATATGGAAAGTGTTTAAAATAGTGTGGGGCATGTAATCCTATTTGAGATGTACTTAGTTTATCTTAGAAATCATGGCGTTACATAGAATTTTCCTCCTGAAGAGTTCCCACACATATAGTGCCCCGCCCCTTCTCTGGCCTTATCAGTTCCCATGGTTATTAGGCAAAGCAATGAGCTGAAGCACCAATCTTTGTTTCAGAAAAGACTTAAGAATTTATTAGGTTTGTCTACAAATTGATGGAGGTAAGCATACATTCACTAACCGAGCAGAGATTCTCCTTTCCCAACGTGGCCACACCCAGAGTCCTGGCATGAATTCTGTTCCCTCTGCCCCAGCCCCAGGTCTCAGGCTTTTATACGCCTCAACAGTGTCCCAGAGTCCCATAATTCCATGTATGTTCCGGATCACGCCATCATGAAACCTCACTGCAGGGCTTGGCTTTGCTCTCAACCATTCCTTCTAAGTAAAGCAAATGCCACCCTTGTAGTTCACAACTTGTTAGGTGAAAAATCCACTTCAATGTAGATACACTGTGTACCACAAATGGTCTCTCTCAAGTTACAAAATACTGACCTAGCAGACAATATGTACTTTCTGGTGCCATAGTGTCATGGTTATTTTGCATAACTAACCACTTACTGATTGGACCTGAGGTCTATTTCAAATGTTTTGCTAAATGGACACATAGTTGAACTAACTGTTGTCTAACTATTTATGTTTATAGACATTGACTGATGCTTATCTCAGCCTTAATTAGAGACATTGTAGTGGGCAATAGTTAATACAAAGACTTTTCTGTTACGAGTGCTGAGAATAAGTGACTTTTGAGTATTCCGTGCTCAAAATGACAGTTGTATCATCTCTTTCAAGGTGCTGAAAACACCTCAGGAAGAAGCAGCAGAATAATTGTAAGAGCAGAAGGATGGGGAGGAGTTGTATGAAATGTGCCCTTTTGTCAATTACATGGTCATTGAAATCCTGAACCTAGAGAAGCTAGTGCAAGTTCTATAAGATCTGGGCACATGCAAAAAGACATTAAGGTAGATATGAAACTAGTGGAAAGAAGGGGCTCAAAAGGAGTCGAAAGCTAATGGGAAGGGAATATATTCACAATATATTTACATATGTATAACTTGTCAAAATTGTAATGTTTAATAAAAAAATAAATACTTTAATTATTAGTTGACTCTTGAATCATTCTTGAAGTAAGCATAACTTATATTAGATAGTATGTTAAATGGAATTTCTTATTGATACCTATATAAAACTAGAACATTTCCATCTCTGGATTTCTGTGTGTGTGTGTGCGTGTGTGTGTGTGTGTGTGTGTGTGTGTGTGTCTGTGTATGTGTGTTTGCCTGTCTGTGAACTCAAGCACCCACTTGTGCCTGCACACAATTATTAGATGTCTGTAATTACTCCAGTAATACTGCAACTTTCCAATTCTCCTAGCACCAGCTTTAGGCAGCCTTCCTTATCAACTCGATGTAGAGATAAAGTTACTTCCATTTGACAGTTTGGTCAGGAATGTATTTCTCGATCTGTAGGCTGTAATTCCCTTGTGGAGAGAAAACACGCATTACTACAATGCTTGATAGTTTAAAGGATTTGTTGTATTTGTGACTGCCAGTTCTTGCAAACTACTACAGCACTAAATATACTATGATGTTTTGTTCCAGTGAGCATTTAAAGGTATAACACTAGTCTCTCAGTGTACAGTATTTTATTTCTTTTGTTCATAGATTGAGATATATACATATCTCAAATATGGTGGCTATTTATACATGCATGCTTTTCATTTTTAGTTGAACTGTTTTTTATTGCTGTTTCCTATTCATATTTTAGAAATAAAAGCTCTGATAACATTACGCAGGCATTAGGTTTGTAGAATTATAATGCTGTAGAGCAATTTGAAGGGCAATATTTGTCTCTTGTGACTAACCTTTTGAAAGATTTTGAAAGAAGGCAACTTTCAGAAAACCTCATTGCCTCTGGGAAATTTCTTTTTGTGTGAATTCCTGTGGGCATTGAAATGTATTTGCTTCACTTCTATTAGTTTTATTGTGAAGAATTTAGCAGAAAGCAAGGGTGTCCAATAAAGACTTCAAAACCAGTCTTGTGAAACCACCTGCTAAGAGAGGTATTCTCAAATCCCCAGACTACATTTGCTCATAAATTTCTTGACTTTTTTGTTAGGTTTTACTCAACAAAGTTCCTTTCTGTGACTTAGAGACCCTATTTTAGCTTCACTGCATGATATTAAAAATAAAAACAGGAAGACAAGAAAATCTTTGACTGTTATATTCCCTGTAATTAATAATTGCATCAATAGATCTTTTCTAAAATTTTTAATAAAACCATAAAATCTAAAAATAACCAGTCTATCTCCAATCTCGTTAAGTATTGTAATTTACTAACAAAGCACCTAACTTTAATGAAGAAAACATACCTTGAAGTAATGAAGAAAACATACCTTGAAGTAATATATTACTTCAAGGTATGTTTTCTTTATATCTATCTATCTATCTATCTATCTATCTATCTATCTATCTATCATCTATCTATCTATCTGTCTATCTATCTATCTATCTATCTATCTATCTATCTATCTATCTATATGAAAGCAACATAAACCTTGAATATGAGCAATTCACTACATATAACCGTGTAAATCAAACTCTGTTTCAGTCAATATGATTAGGTCAATGGATTAGTTTACAAAGTTTTGTTTCCTTCATTACTATAAGTAATTACTGACAATTCTTATGGGTTTTTATGTCCCTGTGTTTTCTTTAAATCTTTACTAAAGGTTTGATTTAAAACCTTTTACTAAAGAATGCATCTTAGTAAATGGTATATATGTAATGATTCAAAAATATGAATGCTGATTCTTTTGGGGAGGTCAATTATGGTATGCTAGTGAGCAAGCCTGAAGTGCCTCCCCATCTTCTGGGGAACTAGAATTGAATCTGGTCCATGTACTTGGGGTCTGAGTTGAAGAAGGGATTCACCGACATTGGAGGCCCTCTCTCTGACTCTGGTGTTTTGGCTGGGAATATTTATGCCTGCGTGGCCATATAGACCATGAAGTCTACCACCATTTAGCTATAGTCAAATTTATTGTAATGCCAGGAAATGAGGTTGGAAAAGAGTTCACTGAGGTGAAAGAGTGAGTATTGCTGTAAAAGTTTTGGGGGATGATTTGTTCCTCAGTATAGCCCAGGATTCTATTTGACAGCACTCTGATACCTGTTTCACTACTTTATTGATGCCACTTTATTAGGAGCTTTCTCTAGGCAGAAAGTCAGATCTACAATGTGAATATATCAAGGTTAAGAATCACCTTCCCACTCACAATAACCTCAAAAACAATAACATACCTAGGAACAAACCTAACCAAAGACACCAAAGATCTCTACAAAAAAATAAATAAATAAACCCCTGAAGAAGGAAATCGAAGAAGATATCAGATGATGGAAAGACCTCCCATGCTCATGGATTGGGAAAATTAACATAGTAAGAATGTCCATTCTACCCAAATTAATATACAGATTCAATGTGATCCCAATTAAAATCCCAAGGATACTCTTCTCAGGCTTGAAAAAAAAGTTCTTAATTTCAGATGGAAAAATGAAAGACCCCTGAATAGCCAAAGCAACCCTAAGCAAAAAGAGCAATATGGGGGGATCTCTATACAAGTCTTCAAACTATACCACAAAGCTATAATCATAAAAACAGTTTGCTACTGGCACAAAAACTGTTGAACAATGGAACAAAACTGAAGTTCCAAACATGAGCACATACAATTTTAGCCTCCTCATATTTGACAAGGGGGCCAAGAAGACACAATGGAGGAAAGGCAGCATCTTCAGCAAGTGGTGTTGGCAAAACTGGATCACCAATTATAGAAGAATAAAGTTAAACTCCTACCTCTCATCCTGTAAAAAAGTTAACTCCAGATGGATCAAAGACCTCAACGAGAAACCCAGAACTCTGAAGGTGATAGAAGAAAAAAGTTAGCAGCAGCCTACAAACATAAACACTTTTGGCCATGAAGTCTAAGCAGTTTGTGGTGAGGGTGAAATTAAAAAAATGTTATCTGGAATGAGTTGTTATACTTCTCTTGGTTCATTCCTATCACAAACATAATGGCATCATCAGAGAGGCAGATATTATGGCTCTCTTGACTCTACTCTTCAAGAATGTCCTAACCTTTTTAATGGAAGTATAAACACTAGTAGATTCTACAACATATTGGCTATCACCATCACCCCATTTGATCTTGGCATGATCTTACTCTTTGAAAGTGGAAACAACCTTTCAATTGAAGACAAGCCTTCCAGTCTTAGGGTTGACTGTGATGGAACTTTCTGTGGACTGAACCACACTAAAACACATAGACAATGTGGTTGAGGTCAATGAAAGTTTCATTGGTGGCCAGGATCCACTCTGCTAAATTTGAAGGCAGCACCAATGATCAGATACTCCAGGTTACCTAGTCTACTTACTCTAAATATCATCATCTGGTCTCAGGGCAGAAACTGGCCCTACATGAAAAGATGCAGCTCTCTGGAAGAGAGACTTTCAGAGAGTGCATTATTAATTCTTGGAGTGTCATAAATTTCAGATAGACTTGTATACGATTCACATGTATTCATTTCTTTTAATATTCAACACAAAGTTTGAGTCATATTTATTATCCATTCTTTATGAATAAGAAAAATAGGATACTAATAACTTTCTCAAAGAAAAAAATTTTCATAAGAGAATGAGTCAGTATTTGAAACATGAAGCCTGGAATTCAATATTCTGTTTTCATTTGTTTTGGCTTTCTGAGATATGATCTCTTTGTAGCTTTTGGTGGCCTAAGTCTCACCATGCAGCCCAGGATGACTTTGAGTTCATAACAATTCTCATGTTTTTAACTTCATGGGTTACAGTTATGTACTACAACAATGTGTTATCATGATTGATGTAATTATTCAATTTTTAACAGATATACAAACTGCTTACTTAGGTTTGCACCTTTGGATTTGAACAAACACTTTTATAACACATATATCTCTGTATATATTAACTACTATCAAATATTCATTTAATTTACAATTATAATGTTAATATCAATCAACAATTTCATTTCTTCTTCTAAGGCATCTTATTTTTTCTCAGCCATGCTTTGTGTGAATTATTTCGATGCCACTGTGATATTCCGAGATGTTTCTATTCTCATCAGTGATATTGATCAAAATTTCTAAATTTTCTTGGATTACAAGTGAAAAAAGTATGACCTAATATATTGGAAAAGTATAATGCTGGGATAAAGCAAGGTTTGTGAGATAGGACTGTCAGCATCTTTGTCCTCATTGTGTAGACCATGTGGCCTTGTTGCTGTAGTTCTGTTGTGGCAGGCATTATGATACAATAGGCACATAGTAGAGGAAACCTGTTCACTCATGCCAAACTTAATTGGAGGAAAGTGTCAGTCATTAATTCTCCTCAGGCTCACATCTCCAGTGATCTAAACACCTTCTACTGGCATTCACCTTCAGAAGCTCCTACCATCCCCCAAGTGCACCACATATTGGTCTCGAGGCATCCAATGCATAGTCCTATGTGAGACATTTCAAATCCAAGATGCAGCAGGAAGTTTGTGAGATAAGTGATTCCACTTAACATAATTTCAAACTCTGATATTTATTACCATATCACTTAATTATTAAGAAATCTTCACTGACTTCATGTTTTTCAGGTATTTAAAAGGATTGCACCATGTATTGTCTAAATTTACTTAGAATAATTTCTTAACAAAATTGTAAGTGAATTTAATTTTTTTTTCTTTGTCTTTTCGAGACAGGGTCTCCCTGTAGCCCCAGCTGTCCTGGAACTCACTCTGTAGACCAGGCTGGCCTTGAATTCACAAAGATCCGCCTCAGCCTCCCAAGTGCTAGGATTAAATTTATTACCATGATACCCTGATTCAGACCTTCCTGTTGATAACTTCCATAAGCTAAATGCATGAAGTTCTTTCTGGAGATAAGCATCCCACTCTGTCTTTTAGGAAAAAAAAAAAAAACAAAACGAACAGTTCCCTGCTTAAAATTTTATTGAAAAAAATAATCTACTCTTGTGTTAAAGAGATCTTTGGAATTTTAATGCATTTTCATAGCTGTGAGTTTACATATGGACTCACAATAATGGCGACATCATGCATAAGTCTCCTGTAAACTTAAGCCAAAGAAAAAACCCCAGCATAGACATGGAGAAGTGGGCAAGAAATCCCAACCAAATCTAAGGAACTTTTGGCAACTGAAGACTTCTGAGAGGCTGAGAGGCAGCTCTTACAGGGTCTGGAATTTTGGTCTGTTGAGCAGGCTACAGTGGATGGATTCTCTGTGAGCGAAATGTGGGAACACGAATCATATTTTATAGGCTGCATTGTTTATATAGTGGAGTATTTTGAATTGGGTGAGTGGCTGTGGAGTGGTGTAGATTGTGGTGTACATCTAATCACCATCAAGCTATATTCTATGGAAATTGCAAAAATTTCAATTAAAAATGACTTTCTTCTATTTGCAACACTGTACATAAATTCTCAAACATCACAAATTTCTTTATCTTAACAATAAAAAATGATATTTATGAAATAAGTTCAAGCTGAATGCTATTTCTGCATAACCCTTCTTATTAACATAAGACTTTGTATATGCCTAAGAAAACCCATGAATGATTATTAAATGAGACAATAATCCATGAAACAGTTTGAAGTAATAATTTGGAATGCTGACCAGAGTAGATTAGAACAATGTATTTCATAAGGCCATACTATGGGATGCAACTTTTCACATTTTTATAAGAAATGCATAGTAAAAGTGTTCATAATATTTGGCTTTGAGATTAGATAAATTAACCCTATTTGCTTTGGCTTTTAAATTGCAGAAATTAAATCAACTTATTTTGAAGTATGTTTTTAAATTTTTACTCTGAGTAAAGAAATAACTGAGTTTTTTTTTTTACTGATATACAAATAACACTAAAACAGTAATGATTAAAGAAAAATTTGCTGAAACAATTAAATGTCCCTATAAATTAGTATAAAATTATAATAAATATGAGAAGTCCATATGAAAAAATATTACTAAACACATATTTTGTTACTAAATATATTTTTAAGTTCAAAAATGTTTTCGCCAATAAAAAATTAGAGACATGATTGAAAACACAAAAATTGCTGTGTGTTTCATAGGATTAACTGACAAAGCACTGGAGCTATTCACCCTCACTTTGAAGACATGGTATAATGGCCTGTAGGTAGTGCTTTCTTCACAATGTCATATACATCCTGACAACCTGGAAAAGCTTCATGCAGTTCTTTCTTTATTGGCCTGACAGAAAGAGAAATCTCTGCCATGTTAAAGATGGGCGGGGGGGGGGGGACAAACAAACAAAAAAGAAAACAGGGAACTTACAAACACATGCTGTCCTAGCACCTTTGCTTCCGGCACAGGGAAAGTGACAGGGCAGGCCTCTAGGAAGGTGAGTTCCAGGACCTTCCCAGCTCTGGCAACTCCAGTGCAGGGTACCGAGACCATCAGAGCTCTGTTTGTTCCAGCCCAGGGTCCTAGGACCATTCCAGCCCAGTTGCTTCCAGCACAGGGCGATTGAAAAGCTGGGCTTCTTGGCAGGCATGATCCAAAACCATCCCAGGTCCATCACTTCCAGCCCAAGGTTCCAAGACCATCTGAGCCGAGTCACTTCTGGTGCAGGGTTTCAGGACCACCCTAGCACATTTGTTTCCAACACAGGGAGAGTGACAGGGTGGGCTTCTCAGGAGGTGGGTTCCAACACCTTTCCAGCCCTGGTGCCTCCAGAACAGGAGTCCAGGTCCATCAGAACCCTATTGGTTCCAGCCCAGGATTCAAGGACCAGCCCAGATTAGCCCAAAAACTTCAAGCCCCGGTAGTTTCCAGTGAGGGGTGCCAAGGCTATCTGAACCCCATCGCTTCAGGTGCAGGGTCTCTGGAGCTGCTCCAGCTTCCAGACTGGATCAGGTAAGGCCCTAAGGTCACCTTGGCAGCAACAGGATTGGGAGGGCAAAATCAAGTGCTGCCCTCCTGCCTTGCAGCCATCCTGGTGGTAACAGAGAAGGTGACTCAGAGCACAAAGTTACAGAAGAGACAGCAACCTTCCACCTGAGAGGAACAAGCCTTCAAACAAATGAAGAAACACTTCAATTTCACATTAGACTATAAACAACAAATCAAATCCACATGCCAAGAGTAAAAAGGAAAATCAACAACATGGGAAAAGCAAATAATAAATCCTCAACAAAATCTAGCAGCCCTATGGAAGACTCCTACAATGAGTTCTTCCTGGAGATAAGATCTCAAAAGAAGAATAATAGACATACTCAATGAAATGAAGAGAAAGAATGACAAACTCAGAAATAAAGTGGAAAAACTGAAAAAATCACATGCTGAAATAAGCAGGAAACCAATCAGTGAATCAAGGATCTAGAAGGAGAGAATGACAAATTCCAAAGGAAACTGGAAATACTAAAGAAATCACAGGATGAAGTGAAAAAGAAAACTGCACACTCATCCAATCATCAAGAAAAGATGGGAGAAAGCTTCAATAACAGATTGGATGAATATGTGAATTCCTGGGAATCACCAAAGCTCAACTAAGAAGAGATTGGCTGCCTAAATAGACCAATAATACATGAAGAAATCGATGATGTAATAAGTAGCCTCCCAACCAAAAAATGCTCAGGCGCAGATTGTTTCACTGCAGAATTCTATAAAATATTTCACAAAGACTTACAATCATTACTACTCAAGTTGTTTAGAAGGTTACAAACGGAGGGAGTTCTCCCAGATTCCTTATATGAAGTAAGTATCACACTATTACCAAAACCAAGTAAAGATACAACCAAAATGGAGATCAATAGACCCATCTCCCTAATGAACACAGATGCCAAAATTCTAAACAGGATACTGGCAAATGGCATACAGACCCATATCAAGATCATCCATCATGACCAAGTTGGGTTCATACCAGAGATGCAGGGATGGTTCAACATATGATAATCAATAAATATCATCAAGCATATAAATGGACTGAAAGACAAAAACCACACCAACATCTCAATTGACACAGAGAAAGCCTTTGACAAAATCCAGCATCCCTTCATGTTTAAAGTCCTAGAGGGAATTGAACTGGAGCTACATTCCTCAATGTAATCAAAGCCATATACAGGAAACCCACAGTCAATATCATCATAAATGGGGAAATGACAGAATCATTCCCCTTAAAGGTAGGAACTTGGCAAAGCTGCCCCCGTCACCACTCCTTTTCAATATAGTGCTTGAAACCCTTGCTAGGGCAATAAGGCAAGAAAAGGAAATTAAATGAGTTCTAATTGGAAAAGAAGTCAAGCTATCCCTTTTTGCTGATGATATGATTGTCTAACTAAGGGATGCTAAGAACTCCATCAGAAAACTCCTAGAAATGATTAAGTACTTCAGTAAAGTGGCAGGATACAAAATAAATCTAGAAAAATCAGTAGCCTTTCTTTACACTAACAACAAGCAACTGAAGAAGGAATACAAGGAGACCTTCCCACTCACAATAGCCTCAAACAAAATAAGATACCTAGGAACAAATCTAACCAAAGACACCAAGGATCTCTGCAACAAAAATTTTAAACCCCTGAAGAAGGAAATTGAGGAAGGCATCAGAAGATGGACAAACCTCCCATGCTCATGGATTGTGAAACTAAATATAGTAAAAATGTCCATTCTACCCAAACTCGTATAGAGATTTAATGCAATCCCAATCAAAATCCCCAAGAGCTTCTTCACAGCCTTGGAAAAAAAATCCTCAATTTCATTTGGAAAAATAAAAGACCCCAAATATCCAAAGCAACCCTGAGAGAAAAGAACAATAGAGGGGGGATCTGTGTACCAGACATCAAACTATACTACAGGGTTATAATCATAAAAACAGCTTGGTACTGGCAAAAAAAAAAAAAAAAAAAACCTGTTGACCAATGAAATAAAACTGAAGATCCAAACCTGAGCACATACAATTTCAACCATCTCATATTTGACAAGGGAGCCCAAGAAGCACAATGGAGGAAAGACAGCATTTCAACGGGTTTTGGCAAAAAACTGGATCACCACCTGTCAAAGAATGAAATTAACCCTACCTCTCGTGCCCTGGACAAAAGTTCATTCCAGATGGATCAAAGACCTCAACGTGAAAACCCTAAACTCTGGAGGTGATAGAAGAGAAACGTGGCAGCAGGCTACAAGATATAGGGTTAGGAAAAGACTTCCTAAATCAGACATCAGCTGAGCAAGACTTAAGGTCGACAATTGACAAAATGGGATCTCTTAAACTAAAAAAAAAAAAAAAAAAAGAAACAATAACGGAAGTGAAGAGAAAATCCACAGAGTGGAGGAAAGTTTCACTGCAGATACATCTGCAAAAGCATTTATTTCCATTGTGTACAAGCTACTCAAAAAAACAAAGAAGAAAGAAAACAAATAAATACTCAAAAATGGAGCAAGAGAACTGAATAGAGACTTCACAGAGGAGGAATTAGAGATGGCTGAGAAACATATTTATTTATTTATTTATTTATTTATTTATTTATTTATTTATTTGTATGAATGTATTTTCTGCATGTTGGTTTGTGCACCTGTGTCATGCAATGCTGCAGAGGTCAGAAGAGGGCGTCGGATTCCACTGGAACTGTAGTTCTGGAATTGGAGTTACAGACTCTTCTCAGCCGCCATGGGTCTGGAAATCGAACCCCAGTCCCCTGCAAGAGCAGGTGGCATTCTTAACGCTTGGCATCTCTCCAGCCCGAGAAACTCTTCAAAAACTGTTCAACATCATTAATAATTGGGAAATGCAAATTAAGACCACTCTAAGGTCTCATAAGAGTGGCTAGGATCAAGTAACAATTGATACCAAGTGTTGAGAGCTTGTGGGGAAAGTGGTTCACTCATCCATTGCCGGTGGGAATGTAAACTTGTACAGCCACTATGGAAAGCAGTGTGGAGAACCCTTGGAAGAATCAAAATGAGCTTGCTATTTGACCCAGTCATACCACTCCTGGTTATATTACCCACTAGGTCATCTTATTGCAGAAATACATGCCAGCTATATTTTTGATCTGGGGCCATAATAGCAAAAGCTGGAATCGACCCAAATGCCCCTCCGACTGACGAGTGGTAGAGAAAAATGTGGTACATGTACACAATGGAGTTCTATTGCTACTAGTAACGAAACTTTGCAGGTAAATGGATGGAGCTAGAGATATTATATTAAATGAGAACTCAGTCCAGAAAAAACAAATGACGAATGTATTCCCATCTGGGATGCTAGCACCAATAACCTAGTTGTAACTAAACTATTATTTTGAGGGATCATATTAAAAGAACAGCCGAAAGCTGCATCAGAAAACGACCAAATGGAAATTGGTGGAAAGGGAGGGGGTGGGAGGGCGGGGAGGGGAATGGGTCTATATTGACTAATGTATTTAATTGAGTGTGAGTTCAACACGCATCCATTTTGCCAGACTCTTGTCTACAGGTTACATGAGTTTTAGGACTTAGTAAAGTAATATGTGTATATTAAACAGCATCGGTTTAAAGGTTGACATAAAACAGTAATGCATCTGAGTTAATTGGAAATATAAATTGTTGTAGTCCACATTTATTTTACTTAAAATATTTATAACAATAACTTTGGGATTGGCACATACAAATCTCTATAAGTTTTCTGTTGTACAGTATCATCTTGTAGCATTCTCTTTTACCTGTAGGATGATTTGACTTTAGGAATTAAGTTTGCCTCCTAAGTTAATGACATAGTCTCCCAAAACAGCTTGGGTGAATTTGATGAAATCTGCACCTTGATTCCTGCCTATACCTATGTGTACTACAACTGCCTTTTTGAGACTCATGCGTCAAAAAATAAAACCCTAAAATAAAAAGGGGGGATACAGATATATATGAAACCTTTTTGTCAAAAACTTTGCAATTCAAATCTTAAAACTAAGCATGGGAAAAGATTTGTATGTTCCCACAGGTCAAAATGTCACCAACTTAATGACTGAGAAAGAAAAGATACAGCTTTGCATTGTGTAGGATGTACCAGGAAATGCCAGCAGAAAGGTTGGCCTGTCTGAACATTGAAAGGAAGAAAAGCCTCAGACTGCTACAGGCATCAAACACCTCTATGGATCCTAATTGTAACAACTGTTTATAATGAGTCCTAATGAAACTTGCCTTCTAGGTGCCGCAAAGTTTTAATACAAGAGATTTTCTTACCTCCCCTTCATAGAACAAGGAGGAATATGATGGTGATGAGGTCGTTCTCTAACTGTAAATTGAAGCCAACTGTTATAGAGGTAATCTCTTATAAAACCAGTAATACTGACTTCTTTAATTGACTAACAGACATAGGAACTGTGAAAAGGATTATTCTTTATTCAGATCCAAATAATCCTAAAGTCTCCTTAAGCTTTGTATTTAAGCAAAATGTATTAATACAGGAGTTCTCTAATATCAGCAATGGATTATTCTACCAAGGAGATGTTGGCGAGGGGATCCACATGCCCCCAAAAGGTAAAGGCTTCTTGCCTGTAAACTGGGATACCTGCAAGAAGAGAGGCAGTAAGGCACTGCTGTTGAAGACCTGATGTAAGCATGGGAAAGATGTATTGAGACCACACTTGCAAGTGTAGAGTTGGTCTCTGGAATACCAGAGAGTGTTACTAAAATCCAATAAACCAATAAAGCAAATTAGGTCTCCTTGAGTCAAGCAAGACTCTTCCATCAGCACCAGCTACACCTCACCTGCCTGGAAATACTGTGCAGCAGTGGCAGCCATATGTCTGTATATCCCAAATCTAATTGGCTATTAGCTCTCTCCTTGGAGGAATAATTCATGTCTGATGCCACAAGCTTACATCATCCAGTGGTTAGGAGATGTTATAAGCCACAGTAAGACCCTGTCACATTTTACAGAAAAAACTTAATTCACAGATTAACATACCGTCCAAACATCAGTGTCAATACCAAAGTAACAAACCATAACAATTAGTACTGTTTAAATACCTATATATCTAATTGTTTGTGCTTCATTAGTAGGATTGAAAGGTTATTCCTGGACAAACTGTCAGCCCATGAAAGGAAACAGCCAGAATTGACCAGAGTCCAAAACAACAGCTCCAGAGTTTTGCTTCTCGTCCACCTGTGCCCCTTTTCTAAGCCTAGGGAACAATCTGAGGAAGAGGGGGCATGGTAGAATGTAAGGGCTTGTATTGGAGTGAATGGTGAAACTACAGCAATATAGACTGGACACTTATTTGATCAACTTGATTGTACATTCAACACCCCCACACACACAGCTGGATGGTGGGACCCTTGGGCTGTGTGGGTTTGGGCACATCTGCTTGCAAATTGGTTTAACATGAAGGATGCTTGTACTCATAAATTATTACTTATTGTTAAAAAATGAAAAAATAAAGAAATAATAGAAGAAAAAAATTCAGCACAAAAGAGTATGGAGTTAAGTATCTAAATATATCTACTCATGCATTTATATCTGACATAATGTGATTATATTTCCTTGTTTGAGAAGAATTAATATATCTTATGGATATAATATTTATATATTGTTAATTTAAGGAAAGTCTATTTGCTATTAACTCCTTGTTGTTTGGTCATATTAATTTGTTTCTATTTTAGTTTAAGCCTCTTTGTTACAAAGATGCCTAAATTTCTAACAGAATTTTCTTTTAATTAAAAATTTTTTTTTAATTTTATTTATTTTTGTATGTGCATGAATGTACTGTCTGCATGTAGGTTTGTGCACCCGTGTCGTGCAATGCCGCGGAGGTCAGAAGAGGTTCTCGGATTCCCTGGAACTGGAGTTCTCCTGGAATTGGAGTTACAGATGGTTCTCAGCCATCATGTGGGTGCTGGGTATCGAACCCGGGTCCTCTGCAAGAGCAGTCGATGCTCTTAAATGCTAGGCTATCTCTCCAGCCCTCAGAATTTTCTTTAAACAATTCAATCTCTTAGTGGTCTTAGAACACTTCCTGAAAAATTTTATATTACCTGAACTAGAGATAATATCTTACTGAGTAACAAGCTTAATATTTTCAGTCTGCACCTGGCTCTGCACAAAGTGCTCTACTAAGTCACTGCTGCAAACATCCTTGTAATTCTGGTATAGTTCATGGAGGAAAAACAACAATATATGTGTTTGAATAATAATATATGGATTTCAATTTTATTTATTTGAATATTTAATATGTAAGTAGACTCTACTTCATTTCTACTCCTCTTTCTCCTCCATGCAATTCTTCCCTTATCCCCCACACCAACATTTTTCAAATTCATGATCTCTTCTCTACTAACTCTTGACACACAGGCACACACAGACACACAAAATTTCCTGCATAAAATTAACTTTGCCCCTATTTGTGTTTTGAACTGACCAAGTAAGGCTGGATGATGGTCTCTGAGGAAAACTTATTCTCCCTCCTTCTGCAGCAACTATGGCTGCTGGTCCTCAGGCTCTTACTGTCTTTGCACTCTTCCACAAGTTTCCCTGAGCATTACTTGTAGGGATTGTGTGCAATTGTATTTGTTAGATTCTGGACTTGAGTGTTGTCCTTTATTCTCTGCATTTTGTCTAAGTGTGGATCTTTGTAGTAGTCTCTGTTTGCTGATAAAAGATGCATCTTAGATGAGGGTGGAAAGCTGGATGCATTTATGGTTATAAAGAAACGTAATTAGAAGCCAATTTTTGATGAAGGCTGCATGAATGATAAAGATTTTTTTTTTTTTTAGTTTCTGCATGGAAGCAAAATTTTGTTCTTGTTTCGTTAGACAGCAGTTATTTAGTTAGATAATTTCCATTTCCGTTTTAGTCTTGCTTCTTTTCCTTAATAATCTAAAAATAAGATTTTAAAATTCAACCTTTTTTCCTTAGTTACATTAGATAGACTTTTAGAATTCCCTTGAGTAATTAAATGGTTTACATGTAAAATCATTAGTTATTTACCAGAAGATAAGTGCCCAGAAAAATACTAGGAGTCCTCACAGATGATACTATTTTGGGTTTATGCCTTCTGGCCTTCTGGAGTGCTATTGAAGTGAGCAAGTAGCTGCAGGATGTTGTGAGACAGCGAAGTGGGTATAAGTTAGAGGTTACACCATGGGCATGCCAGCTGCTGCCAGGAGGCCTTGGAGAAATGTAGCAGATTTTCACTGTTGATATTTAAACAATGATGTAATGCTAGATATCATCTCTTTTCAGATGAAGCTTTTCAAATCTTTTAGTCAATAAAAAAATCAGTGTCTGAAATCTAAAAGTTCTTTCTGAGCTAGAGAAAATACACTAGAAATATGGATGAAATCTACATCACACAGTCAGATTTAATTGTCTATAAATCATGAATCTTTTGACTGTTTTCTGACTATATCCTGATTAGTTTCTTTTTTTCTTCTTTTAACTCTCTTTCCTAACAAACACCATTTCATAAAGTACATTCATGATCATTGTAATTCCATATAACTACCTGTGCATACCTCTTCAGAAGAAGTTCTACTGGAACAAGAAACTCAGGTATATTTTTCAGCCCATAAAATTATTCATTGTTTTTAATGCCACCACAATGAAATATCTATTGTGACTAGCTTAAAAGTTTAAATTTTAGAAAAATAAATACTTAGTTTAGATATTTAGAATTTCTAAGGTAAGAACCTTGCCTTGACTCACTTTTAGTGAGGGTCCCAAATGGAGGCACAAAAGATGATGGGAATGCATATGGAAAACTCAACAAATGAGCAAGCAAATACAGAAAAAAAATATTTGCATCTCAAAGCTTGAACAGAGTTATAAATTTGAGTCCCACTTTTCCCCTTGAGGGCACATCTTTAACTTTTCAAATTTTCCATCCTTTCTTCCTAATGATACTCCAAGAACAAGAGGTATAACTCATTGACTTTTGGAGGACATTCAAAATAACCTTCTGTCACAAGTACACAATGGTTTGTGTCTTTCTCAAGCTTCAAAATACATTCAGTTCATCTCAGCCAAATAGTTCCAAAGCCTTCATGACTTTTATTTAATGTGTATGAGTGTATTGTCTGGAGGTAGGTAAGTGCAGTTCCTGTGGATGTCAGAGCATTGGATATCCTGGAACTTGAGTTTCAGATGGTCATTAGCTGCCTTGTGAATGATGGGAAATAAACACAGGTCATCTGTAAGAGCAATCCATGCTCTTAACCTCTGAGTAATCTCTCCAGCTCCTAGTCCCAAAGTCTTAACTATTTCCAAAGTAGTCAAAAGTCCAATCTCAAAGTTTCACCTGTGATGCATTGAATTCTCTCAGCTATAAGCCCTGGCAAAATTCAAAAACACAAATAGCATGCTTTCTAAACATAAGTGTACAGTAAACAGTTCTACTCCAGGAAATAAAAATGTGTATTTGGAAAACATGAATCAGCCCAGAGCAGTGCTGTAGTCTACAATAGAAAACTTCAAATTCTTAAGCTCTATGCCCAACATGCAGGATATACTGTGGTAACAGATCTATTCCCAATGGCTTGAGAAAGGACAAGTCTATGTCATTTGCAGTTATACTTCACACGGCTACTATCTTTGTCATGTTGGTTTCAAAAGTCTTCTGTATTTGTTGCATGTTGCTGGGACCTCTGCCTTTTCTTGCTTTCTCCTTCAACCCCAGGATCACTTCTATAGTTCCACTAATCTCTGCATCAAGAACTCGCTCCCTGAAACATACTGCCTAGGACCCAGGTTTTACTTTAGAATCATGGTGAAAGTTGATGAACACTTTCAAGTGATAGTCTGATTACCTAAAAAACTGTCTGGTCTGCATAATTCCAAGGACTGAACCTAAGGCAGCTTCCCAAGGCCATACTTGAGTTATGGATGCAGAGGCCTTTGAATGTTCTGCTGACAATCTACATCCTCGAAGTGGCTTTAAGTTTAGACAATACCCTGAAAATTTTCCCTGACATGACTCTATTATGGAAGTTCCTGGAAAAAAAATTAAAACTGCTATATCTCTGAACATGACAATTTGTTTGAAAACTCCTGAAATGTGCTCATGGAGTCTTTAACATTCAGTTGCAAAACAATTGGATTCTTTAGCTAATGCATTATCTTCAGATATTTCACTCTTCTTGCCATTTCCTTAAATGATTTTTCACTTCTTTCCTAACTGGGTTCACATTTTTTGTTACTTTTTACCTTTGATTTTTAATGCTGAATTGAGAAAAATGGTCAAAATCTATCTGTGCCATTGCCTGAATATTTAAATATTTTGACATCTCTATCATGTAAACTCGTCGGTAACTTTAAAATTCTGCCTAGTGAAGTCGCAATGCGTGGGCCCAATGTAATCTTATTCCCTGTCATGCAATGTTAAGAACAGCTCTTTGTTATATAATGTAATAGAATCCATATTTCTGCCAGGAATCTCACCAGTTGCATCTTTCTGTTCATCCTTCTATCAGCATTCTAGTCTTCTTGATCCTCATTGGAAATTTTTCTATAATGCTCAATTAGCCATGCTCTAACTAAAATTATTTTTTAGATGAGTTCAGAGTTAGACTTAGTTAATTGGCATGTTCCTCCAAGTGTTTGTTACTGTTCACTATTTACATACCCCTACATCTTCAGGTGTTGTCCTATAACTTGGTACTTAATCTCAGTATTAGAATTGTGTTTACAGGATCCATAAGTGATATTTTTTTTTTTTTGCTTCCTGGTGTTGCATCTGGAATAATTTCTAGATGTTCCACCATGCTGTTACTCTTCTTCCTTAAACTAAATGGAAGTTCAGTTGCTTAATTTCAGGTCTTTTTCTATATGTTAACTCTCTGTCTCTGGTCAGTCTTCAGTGCTGGAGTCATTACATGGATCAACATCAGAAAATTGCCCATGCAATAGCTCCGGACATACCAAGTTCATATTGTGTTGTCATAGCTATAGTGAGAGTGCTCCTTATATTTTTAATTTTGGAAAGGAAATAAGCAATTAAACGTAAATGAAAAAATCAAGAAAATTTCATTTTGGAATATAATAAGGGGCAAAGGAGACAAAAGCATTTATAGAACACAATTGTTTTCACATTTTTTTCTTTGAAATTGCTGGTGTTTGTGATTCAAATAATAAAAATGTATTTTGTGGCAACTGTTCTAGTTGGATTAGAAGACTCGAAATTAAACAATCAATGAAAACCTTGAATCCCTGAAATTACCTATTAAAATGCAATTTTATGCTTAACAAAATTATTAGTATGAAATATACTTGATGCTATACACTCCTCCTAAACTGTTAAGAAAAGAAAATCATTTACCTACTTTTGTATTGCATATCCCTTTTCCTTAAAGGGCTCCCCTAGAGTACCTGCAGTAAATTCCTAGAACTCTAGTATAATCTTTGTTAATCATACATAGCCATTACTGTTGTCTTTAATTTCTCTGTGGTGATTTAGCTTCTACATTAGGCAATATTGTTTTCCTGAAGTATTCCAAAGCTGAATTCAATACACTTTTATTTTCCTTTAATTGGATAAACTTAAATTCTGTGGTAACGTTTTCTCACAGGGTTGGTATACAACATTAAAGCAACTATTAAATAATTGCTTATTTTTGCAACAATTGGCGTCTATCACATATTAATTAACCTTGATGCCTTTTTAGCCTTCTAGGTTTACTCTGATATTTTAAAACCTGAATTAATTTACATTGCAGTGGAGTTTTCTACTCTGCTGCTTGTTTTCTGTTTGTTCGTTTCTGTTTTGAAACAATACATTGGAAACTTAACTTATCACATGATGTGGAATCATTTAGAGTGACTGAATTTAATTCAGAAAAGTGCTAATCTGTTAGGCACTGATTTGTTTGAATATTTTGTTCAAAATAGATTTCTTTTTATGTAGGCTTCAAGAGAAGAGGCCAGCAGAGTTTTCCTCTGAAGGCCCCATGGTCTATGTTGCAACTCTCATATCTATCATGAAAGTATCAGTAGACAGTAAATGAATGAGCACGGCTGTGCTGTTTAGGAAGACAAGATGTAGGCCAGAAAATGCTTGTAGGTTGTGGTTTGAACACCAGAATGACAGGCATTCAGGTTAGTTCTCTGGAACTCAGTGGAAAATTTTCTGCTTCTTTGAGGTATCCCAATCACATCAAGTCACTGAAATATTTATGAAAGTGCCTATATCAATAAAGTAGGAAAGGGTGTTAGTTCAACAGCCTGAAAGGAGAAGAGGGCATGTTCTCTGCTCATTACATGTACCTCTTGTTTAGACAGTGGCCAAATAGAATGAGCCTTTGGTGAGCACTCAATAGCAAGAGGAAAGACCAAGGCTTTATATACTAAGAAATAGATCTTGGGAAGTTGACATCATCACAACTTCATTGTGCATGCCCTTTGTGAACCCTTATGCTTTCTGTGATAGAGAAAGTCTGGTACCTAGTTACTGAACCCATGTCTCAACTGTTGAACTATTGGGAAGTGTAGGATGTCTAAGCAAGGCCAAAATCTTCCCTTTGCACTTGGAAATAGTTCCTTGACCGGATACTGCCACAATTAGTAAGTTATCTTGCTTCCCTTAAACTCGACATTTAAAATAGGCCTGGAAAGAGACAACAGAAACAAGTGCTCATTAATAATTTAGAAACAAAATATTGGATAAAAAGCAATAAGGTATTTCTCTCCAGGAATTGTGAAAACTTCCTGAAACAGAATAAACAGAACCATAAAACTAGTAGCATTCAGCCAAGGGGATGATATACTGGGTCAAAGTGCTTGCCTTTTAAGTATGAGGACTTGAATTGAATCCATAGTATTCCTATATAAAACTAGGTGAGGCTGCTCATGCGTGTACTCATCATTGAGGGATGGAGAATAGATGATACCAAAATTCCCTTGCCAGCCAGTCTAGCTGGAGCTGGGAGATTTGGGTTCAGTAAGAAATCATGTCTAAAGGGCACTGAACCTGTGAGGTCTGTAAGTATGTCCAGTGCTTTTAAACACTGATCCATCTCTCCAAGAACTTTTGTTCATTATTTAACTATCTGAACCTCATAGGTTTAATTTTCATCATAAAATACTGAATATAGCCCATTGTTCTTTCAATAAACTCTGTCCACTGTAGAATATGAGGACTTTCCCCTCATGGTTTAGTGGATTTAAAGGAAATGATATTCTGTGGGGATAAGACATGACAGAAGAGAGCTACATACTTAATACTGGCTTAGGAGAAGAGCAAAGTACAGATTGGAAATATATGGTGTTTAAATATATGGCGTGTTGTTTTCAAACCATCATAAAGGGAAAATAAGATAAATTGGATATCATTTCTGTAATGCCAACTGGTAAGGAAAATGATTTATCTGTCCATAATCTGAAAATACATCTTTTTTAAAGAATCTTTTCTTTAAATTTTATTTATTTTTTATGTGTATGAATGTACTGTCTGCATATAGGTCTATGCACCCATGTCATGCAGAGATCAGAAGAAGGCATCGGATTCCCCTGGGACTGGAGTCAAAAACGGTTTTCAGCCACAATGTGGGTGCTGGGGATCGAAACCAGGTCCTCTGCAAGAGCAGTCAGTGCTCTTAACCACTAATACATCTCTCCAGGCTGAAAAATACATCTTTAAAGGATGAAAAGCCAAATCCTTCTGGAGATTTGATTATTAGTAAGATTAAATATTAACATGGAAATATATGAATATTGTGAGGTATGGCTTGTGCTAATGGCTCATTTTTTTCCTCTGGATTAATAATCAAATGTCATACAATATGATCTGTTTTCACTTTTCTTACTAAGTAATTATTGTTAATTTTGTATCTCTCCTTGCTTCTCATTAAAATAAATTTGGTGAAAAAGTGTCTTTGGGGCTGGAGAGATGGCCTAGCAGTTAAGAGTGCCGACTGCTCTTGCAGAGGACCCGGGTTTGAGCCCCAGCACCCACAAGGTGGCTGAGAACCATCTGTAACTCCAATTCCAGGAGAACTCCAGGTCCATGTGAATCTGACACCCTCTTCTGACCTCCGCTGCATTGCATGACACGGGTGCACAAGCCTACATGCAGACAGTAAATTCATATAAATAAATAAAAAATAAATAAATAAATAAATAAAATAGAAAATTTAAAGAAAAAGTGTCTTTGATAATTAAGTAGCAACTGGAACTATTAATAAAATATTAGCTCTTTATTGGCATTCAGAAAACAGAATGAATTACCATATGTTGTTTACATTTTGTCTCATCATTACAGAAAATTTTACTAAGAAATATTTGGAGTTTAACATATAAATTATGTTTGCCTTTATGAGGATTTTTGCTTTGATTCTTAAATGACCAACCATAAATATGATATGCTTTCTGTTCTGTTTCAAAGGAATCACTATTTAAGTTTTGGCAGTAGTTCAGATACACAGTTATATAGTATTTTCATTGTCTTTTAGGCACACTGGCACATATACACAGGTGGACACAGAGACTGACACACAAAGAAGAAAGAGAGAGACAGAAAGAGAGAAAGAGAGTGAGCAAGAGAGGAGAAAGAGAGACTGCTATTCTTCAATCAAAATTTCATCTTGAAATAAAGCCAATTCATAATCATCATAAAATTAAAATTGAAGCCCCTCAACTGACGAGTGGATAGAGAAAATGTGGTACATCTACACAATGGAGTTCTATGCAGCAGTAAAGAAAGATGACATCACGAGCTTTGCAGGAAAATGGCTGGAGCTAGAGGACATCATGCTGAGTGAAGTAACACAGTCCCAGAAAAAAAAAAAGACGAATGGTTTCCCTCATCTGTGGATGCTAGTGCCAATTACCCAGTTGTAAGTATTTCTTGTGTAGGGCCCCCTAAGCTTTTGTACAAAGCAGTTGGGCGTAATGCATTTTGGAAACAACAACAACAATAACAACAGAAAAGACTGCATCAAAGAACTGACTGAAACAGTGAACTTCTGCTCAAAATAGTCAATTTCCCCATGGACAATATTGAGAAAGACTAAGAGATGAAAAGCATGTTTGGCAGAATGCATGAGCTCTGGCGGGGTGGGGGAATGGGTGGGAACACGGGTCTAGATTTGTTAAAAATAAATAAATAAAAAATAAATAAAAAATAAAAAAATCAGATACTCCCTTAAAAAAATTAAAATTGAAATCTATTTGTAACATGTACACTTTCTCTTATACAAACTTCTTTTTTTTTCCTATATTATCTATATTTTATTATTCTGATAACTTTGTTGAATATTTCAGAGGTACTTTCATTCATTTACATAGGCCATTTTTCTAACTTATCACATACTATTTCAAAGTAGAATAGACAGGATTCTCATTATAATGTTCATAATTATGCATGTTTTATATTAAATAAAATGGAGAAAATTAAAATTTAATTTTATATTGGACTAAAATTTAGATTGGCTAAAATCTCCTCTTTATATAATAACATTTTGTGTTTTTAAAGTATATGATTTATTATTTTATGTGTATGAATGTTTTGCCTGCATGAGCACAATGCACTCACTCATCTCATATAATGTCAGTGAAGGTCAGAAGGAGGTGTGAGATACCCTGGACTTAGAGTTACTGATAGATATTAGCAGCCATATGGGTGTTGGGAATCAAACCCAGGCCCTCTGCAATAGCAGCCAGTGTTTTTAACCTCTGAGCCATATTTCCAGTCAGCAGCATTTTACTTAAAAAAAAAAAAAATTGTGTGGGGTTGGAGAGATGGCCTAGCATTTAAGAGCACCAACTGCTCTTGCAGAGGACCCGGGTTCGTTCCCCAGCACCCACATGGCGGCTGAGAACCTTCTTTGTCTCCGGTTCTAGGGGAATCCGACACCCTGTTCTGACCTCCCTTCATGGCGTTGCACGACACAGGTGGGTGCACAAACCTACATGCAGAGACAGTACATTCATTCATACACATAGCAAAAAAAATCATTTGTAGGGGCTGGAGAGATGGTTCAGCACTCAGCTCTTTCATGTGACCTGTGTTCAATTCCCAGCATCCACATGGTGGCTAACTCCAGTTCAAGGCTATGTAACACACTCTTAGTACCTCTGTTGTCATTGCACAACTCAGGTACACTTACATCCTTGTAGGCCATACACTCATACACATGAAATAAAAATAATAAACTACTTTAAAAGTATTTTTGTAGCATATGTAAATTTTGGTGCACTCTTAATCAAATATAGAATTTAGTCTACACATGTTTTTGGTTTAAAGTTATTTTGATGTTAAATGTGATAGAACGTAAGCAAGATATTCCTTTTGTTGCAGTGCTAGGCTTTTATGTCTGTGCTAATAACACAATTGAGATCATAACTCGGTCATAGTAGAAAATAAAGTAATGTGCTTTACATTTCTACTCTTTCAAGTTGACAATTTAAAGCTATCACACTCTACTTTCTGTGTATAGATCTAGTTAATGTATGTTTATATTCAAAGTAAAACAATTTTTTTGAAAAATATTGCACAGTTGCCATGTGAAACTGTCACAAATTATTTCTCTAATTTTTATCTACACATAGAAACATAAACTAGGAAGAAAGGTACAAGAATTTGAAAACTAGGCATTATTTAGAAATAACAATTCCTAGCCAGGCATGGTGGTGCATGCCTTTAAGCCTTTAATCTTAGCACTTGGGAGGCAGAGGCAGGCGAATCTTTGTGGTGCATGCCTTTAAGCCTTTAATCTTAGCACTTGGGAGGCAGAGACAGGCGAATCTTTGTGGGTTCAAGGCCAGCCTGGTCTACAGAGTGAGTTCCAGGACAGCTGGGGCTATAGGGAGACCTTGTCTCAAAAACACCAAAAAAAAAAAAAAAAAGAAGAAGTAACAATTCCTTGTAGATTCTGTTGAACACTCACTATCTGAAGAAATATAACAAAGTGTGAATTTATTTTCTCTTTTATTTATTTGTATTAAAGTACCTTTGTCTAATGTATTACAGGCAAGGCAACATTTACAAAATTTCAAAGTAGTTGTTTTTAGCTATTTCTCAAAGGGCATAACCTTGATTTATGCTAATATCAATGCCTTCTCCGGTGCTTTGTGTACATTTGTGTGTGGAGAGACAGTAGAAATGACTGTAGTAGATTTCTTACTTCATGTCCCATGAGAATGTCCACAATACTATTTCAAACTATATATGTAATTTATCATTTGTGGTTACTAGATTCCCCTCTCTATTTCACATTTGGAATGTCTTTATCTGACATCCTTCATTACAATATCTAAGGCAATCATCATGGTAAATTAAATGAGACAATCCTACAAAAAATATCACATTTTCTTACATACTTGGAAGGTATGGGAACCAAAGGACATGAAATTTATTAGTGGAGATGAGGGACCTACATGGTATGTTGGAGGGGAAGACAGTTACAATATAGTATGAGAAAGAATGATAAAATGAATGATAATAGTTAGAGACCATTATATTATGTATGACAATAATATAAAGAAACCTTACTGTGTACAACCAACATTTGCTAATAATAGTAATAATAATAACAAACAAAATTATGCTTCTATTTTATTTTTTAATTCACATATCACACATCTATCAGTTTGGAGAACTGAGGCCCTAAGTGATAAGAATGATGAAAGAGAAATAGTGGGGAGCAAGGCTGCAGAAGGGGATAAGAGACCACAGTAGAAAAGAGGACTTGCGGGGATATCTGAATTTAAGGCTGTTTGAAACAACCACATGCAAAACAAATTTATATCCTTTCTA
Source organism: Rhizomys pruinosus (assembly GCA_009823505.1). Taxonomy (NCBI): domain Eukaryota; kingdom Metazoa; phylum Chordata; class Mammalia; order Rodentia; family Spalacidae; genus Rhizomys; species Rhizomys pruinosus. The sequence continues at coordinate 665,200 of VZQC01000197.1, read as the reverse complement.
TAAATTCATATAAAAGTTTTAGATATATAGGATTTAAACAGTACTAATTTTTATGGTAGGTTACCTTGTTATAGACACAGATGTTTGGATGGTATGTTAATCCATGAATTACATTTTATTCTGTTAAGTATGACAGGGTCCTCGTGTGGCTTATAATGTCTCCTAACCTTTAGAGGATGTAAGCTTGTAATGCATGATCTGGGATGGGTAGGGGTGGGGTGGGGGGAAGGGAAGGGGATATATGCCTGAACTGAATTGGAAAATGATGTATGAAATACACAAAACATCAATAAAAAAAAAAAGAAAAAAAATCATATAAAAGTTTTAATGATAACGGGGAGTTACGTTAATCCCAGAAAGCATAAGGTAGCAAACAAAAACACAGTAGTAGGTATCAGATATCTCCCATTCAGTTGCTGGCCAGATATACCCCACAGACCTGCAAAATAATATGGTTTATTTTCATTTCTCTTGGTTGGCCACCGTAAATTGTTGGTAAGATCTTATTGTTGAAGTCATGAACAACACTGGTTATAAGACATCCAGAAACTCGGTTGGTACTTAACAGGAAGCTTTCTACTGTTTGGCAAGTTCCCATAGTTCTGGAAGGTTCTAGACAGGATGACATGGGGAAAAATAGTTATGAGCATCTTACCCAGGTATGAACACTACACTAAAAATTTAATAATGACTTGCATAGCAATATTTCCATATTTGCAATAGTGACAAAAATATTATGGAATAACCAACTGCATTCTGATTTGATTTAAGGTACAACCTATAAGAAACACATGCTTGGCATTACAAATCTGGTGAAGAACCCATGGATAAGGATCTCACAGGCCCCAGAGGTGAACCTATTACTATTATTTTGCTAAGGAGGCATAGTATCCAAATGCCTTCTCAATTTGTCTCTCTATCTATAGATTAATGCAACTCTTAGACCTCATCAGAAAATTCTTTTTTTTTTTGCAGTGGATAGTGATTAACACAGAAGCTCAGAACTGATTAAAATGAAGATAATAATTCACCATAGAGTATTTGGCTATAAATGGAAAAATCTCTATCACACTTCTTCCAGAACATTCAGGGCCAACCGCAGAAAAGCAGAGGAAAGAAGGTGAAAGCTGGTGGTTTGTGAGGATCAGACTGAAACAATGCCTTCTGGACACCACAGGACCACTGCATTCGTGAACTCACAGCAGCTATGGTTCCCTGTCCAAGTCTTGGATAAAATCAAGCCAAACAACAGTTTAGCATGGCATGGCAAGTTTATCTCAAGTTTTCTTCTTTTACTGAGTATCTATGTAAAGCCGATGGGCTCTATGGGAGGGAAAGTTAGTAGTCTTTAAATGTGTGGCTCCTGGAAGACCAACTACTCTCCAGTAAGAAGTCATCATATCCAAGCATATGGGCAGTAAAACCTGGACTTGATGGATTGTTAATTTAAATAAAAGGGGAAAGGGAATTTAAGTGGGTAAAACCATGGAAGTTAATAGAAAAAAAAAAGATAAAAGGGGTTAATTGGCGCTGACTACAATAAAAATGCATTGCACGAGATTCTCAAAGAATTAATTAGAATAGTTTTTCATAATGAAATAAGATTAAGGAGATAGCACAATTGGTAAGAGGCTTGTCTTAATTTTTTTTTTATTTTTTTTTATTTCTGTATGTGTATGAATGTACTGTCTGCATGCAAGTCTGTGCACCCGTGTCGTGCAATGCCGCGGAGGTCAGAAGAGGGTTTCGGATTCCCCTGGAACTGGAGTTCTCCTGGAATTGGAGTTTCAGATGGTTCTCGGCTGCCATGTGGGTGCTGGGGATCGAACCTGGGTCCTCTTTAAGAGCGGTCGGCGATCTTAACCGCTAGGCCATCTCTCCAGCCCAGTAAGAGGCTTGTCTTATAAGCTCATCATGTGGAATTTGATGAACCTGTCTTGGGTTGTGTCAGAAGACTGATTCTCTCTCTTTTGGCCTTTATTGCCTATATCTCTTTTTTAATTTTTAAATTCATTTATTATTCTTTATGTGTATGAGTGTACTGTCTGCATGTAGCCTATATCTCTTAATCTAAGAGTGGGCCCTTTTGAAATTTTCCCCAATCCATGATGGCATCTCAGTTGGTGATGTTATTGCACAGGTCTTGTTTACACAACCATAGTGTTGAAAATTCATGGGTTCAGCTTTATTCAGCTTATCTGCTGGCTCTTACAGTCTTCTTCCTCCTCTTCCAGAATATTCTGTCATTTAGTTTTAGGGGATATATTGTAGATGTATCAATCAGGGCAGGGCATCCAAAGGTCATGTAGTCTGTGAATTTTGTCCTATTGGGGATCACTGAAATACTCTCCATCTGTGTCTGGTTTGCAGAATGAGCTGAAGTAGCTCATTTCCCACCTTTGGCAGCTGAATATTCTCATTGGATATTGATGAATTTTTCTCTGTAAGTCCGTGAAGGAATGTAATTAAAGATAAGATATTTAGGGGCTGGGGAGATGACTTAGCAACTAAGAGCAATTGCTCCTTATGCACATTTCATTTCCCAGCACCCACTGTGTATGAATTTATTGCCTGAATGTATGAAAGTGCACCCATGTTATGCAGTACACTTGGAGGTCAGAATAGGAAGTAGGATCCCTTGTAACTGGAGTTGTGGGTAATTGCTAGCCAGGATGCAGGTGCTGGGAATCAAACCTGGGTTTTCTGCAAGAGTAGTCTGAGCTCTTAACCACTGGCCCATCTTTCTAGCACCATAAAACAAATAAAATAATTTTATAAATAAATAAAATTTATTTTATTTTTATTTTATCTATATGAGAGTTTTGTGTGCATCTGTGTAAGTGCACTCAGGACATGCAATGCCCACAGAGGCCAGAAGAGGATGTCAGATCCCCTGAAACTGTAGTTACAGATGGCTTGGTGATTAAGAGCAGGGTCTGCTCTTGCAGAGGACCTGGCTTCAATTCCCAGAACCCACATTTTGGCTAACAACTGACCATGACAGTTACACACGTGCAGGAAATACACTCATACACATAACAAAATTTAAAAATATAAAGTACAAAACTTGCTAAGCTGTGATCCAAAATAAACTCTCATTCCTTAAGCTGTTATGCTGGGTGTTCTGTCACAGAAATGAGAAAAATAACAAATACTGAAAAGGCAATTCTGTCACCCTTGATATTAATAACAAGCTGTTTCTGAGTCTTTGGAGACATGTAGCTTTCAAGTAAAATTATATACATTTCAAGAATTAGACATTATTTTAAAAGTTAAAGTGTATGAGGCCAGAGCTATAGCTAGGTGGTTAACAGCACACTCTGGTCTATTAGTAGACCTGAGTTCACATTCTAAAATCCATGTCAGCCAGTTAAGACACAACTGGGATTCTAGTTCCAAGAGTTCTGAAACCTGGAATTTGTTCTCTCTCTCTCTCTCTCTCTCTCTCTCCCTCTTTCTATCTCTCTTTTCTCTCTCTCACACACACGCACACACATTTGTGTGCTTACACAAACACAAATAAACACATTAAAAATAATAAAAGTATATAAAACTATTTCTCAGTTAAATGCACTAATAAAAATGAGGACAGAAAAGTCTCTTAGTTTCTTTTGGAAAGTTCTTTGAAGTACCTGAAATGACACAACTCCTCTCTAATTACAAAACCATTAAAGAATAGATTAAATTATGTGTTCAGTATGTAATTCTTGGTTACTTGAACAATGAATAAATCTAGCTTTACATGTAGCTGGAGTGGATTGTTGTTCTTTGAAATATTTGGCTACATACACATTGGTGAATCAAAGTACATGAGAATTATCCAATTCCATGGCTTTATGTATACATAAATGTGAGTCACCCAAGTACTCTGAAGGAATATAAACCTTACAAACATTGTTTAAAATATTGTTGTTCCCTGATAATGTTCATTCTAAATGGGACTGTAAGCAAGAGAAATTTCAACTATACAAGATGAAGAAGCATAGTTTCCAAATGCTATAATTTTGGAAACTCTATTAGGAATCCTGAATTATAAAAAAAAATGGAAATACTTATCAGGAAATCTGAATCAAGAAATTCTACATAATTTGATAATTTCACTTTCAAATGAAAAATCATAGTGGGAGGAAAAGTTCTGGTTTAAGGGTTGTGTGAAATCTAGGATATCCTTTGTCTCTCCTCTGGGGATATTTTCAATAATCAAGGCTGAATCTGGATAAAAGATCAAGCCCTAGACATGCCATTTGGTTTTTGGCTAAGGTAGACATGGTGAAGAAGGAGAAGGGTGACACATGCACAGGATGCAGCATGAAAGGTACCCTTTAAGAAGTACTCCAAACTTTCTTGTTTCAGTTTTACCATGGTTTGTACTTAGCTAAATATAGCCACCTGATTACAATGACTCAAAGAAAGGTCGGGAGTAGTTTGGTATTGTAAAATCGCATTGGATCAGAAAATAAATTATTGCTACTAGATTGGAAAAAAAATTACTTTGTATGAAACCTCAAAGACATAAAAACACAAAATGACTGGAAATGATCACTTCTGTGGCAATGCGTTGTAAAACTGTCAAACAATTCATTTAAATGGAAATAAACTTCATTTTTCTTTTGTTTTTATATGGATGGTAATGCACTTTGCTTGATAGTTATATGAGCAGCCCACTATTTTGTTAATACATATATTTTCTTTTTTTTTAAACAAATCTAGACCCGTGTTCCCGCCCATTCCCCCACCCCGCCAGAGCTCATGCATTCTGCCAAACATGCTTTTTATCTCTTTCTCAGTCTTTCTCAATATTCTCCATGAAGAAGTTGTCTGTTTTGAGCAGAAGTTCACTGTTTCAGTCAGTTCTTTGATGCAGTCCTTTCTGTTGTTGTTGTTGTTGTTGTTGTTGTTGTTGTTTCCAATATGCATTATGCCCAACTGCTTTGGACAAAAGTTCAGGGGGCCCTACACAAGAAATACAATTAGGCTCCACATCTATTTTCTTTAAAGCAAGATTACACTGTACAAATGACTCAATATAACAGAGGGCTATCTCAGCTCTGAAGCAATTCCAGCCCAGTGGTACATGGTTTGTTGTCTAGATGCCTATAGCATTTGATATTGGCAACAGGGGCATGATTGGCTGAGAAGAATAACAAATCATAATTTGGATGAACATAAATATTAATGACAGGTAATATATAAAATTTGAATATTACCCTTTATGGAACAAAATATAATTACCATTTATGAATAAATAAATAAAAACTTTTGGAATGTTGACTATTAATATTTTATCCAATGAACATTTTTTTGTTAAATGCTAAAGAAATGATATACATTATTTAGATAATTTCTTAAAATGTTAATAAAATGTTTGTGGACCACCTATAATTTTTTTATCAAAATTGAGCAATTGTTCCATAGTAAATATAAAATTAACATTTGATCAACAGAGTAGAAGGAAATTCTAGCACCAAGGACTCAATTCTTGGGCTTCAGTTTATTTATTTATTTATTTATTTATTTATTTATTTATTTATTTATTGAAATGTCAGTGAAGTGCTTGAGGAAATGGAATAAAAATACCATTGCCTTCTAGGGATATTTTCAGTCTTTAAAATAGGTGATTGCTTACTGAAGCCCTTGGCCACAGGCAATGTTATGATAATATACAAACATCCCTTCAAGAAGTACCTGAATGTGGCACTTAACTAAGGAAAGTTTTGTATAGTTGGAAAATGTTTCCAATTTTTATTTGTAATTTTAATAGCATATATGTTAAAAATCCAAATTTAGGATAAATTAATAATTTATCACTTCTATCCATTCAAAGAATAATTATTTTTATACTACCATAGTTAAAGACTAAATATTACATTACAAAATTTTTGCATACTCCCAGGTGATTTCTTCAGCCTTTTTGCACTTACTAATGTCACATTTGCCTCAACATGTGTGAATGGTTGTATTTGATATAAAGGAGTAATACTTTCTGTTTACTTTAATAATATAGAAGACACTGATATATATTGAAGCAATGCAAATTAGAGAGAACAACAACAACAAAAGAACTGGAAAAGAAACAACACTGTAAACACTGAGAAAAAGATGCAAGACATATATGGCAGAGTGCAGGGACTCAGGTGGGTTGGGGGGCATGGAAAGGGAAGCGACTCTAAATTTGATTGAGAAAGGATGTATGATTTATGGTACAAGTTTGATAACAATAAATAAATACATAAATAAATAAATACATGAAATATAGAATTAAAGATGCTGTTCACGTGACCCATTATCCTTTTCCAGACCTCAGATGTGATGATATAATGCAAAATATTTTACAGTTTTAATAATCTATCTAAACAGAGTCTGATTCTTTTGTTATGAAAGTCGTTATGCATGTGGCTTATTATAAATCTTAATATCTTTACTCTTAGTAGCAAAGAAAATGCCCTCAACAGAAATGTTATGATGTATGAATATGTGTTTATGATACATATGGTCTCAAATTATTAACAATTATTATATATACATAGAAAGAATTTATTTATCACATAGCATCTTGACAGAGACCTCTTGAAAGTAAATTGACAAAAAATCATTTACTTAAAATTTTGCAGAAAATATTGACTTAAATAAAATCTATAAAGATGATAGCACCATAAGCTATTGTTAGTCAGCAAAGTACATTAGGCTAGAAAGTGAGTGCAGCCCCCCCCCAAAAAAAAAAATCCCAGAAGATCTTTTAATTTATTTTTTTAAGTTTAGATTCTGGAGAGAACAAAAATTCATATCGTAGCACCCACATTGCACAGCTCACAAATGTCGATAACTCTAGCTCTAAGGGATCTGATACCCTTTTCAATTCTCCATGAATATCTACACGATATGGGTGTGTATGCATAAACATATTAACACTCACATCAATAACAATAAAATAAGTCTTTTGAAAGTATACAAAAATCCTGAAATATCTCACACAAGGAAATTTCACCAATTCAGTATAAAAATCAAAAGTCTAAAAATGCATATATTTACATCAGTATTGTTCATAAATTAGTAGAGGAAATCCTGTATTTCTTTTTAGTTTTTTGGTCTTTTAGAGACAGGGTCTCCCTGTAGCCCCAGCTGTCCTGGAACTCACTCTGTACAACAGACCGGCCTTAAACTCACAAAAAATCCGCCTGCCTCTGCCTCCCAAGTGCTAGCATTAAAGGCGTGTGCCACCATGTCCGGCCTGAGATCCTGGATTTCATATAAAATTTTCTGCCAAATATCTTTAAAGATTTTCTTTCTAAACTTAAAATTGATTGTCTAAGAAATGTCTTTCTGTATTTCTTCAAAATGAAAGAAAATGTTCTTGTAAATTTAGAAAAATATGGATTAAAGTAGATGTTTAAAATACCCAGAAATATTTTATGTGATATGATTTTTATTCATCCTATAATAGACATGTTTTCACATTTTTAGTCCCTTACATATATTATGAATATTGTATTTTTCCCGTGGGGAATTTACTGATTTCTTAACAGGATAAAATTTGATTCTTATATAATTATATTTTCTTAATTCTGAGAAGGGCTTATGGAAAACCAGGGCAACAATACTGGTTAACTAAATCACTGATCCCTGGAAACAATACTGGTTAACTAAATCACTGATCCCTGGAAACTTTTATTTACTTCATATTTATTGAATTTAAAACAATCTTACTTCATACGTAAAATAGAGCATTTGATAATGCTTTATGAAGTAGAATTTAAAGCACCTGATACATTTAATGATCTTTTTTAAAGATGAGATTTTTCCTTCCATATTCTGGTTGCTCTTTTACAATATTAATACAATCTCTCATTTTGCACACATTTTAATTCTAAGACTAAAGATAATAACCTGTGTTAGTTAATCATTTATCCATAGCTTGCAGTAAGCATTCATACACTTCTTTCTTTGAATTTCACATTATATATCCTTGCTTAAAAAGCATAATTCAGGAAGTACAGATATGCACCAACATGCCTATTCTAATTTATTCACATCCATATAGAAGAAACTTTTTTTTTTTTTTTTTGGTCTTTTTCGAGACAGGGTCTCCCTGTAGCCCCAGCTGTCCTGGAACTCACTCTGTAGACCAGGCTGGCCTTGAACTCACAAAGATCTGCCTGCCTCTGCCTCCCAAGTGCTAGTACTAAAGGCATGCGCCACCATGTCCGGCTTAGAAAAAACTTTTAAATGTTAAAGGATACAAAAGTAAAACATACTAACCTTTTCAACTTTCTTTTTTGTTTTGTTTTTGTTTGTTTGTTTGTTTGTTTTATTTTATGTTTTAGACAGGATTGTCCTGCAGCCCCAGCTGGACTGGATCTCTCATGTAGACCAGGCTGCCCTATATCTCAGAAAAATATACATTCCTCTGCTTGCTGAGTGTTAAAATTACATGCATATGCCATCACACCAGGGTAAAACCCACTGTGAAATGAAATGATGGACATAGTGAATGAAGTCCATCAACAATTCAGCATCTTCAAAACCTGAAGATTTAAATTTGTTAAAAGATTTTTAGTGTATAGAATAAAAGTCATTAGCTTTAAAAATAAATATAATGGAAAAGCCTGTCAAACAGAAAATAACTGGGAGCCATGCAGTAGACATCATACTAACAATAACCTGCTTAATAAACCACACAGACAAATGTTATTCTTTCTTTCTCAAATATCTAAAAAAATGATAAGGTCAGATTGCCATGATGAAGGACAAGAGAGCATAGAAAATAAATTAAAATAAATCAACAAACAATAATGTCTATCAAATTGTCTCTGTGATCCTCTATAGGAATGATAGCAACTACTGCAGTTCCAAGAATCCCAAAAAACTTTGCATGACCACTTGTTCTGGAAAACCAACTAAACAGACTAAAAGTGGCTTTAGTCACAGTGAAATCAAACCAAGAATTGACAGCTAAATTCACTTAAACTCTGATCCAGCAGTGTCACTGTCCTACAAGAATGGAAAGCAAAGATAGGAACTGGCATTTCTACTGCTATTAGCTGAAGTCTCTCGGCTTGAGTGTGCTCTAGTTTCTATTATACTGCAATGTCAATTCAGAATCTGCCACGGGGCATGGTTCATGCCAAGAATCTCCCTGCTATTATTATTACTTTTGTTGTTTTTTGAGACAGAGTGTCACTATGTAGCCCAAGGTGGCCTAGAAATGGCAATGTAGAACATGTTGGACTCAATCTCAGAGGCCCTCCTACCTATGCCTCTGGAGTGCTGGGATTATAGACAGGTGCCCATGACATTGGGCCCAACTCGATGATTTTATGTAATACTGTCACTCCTTGATCTTGAGATGCTCACTAATCAGGTCAGATTTTCTGAGTCCCAAAGTGGATGATGAGGTAAAGGCACAAGAGAGCTAAGAATAAGGGGAAGAAAGTAAGAAGACAACAAATAACGGTCTTAACTTGGTCAGTGGCTGATTATCCTTCAATTTTACTTAGAAGAATTGTTTTTTTATTTTTAATACAAGATATAGGAAACTGATGTTACTCCATAGATTTTATATCATAGATGTCTTTGTACACCTTGTTATGTTTTCAAATCTGATGAAAGAAAAATTGGTTTTCAAGTAAATATGGAGATATGCAACTTGAAATCTAAAATGTTCAATAGAAAATTTTTATAAGATGTATTTGTGAATTCATTCCTGCAAATGATTTAATAAAAATTATTTACAGTCACACCTGGAATAAAATAAATATATTCACACAGCAGATAAAAGTTCCAGTTAATGTTAGTTATTAAACTTTTGACATTTTTCAACATAAGGTTTCATTAAAAATAAAGATTAATTATGCATGTAGTTTTAAAAAAAACTTTCAAAGTTTCATTATTAGGGCAAGAATAATCTATAATCATGCTTGACTTATAATTTTCTAATTTTATAAGCTACCATTAAATAATGCTGCAAAAATAAGCTACTTAAGTCATTTTTAGAAACAAGCACTATTGCTACTTAGAGAATTAATTTTATCTGATTATTCTCAAACATGTGAAAAGTTATGAAAAAATAAGAATATTTCATTCCTATGCTGAATTGACAAATCAGTCAAATTGCATTAATGATCCAGAAAATTTAATTATCTCAAATAAAACTTTTCTTCTTCTCCTGAGTACATTTGATTTTAAGGAACACGCAGCTTACATATTGTGCTGGATAGCTTTATTGTCAACTTGACACACCTGGGTTGAGGGAGCCTCAATTGGGGAATTGGCTCCATCGGATTGGCCTGTGGCCACATCTGTGGAGCATTGTCTTGAAGGTCGAGCAGTGTGGGAGGGCCAGCCCACAATGAGTAGTGCCATCCTGGCCAGGTTGTTGTGTACTGTATAAGAAGGCAGGCTGGGCATGATCCAGGGGAGCAAGCCAGTGAACAACATTCCTCCATGGCCTGTGCTTCAGCTCCTGCCTCCAGGTTTCTGCTTGAGTTCCTGCCTTGGGCTCCCTAAGTGATGAACTGTGACCCAGGAGATGTAAGCTGAATAATCCTTTCCTCCCAAGTTGGTGTCAGTCAAGGTGTTTTTCACAGCAATTGGAAGTACAAACTAGAACAGAAATTGGTACCAGGACTGGGGGATTGGCTGTGACAGACCTGACCTGGTGTTTTGTTTGGGGGAAGAGTGTGGAGGTGGTGTGGAAACTTTGGCTGGGAGGATCATTGAAGCCTAAAGATGTTGAGTTGCTGTGGAGCTTGGAGAAGTTTTGATGAAAGATTTGTAGAAGATGGAGGCCTGCTCTTGTGAAGTTTCTCAGTTTCAAAGAGGGAGCAGAAGATCTCAGTACTATACTGCTTGGTATCTGTGGGTTTCTGTTCCATCTGGGGCTGAAGAAAAGGGCAGCTGGGGTAAAGTAACAGAGAGACCAGGAACGCGCTGGAAAAGAGTGAAGAGGGGGACCTTTGTTGTACTGAAAGGGACGGGAAAGTTGAAATGCGTGGAGAAGTAGGTTAAGGTCAATAACAAAGTGGGGTGGGGTGGGGGGGGGGGGGGGACTGAAAGAAGCCAGCTGTAAAGTGGGAAAAGAGGGGGACGGCGAATTAAGAAAGCAGAGAAAAAAGAACAGCCGGACAAACCGAAAAGGCAAATTGTGAAATCTTCGTGGTCAAAGAATAAAATTCGTTTACGAGAAGTAGAGGTCAAACTAAAAAAATACACTGAAGCTAGGTGAATCACCAGGAAAGAGGGAGGCCATGGTAGCCTCACCAATCGAACAGCTGCACCAAGAAATCAAGGACTTTGTTAAGAAAGTAAAAAAAAAAAGAAAAGAAAGAGAGGTGGTAGGAGTGCTCCTAATAATGGGATATCTGTAGATGTATGGAAATTTATGAAAGGGGGTCGCAGAGAGCAAAAAAGAAGGGGGAATCGAGGCTTAGCACGTGAAGGTGCATAGGAAAGGACCATTGGGGCAGTAGACACCTCCATTGACGTGAAGACTCCAGTGATTGAACAGAGGGGGTCATGGAGAGAAATCTTCAATATGCTAGGTTGCACCAGTAGAGTTCAAAGAGGACCATAGAGAGGGTGGGTTATAATGAAGGTTGTGCCTCAATTTCAATGGCGACCCCAGATTTTAATTGAAAGATTCCGAGGACCATAGGAGCATACCCCCAAGAGCAGCAATACAGGGGGGTATAAAATGGAGTCAGCCTGTGCCACACCAACTGGGGCAGCGTCGTCGTGTATAACATTTATATAGGGGGATCGTATGGGACGAGACGAGGAGGATATGATGTGAAAGTCCTGGGTGTGCGGATGAGGCTAAGCTGGGCCTGGTGGTCCCTGGACAGTAATGGCGTGCGGGGCGCTGGTGACCATGTGCGCGAGAGGGCACTGCGGCGGGTGGCACGAAAGGGATATGGATTATTCGATCTATTATAAAAATTGCACGTTGGCGACGAGCTTGGTCTTGTTGAGTCATTCCTGAGTTCACACAACGGGCTTATCGAGGTCCAACGAAGCAACTTAGAACTGTGAATCTGACAATAAATCAGAATTGAACAAGACAGCTTCATTAACCAGAAACCAAACCAATACAGAACAAACATAATCGTAAAGGCTGCCGCTTGTGTTCTAGACAGGTGGCAACACCAAACAACAGCTGAGGTAAAAATTAAAAAAGAAAACATGTACAGCGTGAGGGTGAACATCACGAGTGGAGAATTGCAAATATAAAAGGTTTTTTCCAAGGAAATATTAAATAAGATAAAAGCCTCATCGCCTATATGAAGGCGGAAGAAGCTACTCTGGAGGGAGCAAGCATGAATAAGGGTGAAAATAGAAAGCAGGTTAGGTGTGAATACGTGGTTAAGCATGGTTGCCAACTAAGTAGAGGTGTGGGCAGGTGAGCAGGTAGGGGGAACTAATCACTCGCTTAAATAACGAAAAAGGAAACAGAGGCTGGAGGACTTGAGTCTAAAGTCAGCCTGAACTGCACAAGACCCTGTCACACACACAAAAAAAAAAAAGAGGGGAAAGGGGAGAGAACACGATTGGGGTTTCGAGTCCGCACACCGGGCTCCCACAATGGGCGGCCTGAGAACCGTCTGGTAACGTCCAATTCCAGGAGAACTCCAGTTGCCAGGGAATCACACCCTCTTCTGACCTCCGAGGCATTGCACAAACACGGGTGCACAACTACATAGCAACAGATACATTCATACACATTCAAAAATAAAAAATAAAAAAAAAAAAGAAAAGAAAAAAGAAAACAGAACTAATTAAGAGGCTTTCCCAGGCCATGGCTTGAATTACAGCCTAGAGATAACAAGAGGCCTTGGAAAATCAGGCCCAGGAAGGATGAGAAAAACCAAATTGGAACATCAAGAGAAACAAAGTCTCACTATCATAAACAAACTGTCAGGGTTTTGTGGTTTTATGACTCATGTTGTTGTTGCTTAATCTCCCCAGCCAAGATGGCATGAGCAATATACCATGTGTAATCACTTCTTATTGATGTGTAAATTTATCTGGCTTGCTGTCCTTGGAAACCCAGGTGTGAGTTCCTTTGAATGGCCTTTTGTGGAATGATAGCCTTTTAGTGTATAAAAAATTTTGACTTGTCTCAGTAAAGTGCACCAGATTCAAGACCACTTTGGTGTCATGTCTGTCTATACATCGCCGAACCTTGCCCTCCTATCCAGACCCCGTTTCCTGCAGTCAGAGGAAACCCCCCGCTGGCCAGTCTGCGGCAGGTGCGAGCTCCAAACAGGACCTTGGATAGTGTAATCTTTTTTCTTCTCTCTCTTTTTCCCAGTAATGGGTAGGCCATGGTCCCACGGTCCCGCCATAAAGGCTGATGGGTTTGTGCAGAGTAGCAGGGAATTTGGGGGCAGAATAGTACAGACAGAAGCGAATGTTTCTTTCCAGGGCGGATCTGGGTCAAGGAAGTCATGCATAGGAACAACTATTAAACAATACTGATAGAACAGAATTAAAACAAAGACAACTTTAATAAAAAGCAGCGGCAAAAGGGATGGTCGTGCACGTCAAAGCATAGTGTAAAAAAAACAAAACAAAAACAAAAAACATACGCCAAAACCTTGAGAGGTCGGATGTTAGTGATACTGTAAAAAAGACACTATTGGAGAGGAAGAGGGTCCTCCGATATGTACACATGTTTTCAATGAAGAACAACAAAAAACAGCATCATACAAGGCCTCACTCAAAAGGAAGGAACTAGACAGACATTAAACAAATGATTTATTTAAAAAATTTTTAATTATTTATATTTATTTCTGTATGTGTTGAAATGTACTGTCTGCATGCAAGTTCTGTGGCACCTGTGCTCATGCAATGCTGCGAGTCAGAAGAGGTTCGGATTCCCCTGGGACATTGGAGTTCTCCTGGAATCGGAGTTTCGTGAAAACGGCTCTCGGCCGCCAGTGGGGTGCTGGGGATGAACCCGGGTCTCTCGCTAGTAAGAAGTCGGCACTCTTAACAACTAGGCCATCCTCCAGCCCCCAACAAATAGATGATTATTTTAAGGGATCTTAAGGAGTCACTCAGGATGCAAAGAATTACAGTTGAAGAAAAAAAAAAAAAAAAAAAAAAAAAAACTAAGAAATTCTTTGCCTTCATTCCATGCCAGATGTAAAAGAGCCCGCCCTGACAACTGCAGTCAGACAAACCCCCCCTCCCGTGCGGCTGCTTTGGCTGCATGCCGGCATTTGTCCAAGCACAGCACGCACTCAGCTGCGAGCTCGTCCCCCACCGCCATAGACCCATCAAGACACCCAGGCACTGCCTGTCAGTCCCCTTTTTATAAAGCGCTCCAGCACTCACACGTCAGCTGACATTAAGAATTAGAAAATAACTGAAGACAAGCCACTGTGAACTTTAAATCCTTGAGAAAACCAATCCCTTATGACTAGCGATAAACGCGATCCATGGTCCAAAACCAACCAAGAAAGTGTTTGAAGAGGCTTATGCCTGCAACACTCTGAGAGAGGGGGTAGACAGCACACAAGCGAGATGGCAGGTCGGAGGAAAGTAGGGATGGTCAAAAGCACATCGGTAAAAAAGAGTGAGATTAAATGAATCATAACACTTGTGCAGGTAGACATGTCCTGGCATCTTCTGCGCAGGTGTTTTTTTTTCTTATTGGAGCTAGGGGACGTTATGCAGAATGAGTGATCTCGGATGGGGAGGGCGGTGGGGGGGAAGGGAAAGGGAAAGAACCGAACTGAATTGGAAAAAATGTATGAAATGCCCACAAAGCATCAATAAAAGTAATTGATTTTTTTTTTAATATAAAAAAAAATTCTTAAGTCTGAAACAAATGACAAACAGACAAAGGTTTCTAACTAGACTCATCACATTCAACACACTGCCCTTAAGGCTTGGAAGAGACTCCCCTCTCTCCTGTGCAGGCAAGCATGCACACAAAGGGCCCATACTGCAAGCTCCAAGCAGCTAGAGCTGCTACTGCTCCACTCCCCTGAAAATACAAAATCCATCGTAGTAAGAGGCCAGGCAGTTGGCCCTCCTTGACAGGACTGTTAGTTAAGGTGAAACAGGCATTTATTAAATCAATCCAACATTTGGTGGCTTTGAGTACCAAAGTGCTTTAATAAAGTTAACTAAAAAAATCTTAAACTCTAAATGATTGTGTGTAAATGTAATAATACAAAATTAATAGTTCCACAGCCCTGCACACCCAAGGTGTGCAGTAGACCAAAAAACTAAAAACTTTCTGTACCTTGACATCAAGTTATTATATAAGATTTAAAAAAGAAAATGTAAGTCTCTCATTATATTAAGTCATATGTCGGTACAAGCTCTCTGTGTGTTAACTGTTCTCTCATGTGTCTGAGACTATGTGTGTTCTTCTGTGTTGATTTCTGTTAAAAGTGGCCACTTCAAAGTTCTTTCATTCTATGTTGTGCACATAAATTAAGTTTACTTTTGGCATGCCTCTTAAACTTTTTCAAAGGCCTAATTTAAACCCAGGTTCCTAAGTTCCTACAAAAACTTCTAAATTGGTTATCTAAAGGTTTTATTTGTTATCTGTTAAGACTGGATTTGTTCTCCAAATTAAACTGTTTTAAAGTTGCAGGTATTCTAACTTCAGTTTCCTTTCAACCTGTTTTACAACAAGGTATGTGAGTCTATTCAATACAACCACTAGGATAAAAATCTCTTACATAAATGTATAGATAAATTGCATATCTATGTGGATGATACTATTAACAGCTCTGTAACAACATATTAGAAATCTACCAGACCATTGATGGACAGTATATGGTGTTTTTTCCAATGAATGTATGTCTGTATATGATAATAATGTATGTCTATGCCTCTGTTCAGTACAACTTTTATAAATTGCCATCAACAAAACTAAGTTCTAAAACCTTGTATATAAGTGTGAGTATAAAGTACTGATCACTTTTATAGACTCTATCTTACACTTAAAGTAAAACATACCTTTTGTCTTCCTTGGATGTGTTACAGATCTAGTCTTTAATTTCTTGTATGTTTATTGAGACTTCCTGTTGGTACATTAACTTCTATAACTCTGCTATATATTTGTTATACTTGACGCATGTTACTTTTACCATTTTAAGAAAAATTAGGTTTCATTTCTAGGGACCACATGAGAACAGTCCAAATGAAACCAATTCTGGTGAGCTTGATAGATTGTTGTTAATTATTATTAACAATTGTTATTGATGGTTATAGTTATTGTTATTAGATATAATTATTAATACCAATTGATAAAAATTCAGTCAGATGATAAATTGTTCATTGTTGGCTATTATTATTGACAATTATTAATAATAATTATTAATGATTGTTGTAACTAATAATGGTAAATAGTAATTATTGATAATAATAATTAATAATGGTTATAGTTGTTGTAATTATGAATAATTATTATTCTTCCAAAGTCCTTAATAGCAGAACAAGATGGATCGTTCCAAGACTACAAACAACTTTGGCCTGTCTACTTTAATATGGCTTTCTTCTCTTACAGGTTAACCTAACAAATCTTTCTTATGTATGTATGTGTGTATATATGTATGTGCACACACATGTGTGTACGGATGAGTGTACTTTTGTGTTCTAAGTATATTATGTTAACAGCCATGATAATATAAAAACATTGCCTCTAAGTTGGAACTGGCCCTTCCTTCTCAAGATGCAAATTTATATTAAACAGCCAAAACATAGTTCAATTTCAACAAAGGTTATGGATTATCTATTAAAAATTTAAAATAATGGATCTACACTGGTTACACTCTTTCAACATCTAAAACAAAAATGCAACCAGGTTTTCATTGTATTAAAGTGTTAATAAGTTTTTAGATATTTAAGAATAAAAAATAAAAGGTGTATAAAAAATAATCAAAATGGTAATGATGGTAACAACTTCTCATGGGACATATCTAGCCAATCTTTAATTAACTGATGGACATAAAAACTGTAAAAAATTTTTATTAAGAGCTAGATTTTAAAAAATCTTTAAAACAGGTTTTCATGCCAGGCCTGACAAAGGCCAACAGCTTGAAAAAAGACAGCTATTAAAATCCACCTTGTGAGGTTTACAGTTTAAAATGGTAGTGCATTTAAACTAATTAAAAATATAAAATGTTAATTGTTTTATTTGTAATCTGTATTGAATTTCCAGCTATGGCTTTTGGGTTAAGGCACACAAATGGTCTCGGTATTTTTCTGTGTTATACAGTATCACCTTGTAATACCTTTCCTTTACTTGTACAATAATTTAAAGAAATTAAGTTTGAGTTCACTTCCCAAATAAACATATAGTCAATGATAAACAGTTTGGGTAAATTTGATAAAAACTTACAACTTGGTTCCTGTTTATGGGTATTTGTAATACAACTTAGGCATCTATTGATCAAAAAAGAGGGAAGAGGTATAATATTCCCTCTATATTTCAAACCTTTTGATAAAATTTTAATTTTAAGATCTTAAAACTAACAATGGAAGGAGATTTGTATGTTCCCACAGGTAAAAACACCAACCTAAATGCCTGAAAACACACAATCTTTGACTGTGCAGGATGGACTGGGAAATGCCAGCAGAGAGGCTGACCTATCTGAACATTAAAGAAAAAGTAACCTCAGACTGCCTAAATCACAGATACTAAACATCTCTCTGAATTGTATTTAGGATAACTGTTTATAATGTAGTCTAATAAAGTTTACCTTCCAGATGCTGAGAAACCTTCCTACCTCTCACCTTTATAAAAAAGTAAAAATATGATGGTAATGAAGTCAATCCCCAACTGTAAATTAGACCCAACTGCTATAGTGGTAAATTCTTATAAAACAGGTATAATTACCTTCTTTAATTGACTGATAGGCATGGGAACTGTGAAAGGATAATTCTCTATCTAGAGCCAAATATAAGAGTAATTTATAAGCTGTACAATTGAACAAAAAATGTTAGTACAGGAGAGCTCTGATGTCAACAATGGATTGTTCTGCCAAAGACATGTTGGCTGGGGGATCCAAGCCCCCCAAATTATAAAGGCCTTTTGCCTATAAACAATGGGATATCTACAAGGAGAAAGGTGGTAAGTACCTGTTGTCAAAGACCTGGTGTAAGCATGAAAAAATGTTTTGAGACATCACTTGCTAATGTACAGTTGGCCTCTAAAATGCCAGAGAGCGTTACCAAAGGTCACTAATGTGATAAAACAAAATATTGGTTTCCTTGAGTCAAGCAAGACTCCTCTGTCAGTATCAGCTACACCTCAACTGCCTGGAGATACTGTGCAATAGTGGCAGCCATGTGTCTATACATATCCCAAATCTAATTGGCTATTAGCTCTCTCCTTTGAGGAATAATTCATGGCTGATGCCATAAGCTTATGTCCTCTAGTGGTTAGGAGATGATTTAAGCCACAATAAAAACTTGTCATCTTTTATAGAGAGACCACAGTTTGTAAATTAAACATCTGTGTCTATGTTCACTGTTTATCTTGCCAGAATAATATTGTTTAAATGCCTGTACATCTAATTACTTATACTTTGTTAGTAGGATTAAAAAGCTACCCTAGATAACCTGTCAATCCATGAAAGAAAACAACCTAAACAGACTAGAGTCCAAAGCGATGTCTCCAGAGAAAACTGACTGCTTTGCTTCTCACCCACTTGTGCCCTTTTCTCAAAGCCTAGGGAACAACTTGCAGAAGAGGAGGTGTGGTAGAATGGAAGGGCTACGGAGAGATTGGAGTAAATCATGAGACTACAATATGGACTGGACTCTTAATTGATCAACATGCTTGGGCATATAAGCTTCTTCAATTGCACTATGGGAACTTGGGTTGTTCAAAATATGAACATATATACTTGCAAATTGGTTTTACATGAATGTTACTCACATTCATTGCTTATACTTGACAATCAGTTTACTTCATGGATAGGATTTTTGGATACTAATTGGCCTTAGTGTAAAAATAAACTTTACAGCCCAATTGATTAAAGCCCGCCATTACAATTGGGGCTCCCCCCTATTTTTGTATAAAAGAAGGGAGGAGATGCCAAAAGCCAAAACTGTCAGACATACATACTCACAAAAAATTATTAACTTACTTATCTCAGGATTTTACAAGCCAGCTTACTTATCTCAAAAATTTATGAGTAGAACTTGAATATCTCAGAAATTTACCACCACCAACTACCCAATGCCATGGTGCCTTTCAGTATATCTGTATTTCACCGCTTCCTTATAATGCTTCAGAACAATGTAATAAGGTAAAAGAAACCATCTACAAGGGGCCTGGAAAAACACTGATATCACTCATAATTTGGACAATCTTCAAAATGATATTGCAGCCTTAAGCAAGGCCCATTTGGATGATGATAAATTAAAATCTCTAGCCAGCAGGCTAACATTAGACATTAAGGACTTAAATACTTTAGACTGGACCCAATATTTCATTTTTATAGGAATCATTTTTTTTTTCCTTTTTCTCATGGTTGTGCTTCTCTTTCCTTGTCTCTTCAGACTTGTGCTTTGTTCCATTCACTCAGTTCAGTGTGACATTACTGAAATGTGTCTTAAAAACAAAAAAACCGGGAACTGCCACACCAACTCCAGCATCGTCTGTGTGAACAATGACGAAAGTCATAATAACAGATGGGAGATATGTGTCTTTCGAGGCTAAGCTCCCTGGTGGTCCCTGGCAGAATGCTCGGCCTTAGCTTCCAAGATCGCGATGCGCTACAAGATGTTATGCTTCTTGAGTATTGCACTTCGCACACTGTCTGTTGATTCTTTTCCTGAGTTCAGCACAACCTCAGTCCCAGACAAGGCACAGTTAAATGTGTCTGAAAATAAATCAGATGAACAGAAGCTTCATGAACCTAAACAAAACCATACAGAGAAACAGTATCTAAAGGCTCCTTTGTCCTAGAAGTCCCCACAAAGATATTATGAATGAAAAACATTACACTGAGTGATATCATAGGTCAGTTACAAATAATAAAAGTGTTTTTCCAGATTTAATAAGAATAAAGGCTTAGTCCCTTAAGCAAGAAGCTACATCTGATAGAATTAGTAAAATAGAAGTCTTAGTTACAGTTATGCATGTTAAAATGTAATACTTGTGTCATTATATTGTAGAATCCCTTAAAAATAAAAATAAAATAATATAAAATAAAATGTAATACTTAGAGACATGCAGCAGGCTTCTCCTTTAGGAAAAACAGAACTAATTAAGAGACTTTCCCAGGCCAAGACTTGAATTGCAGCCTAGAGATAATAAGTGGCCTTGGGAAAATCAGGCTCCAAGAAGGATGAGAAAAACCAAATTGGAACTTTAAAGAGAAACAAAGTCTCACATATCATAAGACAAACTGTTCAGTGTTTGTGGTTTTATGTCTGCTGATTTGTTGCTTATCTCCCCTGCCAAGATGGTGTGAGCAGTATACCATGTGTAAGCACTTCTGATTGATGTGTAAATTTATCTGGCTTGCTGTCCTTGGAAACCCAGGTGTGAGTTCCTTTAGCAATGAGCCTTTTGTGGTATAAAAACTTTGACTTGCTCTCAGTAAAGTGCACCAGATTCAAGACCACTCTGGTGTCATGTCTGTCTATACATCACCAAACCTGTGCCCTCCTATCCAAGACCCCGTTTCACACAGTCAGAGGAAACCCCCCCACTGGGACAGTCTGTGGCAAGCCTGGGCCTGCGAGCTGTGTGTGCCATGGACGGCAGAGTCGGAGAGGAGGAGCTGCCAAAACCCTTTGGAGCCCAGAAGATCACGAGTGAATCCCAGGTGTCCAGCCTTGAGCTACTTTGCTGCACTTATGTTGTTGACTGTGCCTGATTCTTCACTTTGAAATAAGACAGTACTTGTTTTGGATTTTACAGCAGCCCACAGATAAGAGACTTTTAATAGATTGAACTTTTAAGCATTTGGACATTTTAAGGACTGTGGGGCTTTTAAGGTTGTACTCTCTTAGGTTGTGATTAATGTTAACATCATACTTTGGGGATAAGAACTGGAAAGGTGGTGGTTTAATAGTGATGTGTTTTGTGTGTCAAGTTGACAAGGGGGCAATTGTGTTGGATAGCTTTAGGGTCAACTTGACACACCTGGGTTTAGGGAGCCTCAATTGTGGAATTGGCTCCATTGGATTGGCCTGTGGCCACATCTGTGGAGTATTGTCTTGATGGTCGAGCAGTGTGGGAGGGCCCAGCCCCCAAGGAGTAGTGCCACCCTGGGCAGGTTGTTGTGTACTGTATAAGAAGGTGGGGAGCAAGCTAGTGAACAGCATTCCTCCACCACCTCTGCTTCAGCTCCTGCTTCCAGGTTCCTGCCTTGAGTTCCTGCTTTGGGCTCCCTAAGTGATGAACTCTGACCCAGGAGATGTAAGCTGAATAAACCCTTTCCTCCCCAAGTTGGTGTCGGGCAGAGTGTTTTGTTACAGCAATCGAAGACAAACTAGAACACATATGTTTCTATATACTATACAGAAAAATGTGAAACTATCAGATGAGTAAATATGCATGATGAGAAGGAATATAGAGAAATATAGAAAGCTACTCCCAGCTCACTGATTTGATTATTTTAGTAGAGTCATCTGAAAATTAATATATAGTCTGATGTTTCTATGCTCATGCAGTTATGAGATGCAAGCTCATGCAGTTATGAGATGCAATGTATAGTGTGAGCGTGAAGACATTTAGTGTGATGTGTATGTACACAAGCATGACATGCATAGCGTCATCCAAGATCTTTACTGAATTCACATGAGAGTCATAATGGAATAAAGATGGGGAAGTACATACAGGAAACTGAAATAAAGGGAAGCAATAACTCTCATTTTCCTATATATCTGTAAAGCAGAAGACAAATTTAAATAAAACAATGGGCACCCTTCACACTTTACAATAAAAGAGAGATGCAGTTTTTACATATTGTTTTACTTACTTGCTTGTAAGTCTTTGCTCTTTGATCTATTATTACATGAGAAATGATGTTTAAACAAACATACCCTTAAAAACACATAGATAATATGATTGTCCTTCAGTAAACTAAGAAGTAAAAATCATATATCAATATTTTTAGAGAAATAGTGCTCAAAGTCATATTTTCCGAAATAGATGGGATTCTTTCTGAACAATTTAAATTGTAAAAATAAATGCATTGGCTTTATGTGAAATAAAGTACACCAAATTATTTTTGTAAATGAGGAAAGAGTAAAAGTCAATAGAAAAGGACCAAAACATGGAAAAAATAATGGACGACAAGAAGCAAAATACTGTGAGAGATTTACTATTCTTGTGATCACTGTACCATTAGTTCTAGAAATGCTGTCTTTACCAACTTATAATTATATATGAAATCAGATATTGAATTGAAACAACATTGTCACTTTCATACTAATTGATAGGATGATAATTTACCTACTTTTCCTTATATTAGTATCTGCCATGTGAAGACTGTATTCGTCTGGATCTGACATTACAAGGAATGGATAACAGAGAAATGAAGCATAAGCTACACAATATGATAGTCTAAACATTCTTCTAAGAATTACTTTTATTTTGAGAAATGATCATTTCATCCAGATGACAAGGACTATTTTATATGAGACTTAGGATGATATGATAAAATAATACTCAATGCAATTATTTTGCTATGAATGTAAACGTTTAGTTATTACTGCTTTTAAAATCAATTATAATACACTGAGATATGATGTTACTGTAAGTGACAAAAATTGTGTATCCCTTTTGTCCCCTTAATCACTTAAAATGATTATGGTTTACAACTTTCTCTTTTATTTTTCTTTTTTTGTAGGGAATTTTTTCGCAATGAATAAAGTCTCTGTGAATGTCTCAGTGAATCCATTAAGGAGAACATGACTAATAACTAATATTAACAATGAAAATTATCAAGTATTTCATTGTGAATACAGAAAACTGTTGTGCTGAAGTTTTAATCTGAAATAAATGAATGCACCATGCAATAGATAATAGAGAAGAATATTCACAAAGAAGAAATGCAGGCTTTTATCTCCAAAACCAACAAAAAAATAGACAGGAAACAATGAATGAAGAGTTTCCATTATGTTAGTCACTTCTGAGACACTGCTAGATGACAGATATGAGACAGAAAAGGACTCTGAAAGCAACTTTACACAGTGTAGACTTCAATTCTCTTGTCTCTTTTTCTATCTGCCTAATGAAATCACATTCATTGTTTAGTGGGAAATAACATTGAATTTTTTAAGTAAAATTTTCACAGCACCCTATTTCATTATCTCCATAAAAATAGATAAATTAGGGGCTGGAGAGATGGCCTAGTGTTTAAGAGTGCCAACTGCTCTTGCAGAGGACCCGGGTTCGATCCCCAGCACCCACATGGCGGCCGAGAACCATCTGAAACTCCAATTCCCGGAGAACTCTAGTTCCAGGGGAATCCAACACCCTCTTCTGACGTCTGTGGCATTGCAGGACACGGGTGCACAGACTTGCATGCAGACAGTACATTGATACACATAAATAAATAAATAAATGCCAGGTGTGGTGGTGCACACCTTTGATCCTAGCACTTGGGAGGCAGAGGCACGTGGATCTCTGTGAGTTTGAGGTCAGCCTGGTCTACAGAGTGAGTTCCAGGACAGCCAGAGCTACAGAGCTACAGGGAGACCCTGTCTCAAAAAGACAAAAAGACAAAAAAAAAAAAATAATTAAATTAATTGTATTTGAAATGAGAAATTCTATTGTGTAAACTAATGCTTTTGTAGAATCTATTAGGAAATAGAGTGAATGTTAAATAAAAGTGAATTGTATGACATTTGATATTAAAATACAATTTTAATTTATTTGCAAATATCTATTATTTAGGACAAGTCAAACAAAAACTATTCTTACAAAAGGTAAAATTATTCTACCAAGGAGATGTTGGCCAGGGAATCCAAGCCCATTCAAAAGGTAAAGAAAGACTCCTTGCCTCTAAACTGGGAATACCTGCAAAAAGAGAAGCAATAAGGCCCTGCTGTCGAAGACCAGACGTTAACATGGGAAGATGTAGTTGAGACCACACATGCAAGTTAAGATGGCCTCTGGAATACCAAGAGTGTTACCAAAGCCACTAAAACAATAAAGCAAATATGGGTCTCCTTGAGTCAAGCAAGACTCCTCTTGCCAGCACCAGCTACACTCAACCTGCCTGGAAATACTGTGCATCAAGGAAGCCATATGCCTGCATATCCCAAATCTCAATTGGCTATGGCTCTTCCTTGGAGTAATAACCACTTCTGAATGCCACAAACTTACACCCCTAATGGTTAGGAGATGTTATAAGCCATAGTAAGACCCTGTCATATTTAAACAAAAAAAAATTGTAATTCCATGGATTAAACATACCATCCAAACATTGTTTATACCAAAATAACCCTACCATAACAATTATTATATTGTTTAAATACTATATATCAATTGCTTGTGCTTCATTTAGTAGGATCAAAAGTGTTATTCTGGACAAACTGTCCAGCCCATGAAAGGAAACAGCCAGAATGACCAGAGTCCAAGACAACAGCTCCAGAGAAAGTAATCTGTTTTGCTTCTCACTTACCTGTGCCCCTTTTCTAACCTAGGGAACAAATCTGCGAAGAGGGGCGCATGGTAGACTGTATGGGCTGCGATGGGGTGAAAGGAAAGCTACAGCACAATATAGTCGGACACTCATTTGATCAATTGAATTGAACAACAACGCCCCCCTTGCTGGATGGTGGGAACCCATGGGCTGTATGGGTTTGGGCACAACTGCTTGCAAACAAGTTTTACATGAAGGATTGCTTGTACTCGTAAATTATCACTTATTATTAAAAAATGAAAAAAAAAAATTAAGTGAAAGATGCAGGACAGTTATGGGAGAATGCATGATCACTGGGATGGGGTGGGGGATGTGGGTGGGGGGAGGGAAACGGAAAGTATGGCCTCAACTGAATTGGAAAAATGGTTGATGAATACACAAAGCCAATCAATAAAAAAATGAAAATAAAAAAACAAAAAAACAAAAGCTAAAAAGAATGCTGGGCTTGGTGGCACATGCCTTTAATCAAGACATTCAGGAGGCAGAGGCACATGGGTCTCTGTGAGATCAAGGCCATCCTATTCCACATAGTAACTTCTAGGAGGGCTGGGACGAGGGAAACTGTCCAAAACAAACAAACACACAAAAAGTAAAGATAATAAGCAGCTGAGGGCTTGGAATATTTTGAACACATAACAAAAGAATTTTCCTTGAAATGTTTTGGCCTTTATACTACCACCTAGAAAGACTTAAAAAGGAAAATTCCTTTATATCAAAGACTAGAAATCAGTGAGCTAGTGACTTGAAATTTGAAAACAAAGAAATTTCAAGTCACTAAAGAAAGAAAAAGAAAAAGTACAGAGAATAGGGGCTGGAGAGATGGCTCAGTGGTTAAGAGTAACTGGATGTTCTTGCAGAAGACCAGGAATCAAATCTTAACACCCACAGGGTGGCTGTCAACTGCCTGCAATAATAATGAGGTCCCAGGGGATCCTGATTCCCTCTTATAAACCTCTGCGTGCAACTCTGTACGAACAAGGCCTACACAATTCGAACATGCACACACTGACACCAGAACATAAAATAAAAATTTCCTAGAAAAGAAAAAAAAAAAAAAAGCAACAGAGGGACATAACAGAGATTAAGTAACACTGAAAAGTTACTTCACAGATGAGTTTATAAAATGTGCAGACACCTCAAACTCTCAATAGACGATGCTTTCCTAGTAGAGTGAGGACAAGAGGTAGTAGAACAAGGTGAGGTAATCAGAGGTGAGAGCTTGAATGATGTTTTAAAGTCCTCAGAGTACAGTAGTAAGATATGTGAAAAGAATGGGAGAAGTACTGCTGGATATCATGTGTTTTCTATGAAACTTAAATGTGCAAGAATGTGAAGGGATTAGGTAATTTTTTTGTTGTCTTTTCAAGACAGGGTCTCCCTGTAGCCCCAGCTGTCCTGTAACTCACTCTGTAAACCAGGCTGGCCTTGAACTCACAAAGATCCACCTGCCTCTGCCTCCCAAATGGTAGGATTAAAGGCGTGCACCACCATGCCTGGCCTGTGATTAGGTAATTTTAAAGAAGTGAAGTGCTGATGAAGCCAGATAAAGGATAGAAGATACAGGGCTTAAGTTTTGAAAAAAATCTCATTAATTTATGTAGATAATCCAAGAGGATCATTATTTAAAAACAGGTAATATCTGAGCTGGACAGATTGTTCAGTGGTTAAGAGTACTCACTGCTCTCACAGAGGACATGGTTTCAATTCCCAGCACATGGTGTTTAAGAACCATCTGTAACTCCAATTCCAGGGGATCAAATACCCTCTCCTGGCCTCTGAAGCCTTTGCATGACTATATGCAGGCTAAATGCCCATAGACATAAAAGAAAATAAATAAATAAATAAATAAATAAATAAATAGCAGGTAATGTATCTTCCCCCTCTTCTCCAAAGATCAATGAGACTTGTGAGGCAGAGGTTTGACATAAGTATCCTACTCAGGGATCATTACTCTGTAGTCTCTTATTTTTCACACATTGGCAAGTTGCAGAGTCTTGTGCTACTTACCATCTGCTGCATAAGCAAGCTTCCCTAGTAAGAGTTGGGAGATGCATTAATCTATGGATAAGACAATAAATAAACACATATAAATATATTACAAAATTAAACAAGTTCAATTTTCAAAAGATTAAAAAGAAATTTCAAAAGTTTAGAGTATAACGTGATTTTATGTAGAGAATGGTATATAAAAATGCTGAGCATGGTGGCGCACGCCTTTAATCCTAGCACTTGGGAGGCAGAGGCAGGTGGATCTTTGTGAGTTCAAGGCCAGCCTGGTTCACAGAGAGAGTTCCAGGCTAGCTGGGGCTACAGGGAGACCCTGTCTTGAAAAGACCAAAAAAAAAAAAATGCAAAATAGTAAGTGAGCAGCACTCAGCAATCACTGGAGATTGTCAACATTGAAATTTAAGAGATGAAAATTAGGATAGTTAAGTATTGTCTCCATTCTCACTGTCTCTCATGCATAGGCAGGGTAGTCTGACATTGGATCTAAGCAACATACTATATTTTTCAGTGAATTATTCCAGAGTGACATGTGCAAAGGTTTGAGTGTATTTGAAAAATATGTTACCACCACCTGACCATAATTACCATGGTGTCTAGAAAAGAAGAAATTATAAAAAATGAGGAACATATTGAAAAATGGATTGTCATCACATGAAAACCCTGTGTGTGAAAAAAATGTTCATGATACTGTTATGAGAACTGTACTCCAAAAAGGAAAATTATTGCATTAGAGCAGATGTAGTAATATGATTAAATATAACTTATGACCTGCATATTCTTGCTTATTCTTATTATGTTTATTCTTTACAAGAGATTTTTCAAATCAGCATTAATAACAAAGTTAATAGTAGTTATTTGTTCTCTGGTAGCTATTTTTGAATATGCTTATGTTTTCAAAAATATTGAATGAATGTGAGACAGGAGAAAGGATGTTACATAATAATCTTCTGAGACTCTTTGTAAGATATATTTTCACAACAATTAGCTAATCATTCAGCAATCTCCTTAGAATATAATTATTTACTGATATAAATTACTTAAAAAATAAAAGAAGTTTCTCTTTTATAAGAATAAGAAAATAAATATTTCTATTCTGTATTCAGTTGGTATAAAGAAGATGAAAAAATATCATCCAGAGGACAGGACTTCTTTCAAGTTAAAGGTCACAATTTACTCACTAGACAAGGGAATTTCTTCTTCCTCAAAATTCGTTTTTTAAGCTTAGAGACCATGAAGAGCTATGATTCATGTCGTTACGGTAGACTGGCTTGTGATATATCTGAATTTCATCAATATGTGGTAGAACTAATCCAGAAAAATAAGTTACAAACCTTGAAGTCAGACTGAAAACTGCTATTATTTGGGAAGAAAAGTGACAGCCATAGGGAAAAATCATCTTTCCAGAGTAAACAAATATTAAATGTCAGTTTTATTAGCCTTAATTGATACATTAGTGCATGCTGTTTTTCATATCTAAAGATATACTAATTCTTAAATGTGTAATATATCTATGGCATAGAAACTTTATTTTAATCAATTGAACCTCTGGTATCAAAGGAATTTCTTATGCCCAAATAAAGTAAAAATAAAAGTAGGTTTTTCGTTTTGTTTTGTTTTGTTTTTTGTAAGACTTTAAGCCACCATGGGTTAGGGCCTATGGGCTTTGGAACAAGTCAAACAAAAGAGATATAAAATCATTGTAAGTTCTAATATAATATATATTCACAGGAAGACTTAAACATTTTCTCTAATAGCAAAAGAGCTCTTTGTCTTGGTTTAAAGGCTCACGAAATAGCTTCAATCACACCAAGAAAAAATCAAAATGACTGTTTAAGCTAGAGCTAATTTATCTGCCTTGTGACTTGTCATCCAAGACCCAGTCCATTCATTTCTTTACCATCCAGAGAACTGACTTCATCCTGAGATTTTTAGAATGATAGCAACAATAGTTTTAGTTACCAAATTCAGTTACTCCATTATTAAAAGAAATGTATCCACACCCAGTGTGCTCTCGTAAAATTGCTGGAACTTTTCACAGAACCCTCTCAAATCCTTCCAAAATATTATTTAAACTTTGAACGAGATTAAGAGTATGCTGTCGGGGCTGGAGAGATGGCCTAGGGGTTAAGAGCAACGACTGCTCTTGCAGAGGACCCGGGTACCATCCCCAGCACCCACATGGCGGCTGAAAACCGTCCATAACTCCAATTCCAGGAGAACTCCAGTTCCAGGGGAATCCAACACCCTCTTCTGACCTCCGCGGCTTTGCACGACACGGGTGCACAAACCTACATGCAGACAGTAAATTCATACACATAAAAAAAATTAAAAGATAAAAGAGTGTTCTGTAACCAGTGGTCCTTCATTAGTGGTACGAATGCTCATGTGATGATAATGTATAGCAATACATGAAGAGTTTTTTTGGTTTTCACAATTAGGGAAACACTACTAGCATCAGGTGGAAAACATCCAGAAATGCTAATAAGCTTCCTACAGAGAACAAGTCAACTGCCTTCAAAACAATCAGAAGTCCTTCCCCACCTAACAGCAATGCAAGGAGAGAAACATTGTTTAGACAGGTCAGAGCCACCCCTGATATTGGGTTTTAATGGAATCTGTAGATGAGTAAGGAATCAACACATAAAGCAGATTATCTCCCCCTTAAGAAGAAAAACAAAGCTAACACCTATGTCAACAACAGCTTCATTGATTTGTGATGGATGAATTCAGATTGTCTCACATTAACCTGGTAGGAGTGATCAGGCTCCCAAACTTTGGAACCAGATTAAAAATTTCATGACATTTACCTTATGATATTCTCATTATGACTACAGAAGGTTTAATGCAAAGGGAATGAAAATGATAATTAAAAGCATGTAGGAAACCACAAAATATGCAAGGGGTTCTTTCAAGCTTTAATAAAATATTGGAGATTGGGTCATAAAATGGTTAATTTTCAGCTTATAATACCATGTTTTAAATTGGAAATGTATATGTTTATGTGGTGGGCATGTTAATTTAAAGGACTGTTACTCTTTTCTGCTAGACAATACACATCCTGAGATATACCATCCTTATTTTTATATTCCCAATACCTCCAAAGAATTTTCACATATGAAAAAGTACATGTGTAAATAATAGATGGGGAAACAGGTCTAAGATTGAGAAAGGTTGTATAAAATGCACAAAATCTCAATAAAAATTTAAGGAAAAAAATGTAAAATATTTTATTTACTTCCATTTAACAAATTAAGAAGTATAATATATTTAAATTAAAGAAACAAATTTGATGAGAATATTTATTATATGTAATATATTAGGTAAATTTCATTAAGATAAGATTTTTTTAAAAATCTACTCATTAGCAAATATAGGAGACGATATTTGAAATCCAGAAGAAAAGAGGTTTTATGCTACTCTATGGAATACTATGTCTCAGAGAGGGTCATTTTATTTCTAGATAACAAAGTTAGACTAATTAAGAAGAAACTATACTCTTAGGACTACTGTTTCTTTACCTGCAGTTCTGTTTTGTTAGATATCCCTTCAGAAAGCAAAATAGGCTGTAGGAAAATAAGAAGAGAGAAGAGATGTGCTCATATTTAATATCACATTTCTTGAAGATGAATATGCTCAAAGCAACACTCTCAGTCCTTAATGATGCCAGTGATGGTAGACTTTGCAGAACTAATTAAACAGCTATAATAAATTATATGCAATATTTCCTACAGGGTTGACTCACAAATTTAGTAATGATAACTCCCCAGATTACAGTTAAGATATGAAATTATTATTTCTACATGACAGGTAAATAACCATTTTCCTCTAATTAGATTAGATTAAGAGAAGTGGAATGTTTTCCAAGTAGTAATAGAATGGAGTGGTGTCTTTCATCAAGAGCAGAATCATGTTAATGTCGTCTGCTGTCTAGTTACCATGATAAATTGGTTGTGGTATATGCACACTTTAATTATTAGCACAGAAATATGATGAAATTGAAGTATTACCCTTAGTAAGAGCTATTACTGCTGAAATGACCCATTTAATAGTGACCATAGTACCAATGTATGGATTTAAATTGGTAATTAATAACAGTACATTTCTGAAAATGTTAACATAGGGGTTCAATAAAAATGCTAACTAGGTATCAAATGCCATAGACACTGTTGACATATAATTATGTATTATGCATACTAACCATTTGGTAGGTTTTGACATGTGGAAAATATGGTAAAATAAAACCATTTCTTAGCTAGCTGGTAAGAAATCAGTTTGGCAAATTATGCCTTAATTTTTCTAGTTTTTAGATGTAAAAGTATTATAAAATAATTTACTTTTAATCACAACTTACAGAAGTACAATAGATATGAGAAATATTTTAATCAAGACAGCATGACACCTTTTGAGAAATTTTGAGTAGTAGTCAGGTGGTAGGTTAGGGATCACTTGTTCTGAGACCCAAATAATAGTTAGATGCCCCGCATTTCTTACGACTTTCATACTTTTTCAAATTAAGTTGATATAAATCTCTACAGAATTTCATGGTCAATTAAACTGTGAAATAGCATCACAAATTATTTTATAGTAGAACAAACAACCAAATCTTAAATAGATCTTTCACAATATTGCCCTCTCCAGAGCCACCAATATCAGGCCTGGAATGCATCTGTTGATATTTTTAGAGATTTAATTTCTTAATTGATTTGTCTTAAGTTGATGTGTAAATGGGAGCATATTATTATTTAACTATATTAACTAACCATATCGAAATATGTTAGAGATGTTAAGAAAATAGTTTAAAAGAATTACAATATTCTAAACATAATTTTAAAGTTGTCCTTCAATTTTCTAATAAATGTATACATTATTGGTTTGAGCATAGTTACTATAAAATATATTTTTTCATGGTCATTTAAATATAAATTTAAATAAATATACCATGGAATTTGTAGCTGGACTGAGAAATCAAATTTAAATATTTTAATCATTTTAATTTTTATGTGTATGAGTATATTACCTCCATGTGTGTGAGTGCACCTATGTAGTGTAATCCCCGTGGAGGTCAGATGAAGAGACTTGATTTTCCTGAACTGGATTTATAGATGGTTGTAGTCACCATGTGGGTGATAGAAATTGAATCTGGGTCCTCTGCAAGAGCAATCAGTGCTCCTAACCACTGGACCATCCCTCCAGCCAATATAAATTAAATTTTACTGTTACTTATCATTTAAGTTAATGTACAGAGTGGTGTGCCAGAAAAATATTTCATATTATTTTGAAAATAATTTCTCACATTCACATGTATTTAAAAAGAATTCATTTACTGATTGGTTAAATACCTATAATCTCCTGTAGATGAACTGAGGCTGCAGCAATTAGTCCCTATAACTGTTGAGTTATTTCATAGATCTCGCTTGAATTGTTATATGATCATCAAATGGCCCTTCTAAACCATACCAGTGAGGCTTTCTGATATCTTTGACACTGCAGTTCAACTGTTTCTCATGATACCATGTCAGCCACTGATTGGCTTCTTTGTATGGTGATATGCACAAGCACAATGACAGCATAGCATGCCATGTTTCTTTATTTGTTAGACTTTCCAAACAATGATGTCTCCTTTGTCATCTCAATTATTTGACATGCACTGGAGAAATATTTGGGACTTTTTTCTTTTTCTATTCCTTTTTCATTTTCTTTCTTTTCTTTTCCTTTATTACTTATTAATTTTATTTTGTGTGTATAGGTGTATTGCCTGCATATGTGTAAGTAAACCTGTGTACTGCAATGCCTACAGAGGTCAGAAGAAGACATTGAATTTCCCTGAAACTGAACTTACAGAAAGCTGTTAGCCATCAAGTGAGTACTGAAAATCAAACTCTAGACAATTGCAAGAGCAGCCAGTGCTCTTAATTGCTAAACCACATCTCTAGAGCCGTGCATTCTTTTTTTTTCTGTTCTGAAACTGTATTAATAACCATAACACCAGTATAGCACACTACCTATAATGGTGTGGTAGTGGCACTGTTATCTGGGGTGTGTGTGGGGAGGTAATCAACAGCTATCTAATTGTACTTAAAACTGTCTCAATGGGAACTAATTCAAGGGTGGATAGCAAACACAACCAAATACATATGGATAGAAAAATCTTAGATCCTAAAGAAAACCCTATCTCTGTCATATCTCTAGACAAATGTAATTTCTTACCATATGCTAAAGATGCTTCCTTATATTAACACCAAAATATACACTCTACTATATATCACTCATCGAAGCAACTGTTTTTTTGCAACGGATGGAGGATAATACAGAATCCCACAACTAGTCAGACACTGAGAATATATTTCTGAGAGATCCTCAGTTTTAGATGGCACATTTACAGCTGAACATCTACACCTAAGGCTCATGGAACATGATGAGGTACAGAGAGAAAACTAGTGCATCCCTCAAATATTACCAGTGAAGCTTCCTCATAAAATAGAGTGGGATGAATACAGCTGTCCTAGTTTTACACAATAACAGACTGCAGAGTGCATCCATGGATAGGACTCCTATGTTAAACTTCATCACCAATGTGACCATTGTGCAAGAGGGCACAGAAAGATTATGAGACCCAGGGAGGGTTCATGAAAACTGGGCAACAGGTTTTCAGGCCAATGGAAACTTGCATATGTGAACTTGTGTCAAGGATGACATTGAACAGAGGTCACATGCCACTCAGACAAGAACTCAGAGTGGATTAAGAGAAATGGGTTGCAGGCCAGCCCTACCATGGAACCTATTGGAGACTGATTACTACTGGGTGAGAGTGAGTATTCCTTATTTACAATCTATACATAGGCTGGCTAGTCATTAAAGGATGAATTTGAAACAAAGTACATCTAGATACAAATGTTTGACTGGATAGGATTTAATATGTTTGGAGGGATACATGAAATCTAGTGGGGTGCTAGGGGACATGATTTGGGGAGGGGAGTCTAAATTTAATTAATGACATGTACACAATGGATGAAAGATCAATATTTTTTTAAAAGAATATATTATTTGATTTATGAATCTTGAAATTTAAAGTGTTTTGAATTAACTTACCTTATAGCATACATCATTTTTAAGGCATGTAAGATCTGAATATAGCTTTATCTTGAAATTTTGACATAATAGGTAAGAAATGTTTCATTTATTACAGAAGAATATATATATATATTATATTTAATTCATATATATATATATATATATATATAATATTATATGAGAAGTTTTAAACTGGGGCATTCAGACACATTTATCAGTTTGTATTCTTGTCAAAAGCCAGTACATATCTTCCACAATTTGATACTTTCAATTTTTACCCATTTTCACATGTCCTTAATGGTATTTTAATTTTTCCATTTTTTCTTTGAATTGCTGTGCAATTCACACAGAACATCTCAATCAGTCTTAAGCACCCTTATACCTGCTTCCCCATTGGCACCATTCTACAGTTTCCTCCACTGGAATTAATACACTCTCTATTTATATGTAGGTGAATTGTGTCAACTTAGCATCCCCAGATGTTCCTTGGTGAAAGTTCATCTATTGAGGTCTAGGCTGCCCATCCAGAGTCCCTTGATTTACGAAGATCAGCTCTTCCTCACCCAGCAGTATTCATCTGCCAATATTTCTTCTGCTAAGTTCAGAATGCTGCCCATATCCACAGTTCTAAGTTCTGTTTTGTCTGCTTAAGTTTGCATGTGTCTTGTGGGTGCTGCCTCGACCATGGTAGGCTCATAAACACAGGATCCTCAGAGCTTATAGAATTATATTTCCACATAGAACCTCCTCCCTGGCTCTTACAAGCTTTCCTACCCCCTCATCTACAATGATCCCTAAGCCTTGGGTGAGTGAAGCTTGACATAAATGCTCAGTCCAAGGACTCAAACTTTGTAGACTCCTAGCTTCCATGCTTTGGTCCCTTTGTGTTCCTGACCCTATGTTACATGAGGGAGCTTCATTAATGACAGTTGAGAGATTCATTAGTGTCCTCTTTATCTCTTATTCCATGTTGCCCAAGTCTTAGCTGTAGAAGCTTCACTGTAGTTGTACCACTTGGTTTGGGTAATTCACAGAAAATATCTGATTGTGACCAGTTTTGATACATTGTAATATTCTCCATCTGGTACAAAAGAAGCTTCTTGATGAGTGGTGAAAGATGGGCCATGGATCCGAACAGAGATTTTTTTTCATCAGAATAAATACAGATGCCTAATAAGCATCTTAACACATGTTCAACATCCTTAGTAATTAGGGAAATGCAAATTAAAACCACTTTAATATTTCTTTTTTAATATTGAATACTTTATTTTTTAATTTTTATTTATTTTTCTCTATGTGTATGAATGTACCGTCTGCATGTAGGTCTGTGCACCCATGTCGTGCAATGCTACAGAGGTTAGAAGAGGGTGTCGGATTCCCCTGGAACTGGAGTTCTCCTGGAATTGGAGTTTCACATGGTTCTCAGCCACCATGTGGGTGCTGGAGATCGAACCAGGGTCCTCTGCAAGAACAGTTGGCCCTCTTAACTGCTAGGCCATCTCTCCAGCCCCTGAATACTTTAATTTTTATTTTTTTTTCAAATCTAGACCTGTGTCCCTCATCCTATCCCCACTCCACCAGAGCTCATGTATTCTGCCAAACATGCTTTTCATCTCTTTCTCAATCTTTCTCAAAAATACTCCATGTGGAAGTTGACTGTTTTGAGGAGAAGTTCACCATTTCAGTCAGTTCTTTGATGCAGTCCTTTCTGCTGTTTTTGTTTGTTGTTGTTGTTATTGTTGTTTCCAATATGTATCACTCCCACCTACTTGGACAAAGGCTCAAGGGGCCGTGCACAAGAAATATTTACAACTAGCTAATTAGCACTAGCATCCACAGATGAGGGATACCATTCATCATTTGTTTTTCTGGGACTATGTTACTTCATTCAGCATGATATCTTCTAGCTCCAGCCATTTTCCTGCAAAGATCATGATGTCGTCTTTCTTTACTGCTGCATAGTAATCCATTGTGTAGATGTACCACATTTTTTCTACCCACTCGTCAGTTGAGGGGCATCTGGGTTGGTTCCAGCCCCTTGCTATTCTGTAGAGAGCTGAAATAAACATGGCTGTGAATGTATCTCTGTGGTGGGGTGAGTCTTGTGGGTACATGCCCAGGAGTGGTATAACTGGGTCGGGTGGCAAGTTCATTCCAAGTCTTCCAAGGGTACTCCACACTGCTTTCCATAGTGGCTATACCAGTTTACATTCCCACCAGCAGTGGATAAGTATTCCCCTTTCCCCACAACCTCTCCAGCACTTGGTATCATTTGTTTTCTTGATCCTAGCCAGTCTTATTGTAGTAAGATGGTATCTTAAAGTGGTTTTGATTTGCATTTCCATAATGATTAGTGAGGTTGAACACTTCTTAAGGTGTTTCTCAGACATCCCTAATTCCTCACTTGTGAAGTCTGTGTTCAGCTCTTTGCTCCATCTATTGAGTGGGCCATTTGTTTTCTTCTTTGTTTTTTGAGTAGTTTATATATTCTGGAAATCAATGCTTTGTCAGATATATCTGCAGTGTATTTCCTCCCACTGTGAGATTTCTCTTCACTTCCTTGTTGTTTCTTTTGATGTACAGAAGCTTTTGAGTTTAATGAGGTCCCATTTGTCAATTGTCAACCTTAATTCTTGTGCAGCTGCTGTCTGGTTTAGGAAGTCTTTTCCTACACCTATGTCTTGTAGTCTGATGCCAACTTTTTCTTCTATCACCTTCAGAGTTTGGGGTTTCACGTTGAGGTCTTTAATCCATGGAGTTGACTTTTATACAAGGTGAGAGGTAGGGGTTTAATTTCATTCTTCAACAAGTGTTGATCCAGTTTTGCCAACACCACTGGTTGAAGATGCTCTTTTCTCCATTGTGTCTTCTTGGCCCTCTTGTCAAATATGAGATGGCTGAATTTGTATATGTTCAAGTTTGGATCTTCGTTTTTGTTCCATTGGTCAACAGGTCTGTTTTCTGCCAGTACCAGGCTGTTTTTATGACTATAGCCCTGTAGTACAGTTTGAAGTCTGGTTAAGAGATCCCCCCGCCCCATGTTGCTCTTTTCTCTCTGTGTTGTTTTGGCTATTTGGGGTCTTTTGTTTTTCCGAACCAATTTAAGGTGTGTTGTTTTGGCTATTCGGGGTCTTTTGTTTTTCCGAACCAATTTAAGGACTTTTTTTCCAAGCCTGTGAAAAAATCTCTTGGGGATTTTAATTGGGATTGCATTAAATCTATACAAGAGTTTGGGTAGAATGGACATTTTTACTATGTTAATTTTTCCAATCCTTGAGCATGGATGGTTTTTCCATCTTCTGATGTCTTCTTCAATTTCTTTCTTTAAGCGTTTAAAATTTTTGTTGTAGAGATCTTTGGTGCCTTTGGTTAGGTTTGCTCCTAGGCATTTTATTGTTTTTGAGGCTATTGTGAGTGGGAAGGTCTCCTCGAATTCCTTCTCCAGAAGCTTGTTGTCGGTGCAAAGAAAGACTACTGATTTTTTAAGGTTAATTTTGTATCCTGCCACTTTGCTGAAGCTCTTAATCATTTCTAGGAGTTTTCTGGTGGAGTTTTTAGCATCTCTGTGCTTCAGGCGGTCCTGGGAGATCTCCATCACTTTAATATTTCATCTTATTCCAGTCAGAATGACTAGTATGAAGAGAACAAATGATACCAAATGTTGGAGAGGATGTGTGGAAAAAGAATGCTCATTCACTGCTGGTGGGATTACAAACTCATGAATCCCCTATGGAAAGCCTTGTTTAAAAAAAAAAAACACTTAAAAAAATGAACCTTTCATCTTCCATAGTTGTATCACTCATTGGCACATATCCAAATGACTCATTCTGCTGCAGAGATACTTGGACATCCATGTTTGTTCCTGCACATTTCACAACAGCTAAGATTTGGAAGGAACCTAAGTGCTCCTCAAATGACAAGTGAATAATGAAAATGTGGTTAATTTATACAATGAAGTTCTACTCTGTGGTAAAAAAAAAGATGAAGTTATTAAAATTTCAGGTAAATGTATGGAAAAATAAACTTATGATAAGTGAAATAACAGACTCAGAAAACAAAAGGAAGAATCTTCTCCTTCGTTTGTGGATACTAGCATCAAATACTTAAATGTGAGTATGTATCCTGATGTAGCTATAGGAACCAGGGAAATGGAAAAACAACAACAACAACAACAAACAAGGATGCAAAGGGAAAGAAGAAACCTGAGAGAGAAGAAGAGTAGGGGGCTAAAGCAAACCTGAGTGAAAAGTGCAATACAGAGGGGATTGCATTATGAGACCTCAAGCTATATTACAAGGTTATAGTCACAAAGACAGCCTGGTACTGGCACAAAAACAGACCTACTGACCAATGGAACAAAACTAAAGATCCAAACTTGAGCTCATACAATTTCAGCCACCTCATATTTGACAAAGTGGCAAAAAAAGATCTCAATGGAGGAAGGAAACCATCTTCAGCAAATGGTGCTGGCAAAACTGGATCACCATTTGTAGGAGAACAAAATTAAAACCATACCTCTCACCCCGTACAAAAATCAGCTCCGGATGGATCAAAGATCTCAACATGAAACACAAAACCCTGAAGGTGATAGAAGAAAAAGTTGGCAATAACCTTTAAGATGTAGGTGTAGGAAAAGACTTTCTAAATCAGACAGCATCTGTGCAGAAAATAAGGTCAACGGTAGACAAATGGGACCTCATCAAACTCAAAAGCTTCTATACAGCGAAAGAAGCAATCAAGGAACTGAAGAGAAAATCTACAGATTGGGAGGGAATCTTCACCAGTGATACGTCTGACAGAGCATTAACATCTAGAATATATAAACTACTCAAAAAACAAATGACTCACTCAAAAGATGGAGTAAAGAGCTGAATAGAGACTTCACCAATGAGAAGTAAATTTGGCTGAGAAACATCTTAAAAAGTGTTCAACATCTTTAATAATTAAAGAAATGCAAATTAAAACCACTCTAAGTTATCATCTCACTCCGATAAAACTGGCTAAGATCAAGAAAACAAAAGACACCAAGTACCTGGCCCAGACCAGCTCAGCTACAGGTATCATACCGCATTTGTTAGTTTCTATAAATTTGCCTTTCTGACAAAGATAAATTTTCTTATTAAAGCCAAGAGATTTTACCAGCGTTCTTTAATATGCCAAAACAAAGTCACCTGTTCTACCAATCTTTTTTATGATTGGTCAACATCACTGTTTTGTACTGATAGAGGAAAATACAAATTTCAGATTCAAATAGAGGAGATTTTTTTTTTAATTTTTGGTTTTGTTTGCTTTATTTTTTTTTTTTGCATCTTTCATAAAACATTGTCTTTCTTTTCTATTTCCTAAATAACTTTTATATCACTATCTATAAATTTCCTAGTTGTTTTCAGTGATAAACTTTGTTCAGATTACTGAGTTGTTCATTCAGAATTTTGAAATGAAGACATGCCTAATCACAGAAGTCTTTGTATATATCATTTTGAATCCTACATTAATACTGGTGTCTCTGGAATGCACAAATTTACACTTACCTCCACTCAGGAAACTAAGACAGGACAATCTGAAGCTCACATCTAGCCTAAACAATATAAGGAGATTCTGTTTTTTCTCCTCAAGACAAAATGTGCCCCCCCCAATAAAAAAAATCGAATAAGTTTGAGTGGAAAAGGATCAAAGTGAAAAACCAGTTAGGAGAGTTTCACGGTGATATAGGGCAGAACGTGATATTTATTGGACAATGATGAAAAGAAGTGTTTAATTTTCAAATATTCAATTTGTTAAAAATAGATTACTATAAAGAGTCAGACTTGAAATATAAGAGAAATAGATACATTTGATGATTACATTAAAACTTTGAAAAGTAGCACAAAATTTAGATAGAAAAGTTGAAGTGGAAAATGACTTACTTTTGTTTATCTTTTGGACTTTAACAAAGTGATATGTAATAAGAAGAATAAGAGTTATAAACTGAACACTTGAATAAATCTGTAATTTGTTAGAAATGTCCCCTATACATAGTCTAGATATAAGCTAAAGTCTTGACAGTGGGTAAATAGTACTTTAAGTTATGGAACTCAACCAATAGGATATATC
Organism: Rhizomys pruinosus; assembly: GCA_009823505.1. NCBI lineage: Eukaryota > Metazoa > Chordata > Mammalia > Rodentia > Spalacidae > Rhizomys > Rhizomys pruinosus. Next base: position 625,397 of record VZQC01000197.1, on the reverse strand, counting down.
TGATAAACATTATGAGTAATGGGTTCAGTTGTTTAAATATGTCCAGGATATGTGATCAAAAAGCTGGAGAAGGGGCTGGAGAGATAGCCTAGCGGTTAAGAGCACTGACTGCTCTTGCAGAGGACCCAGGTTTGATCCCCAGCACCGACATGGCGGCTAAGAACCGTCTGTAACTCCAATTCCAGGAGAACTCCAGTTCCGGGGGAATCTGAGACCCTCTTCTGTCCTCTGCGGCATTGCACGACACGGGTGCACAAACCTACATGCAGATAGTACACTCATACACATATAAAAATAAATAAAATTTTAAAAAAATCTCAAAAAGCTGGAGAATCAGCACCCACATGGCAACCAAGAACAGTCCGTAACTCCAATTCCAGGAGAACTCCAGTTCCAGGGGAATCTGAGACCCTCTTCTGACCTCTGCGGCATTGCACGACATGGGTGCACAAACCTACATGCAGATAATACACTCATACACATACAAAAATAAATAAAATTAAAAAAAAAAAACCTCAAAAAGCTGGAGAATCAGCACCCACATGGCGGCTAAGAACAGTCCGTAACTCCAATTCCAGGAGAACTCCAGTTCCAGGGGAATCTGAGACCCTCTTTTGACCTCTGCGGCATTGCACGACACGGGTGCACAATCCTACATGCATACAGTACATTCATACACATACAAAATAAATTTAAAAAATTTAAAAAGCTGGATAATCACAATTGCTGATGGTAAAGTTGACAGAGATAAAGGCATACAAGTTGTATGAGCTGCTTTTGTATTTTTTTGCATGAATCCAAATCTGCAAGCAAGAGAGTGATTTTTTTCGTGTCAAAGATTGTCAAGTGATGAATTCACTTTTCCGTACTGATTTGTCATATACGGTGTCTCAGTCATTTGGATGCAATGCACACACAAGGCCTCATGATGGACAGTCTGCTTTCCACATAGTTAGTTATTTTTCTTATCACTGTGACAAAATACCTCACAGAAGCAATACAATTGGAGAAGTTCTATTTTGAGTCACTGTTAAAAGGAATACAGTGCATGATAGCAAGAGAAGCATGATGAGGCAGCTTACTCCATGATAAAAGGACGATGGACACTATTCCAACCTTGATGGATTTAGGATAAGAGGGCTAGCTGGGATGCTGCACTGACACAAAGAGAGATCAAAGTGGCCTGCATCTGTCAGTTAAATCCCAAGTCCCTAAGGTTTCAAAATTTCCCCAAAAGAGCATCATCAACTAGAGGAAATGGTCAATCATGTGGGCCTACTCTGGCCACTTCACATCACAGTGTAAAAATTCTGTCTACGGGGCTGGAGAGATGGCCTAGCGGTTAGGAGTGCCGACCGCTCTTACAGAGAACCCAGGTTCGATCCCCAGCACCCACATGGTGGCTGAGAACCGTCTGAAACTCCAGTTCCAGGGGAATCCGACACCCTCTTCTGACCTCCGCGGCATTGCACGACACGGGTGCACAAACCTGCATGCAGATAGTACATTCATACACATACAGAAATAAATTAAAAAAAAAAAAAAAGAAATAAGGAAACCCTAAGACCTATAAGGAAATACAATATGAGGGAAGACATTTTTCCATATGTTTTACNTCTTTTTTTTTTTTTCTTTTGTCTTTTTTGAGACAGGGTCTCCCTGTAGCCCCAGCTGTCCTGGAACTCACTCTGTAGACCAGGCTGGCCTTGAACTCAAAAAGATCCGCCTGCCTCTGCCTCCAGAGTGCTAGGATTAAAGGCGTGCGGGACCATGCCCGGCCTGGTTTAATTTCTTAAACAATATAAGAACAATACATTTTCATCAGTACTGCATTGCATCTAGTGTTGTTTTTCTGAAACATAGTAATAAACACTGTATTCCAGAAGAAGAGTTTAGAGGAAAGAAAACTGTCGCCAATCATTTATACAAGGAATACAAGTATGAAAGTAGACACATCTAGAACAGGACATCGAGTATGATGATTATGTTTCATGCAATCACTGTGGAGTGACATGGAAGAACACAGTAGTTCTGCATAGGATTTGTAAATCTCAGTAATAAGGACTTGTATTTAAAAATTGAAAACCAAGTCTAATTGCTCTAAATCTCTTTCAGCAAGTACTGCATTTTCTATTTTAATGATCTCCAACCTTCATTTTTGCTTACATCAGTGAGCATTAATTATCTGATTCTTAGAAGTGTGTCAATTTGTAGTCATCTGTTTCCATGACATTCATCAGTAAAGTCCTTTTTAAGTCTTTATGCCTGGCAGGGTATTTAGAATCAAGAATAATTTGTATTTACAGAGCATGCAACCCAACAATTTCAAGAGAAATCAAGTAGAGCTCTAAATACAGAATTGAAGTTAAAAGTATCTAACAGCTAAGAATATTTAATATTGACCAATAATCTTGAAAGAGAAATTTATTTGGTGGGCACCATCATTTATTCTGGATAGTAAAAGTATTTAACTCAAGGCTCAAGATGGCTATGCCACAGAAAGTCTGCTACAAAGAGAAGAGGACATGAAGACAAACCAAATAGTGACTAGGGAAGAGCTAAGGACATAAAAATCACAGTTTTACAAAGGGTGGGTCAGATTCTGTGTTATAGAATAAAAAATATAATATTGAACCCTGGTCTTTAGTAAGCCATTAATGATTCCTTATGATATTCATCCAGTTAGAAGGCCCTGAAACATTATTGATTCAGATTTTCCTTTTAATCTCTTCATCATCAAATAGAACTTTTTAAATTCAATATTTGTTATGAAATTATATATTGCTCACAAGTTGTATTATAGATTTTTAAGTTTATTTATTTTTATTTTAGGTATATGAATGTTTTGCTGTAATTGCACCAAATGTATATAGTACCATGGAGGCTAAGAGAGGGTTTTGTGTCCCCTGAAACTGGAGTTATATTCCCATGTGATGACTGGGAAACAAAGTCCTCTATAATAGCAGCCAGTTCTGAACCATCTCTCCAGCTCTTATATTACAAAGTGACAAAAAAATTATTTTAAAATTCATTTATAGAAGAAAAATTATACACCTTGATTATATATTTTATGTATATAATAGTAATACTAATCAATGGAAATTTATGCTTTGTAGGAGATTTACTTACTAATTTTATAGAGGATATTTTGCTTATTTAAACAATAATATTTCTCAGATTATTTTTCTGAATTTTTATTTCTTTCATTAAGCAGAGTTAAAACTGTAAAAGCAAATTAGGGAGATCTTTTTATAATCTGTTATTATTGTATTCAAAGTTAATAGAATATACTATGGAATATAGTATAGGCCATTCCCACAGTAGCTCTTAATGTGATTACACTGTGATATTGAAATAAAAAATAAGACACTAAATAATCTAGTTGAGTCTGTATAACATGGCTTATAGTTATGCATAGAAATAACATATCACTTATAATACCTTTGATATCCTTATAAACATGGTATAATTAATTATGTAATGGTATCAAAATCCAAGCCAAGAATTAATCATTTTGCATATATATTTAAGTATTTTTTTTTAAATTGTTCTCAAGAATCTTCATGTAGTTTAGATCCCAGTTAAATACATCTGCTCCAGATTGATGTTTATTTATAAATTGAGACCTATATACAAGTTCAATTTTAGTATGTGGAATATATTGAATGCAAATGTTAGTTTGAATATCTATTTATCATATCTTTATATCTATGCTTAAATTAAGTTATAAGTGCAATAACTTATTCAGCTTTCACTTAGGCAAATAAGAAATTCATAGGTGTTTTGTTAAAATAACTTGATTTATTTATTTTTGAGAGAGTGAAAGATTGAATTTAAATCTACATGCATGAAAGACAGATGCTGTAACATTTAGCTCAATTCACATTTCTAAATTTATCTTTAAGTGCTATTAAGGTTAAAATATAAACCATAAACAAACACTAAATTTCAATAAACAATCAATGATTCTAAGAAATTACTGGCAAAATTTGTTAGATATTTTGCCTTATCACATGGAGAATGTGATAATCTCATAAAAATTTTCGTGTGATGCACTTAAATACAGATGTTAGATAAGTAAATTATAGAAGTATCATATATGATAATGATATATAATAGAAATGTACATTTAATTCTTGTGTTGTCAAATATAGTGGGATTTTCCAACCACTAGGAACTTGCTTATATAAACTTTCAACAAAGGTGACAGCATGCACAAGGCCTACAATAACGCAATCATACACACCACAGAACTGGGGAAATAAGAAGCACATCTCAAACCTAGTCCAGGAAATATTGTCAAATGTTTACTTCTGGGTGAGGGAGAATAAGTCCTCTTGTAAGATTTCTAGATAAGTTTACTAGACTCCAGTGTATGAACTTGAACCAAAGAACAGCTGAGTACAAATGCTTGAATGGATAAGAGTTAACATTTATTACAGAATGCATTAAATCTGGTGGGGGAGGGTTGAGGGAAGGGATCCTAAATTTTATGAAGTTCTATTATATGAAATAAACAAAAACTTAATAAAATATATTGAAAAACAGAGAAAATAATTCATATATAGTACAAGCCATGTCTAAATATTTGAGAAATTTCCTTTTCAACTAAATTATGTTGTATCTTTATGTGGTATATATTCATAAATTTATATGGAAATAGAACAAATATATATTTGATTTATACTTCATACATTACAATAAAATAATTTTTCTTAAATTTTTTCTTTCAAGCTGTACATTAAATATCTGAAATCACTATAAGGAAATTTTTTGAATATTTGGAATTATACTTCTATTTTTTAATATCCCTATTTATACCTACTGTCAGAATAATTATTAAGACATGCATATGTTGTCTTAAATTATCCTATCTTGCTTATTATAATAATTTGAAGATATTTTTTAATTATTAATTAAAGATTAAATTAAAAAATAATTAAAGATATATCTTTAATTATTAAGATATTTTTAAATGGGGTAAGAGAGGTGTCTCAAATTGAGTTCTAGATACTCACACTAGAGAGGCTCATAACCACACTCCACTGCCAGAGGATCCAATACCCTCTTCCAGACTTCACATACACCTGCACTCATGTGCACATACCCCAAAACCAACACATGCAAACACAAAAGATTTAGAAAATCAATATTTTAAAATATTTGAATTAGGCTATTATCAATGGTGTTTATTGCCCAAATGAACTTGATGTTATAATTGCTGAAGATAATCCACATTTTGGTCATAGAATATGGAGAAATCAAGTCAGTATCGATGAGGATGATTCCCCACTTTTGCCTGCCTTTCATAGTACATAAAAGTGGTATGAAGAATGCTAGGAGGAAAAGTCATCAGCAATCTTACCCTGCTATGAGTCCTGTGAACTACAATAGTGACCACATCAAGGCAAGATATCTCCATGGGTGCAATAGCAGCATTAATATTATCAAGGAAACAATCGCTTCCTGATTAGATTTACAGTCTACTCCAAAGGGGGGGAAAAAATGCGTGGTGCTATAAAAATGGCCAAGATCACATACTAGAGGAGCTTTCAGAATCTAGGGGTGTATCTACTACTGATATTCTCCTAAATGGGCATAGCACTGAAACATCCTCTCTATTTGTATATACAGAGCAGTGAAACTCTCAGTATTCATCAGAAAGAAGTTTGTGTAGTGGATTGTGGTTAATAAACTCACAAATGATATATATACAGAGAAAAATTGTCTGCAGGAAAAATGTTAGTAGAGAGCTTAGACACAAGTGGGGAAAGTCATTTTTATATGTTGTTTTTTTGCATTATTTATTGAATATTCAAGATTTCCATATAATGTATTTGATGGCATTTAAATCCATTCCTTTCTCAGTACCTCTCCCCACTGTCCCCACCCAATTTAATAAATGCATATATATATATATTTATACATATATATGTATAATATATAGAGGATTTATATATATATAATTTGATTTGCTTCCCCCAGTAACATTCAGTGTGGATCCATCATACAATTGGGGCCACCAAGGCTCTCATCTCTGTTCCATCCTTATAAACAACCAAATCCACAAGGCTGGAGAGCTGTCATAGATCCTAGAGGAAAACTTACATTTGCCACATTCTTAGACCAAAGTAATTTCGTAATTTATTTTAAACATGCATCTTCATATAACAAGTATATCATCATAAAATCTTCTTTTTGCAACAGATGGGGTCTATTACAGAATTCCAGAACTATTCAAATGTAGAAAATCAGGGTCTGTGAGATACTTAACCCTAAGTGACACATCTTCAGTGCAACCTCTACACTTGGGATGAAGGCATCTCTTAACTTTCACCAAAGATGTTTCCCTGTGAACCAGATGGTGATTAACACAACCCACAACACTGTGGGTGAAATTATATCTTTTTTGAAATGGGCTTATCACTGGGCAAGTTAGGTATTTAGAGGGAGGAGCTAAGGGAGAAGAAGAGCCTGGCCAGGTTCCTGCAATGCTGTCATTTGCACAATTCTGTCATTAGCACAATGCTGGTGTTCCTACAGAAACTCATGGAACTCAGAGACTCTGGGGTGGGGGTGGGCAGTAGCATATAAAAGCCCACCACGCAAGACTGGTTTCTGTCTTGCCATTTTACAAGCATGGGTGTAGAGCCGGGAATTTTCCCAGGACTCTGGACAGCCATGTTGAAAGGGTGATAATCAGCTGTGCCACATGGGTCCAGTGAATGTACACTTTCTACCACCATTTTGTAGGCAAGCTGAATAAATTCTGATCTAAGATTGGAGATGTCTTTCCTTGCTTTGTCTTAATAACCATGGAACTGGGAAATGGCATGGGCAAAGAAGAATGGCAGGATGCTGTGTGCCTGGGTGCTTTGCTGTGGGAACACTTGCCCCAGGAGGAAATTTCTGTTACATCCATGATGAAACAATATACAGATAATAAGAGGCCACAGAGTGTTTATACGTGAAAAAGACCCCTATTTTAAGCCTGTGTCTCCTTTTGTGTGGCTCCTGGTAGTTGGACCACACTCTGGTGGATATTCCCACACCTCTGAATATATGGGCAACACAAACTGTACTTGGTGAATTATTGCAAAACAAAACCAAACAAAACAAAACAAAGCAGATATGAAGAGATACAGGTGGATCTAGGAGATGTTGAAAGGAGTCGTGATATGTGAAGACAATAAAATCAATTGTGCGAAATTCTCAAGGAATTAATAAAACTTTATATTAGAAGTACATCTTTTATTTTGAGGGCATTTGAAGATCCATACATTTATCAGAATCTTTACACATGAAAATACAGTATTAGTTTATTGCTTAGCACAAGTTTATTCAGTGAGTACAAGACGCAAGCTAGGAGTGCTGTCAGGTACTAGAACCTTCTCCCTTGTGAAGGACATAAGGCTGTTTAATTCTCAACACGGTACGTTTTAATTACTTCTTTACAGGATACTGCATTCAACTTTAACTTAGTGAAAATCTCTTCACTGTTAATGCAGGAATATAAAATTTTGGTTAAACAACACAGGGAGTGCACTAGTGCAAAGTGATTCCTGAGTGGAAGTTGGGCCTTAGCCAGAAAGAGAGCATGAAGTAGGGACAGGGAAGCCAAGAGGGAGGCAGGAGAGGGACATACCTGGAAATTTCTGACAGTCTGATTTCTTTGCAGAGAAATAATTAAAATTATTTTTTGTATAGTTTTAGCTGTTTCTCAAATATAGGTGGGAATGTCCATGCACATGCTACCTATATTTGTAGACTCAAATCTTTCATGTTCACACAAAGATTATACATATGTTCAGCCTGCTTACAATGGTACACCTAAAAAATTGCAGCCCTTGACATTTTCTAAAAATGCTACATTTTAATTGCAGCAATTTGGAACTTTTGTTCTCCTTAGGTACTCTGTGGAGTATAAAAGATTACCTTCCCTGAAATATGTATGCACATAGTTATTGTTTAGGCTTATACTGTCCAAAGGTTTTATTAAAACTCTAATATTGAGGGGCTGGAGAGATGGCCTAGCAGTTAAGAGCGCCGACTGCTCTTGCAGAGAACCCTGGATCGATCCCCAGCACCCACGTGGCAGCTGAGAACCATCTGTAACTCCAATTCCAGGAGAACTCCAGTTTCAGGGGAATCTGACACCCTCTTCTGACCTCCCTTTCAAGACATGGGTGCACAGACCTGCACGCAGACAGTACATTCATACACATAAATAAATAAATAAGATAAAACTAAAAAAAATGTTAAAAACCTCTAATATTGTACCTTAAACTTCACAAATGATAATTAAGTTTTGTAGAAAGGAGTTTTTGAATAAATGCGACCAAAGTGAAACACTCTGTGGCTTTAAATAGTTTTGTATCTTTCTCTTAAATACATATGTGTAGTATCTAACTAACAATATTTTACACTTTTAAAGGAAGTGGATTTGAATTATCTCTGCTAACATGCTTTCATTACTATAAATTTCCTCTGTCTTCTTCATTATAATTGTTATAGCCTTCATTATTACATCCCATTAGTCTTTCTTGGATGTCAATAGATTCAATGTAAGTGTGAACTTTTCAAGCCTGACCTTCTTGATTTATTTCTGGAGGCAATGAAGAGATCTTCCAAACTGCACCCTTCTAAAATATAAAATGATTGAATCGAAAGTGCATTGACAGAAAACCAGTTAACCTTTTACTTCAGAAAGGGCTGCTGTGTTATGTGAGAAGAGCCTGCTAGAATTTTCTGTGAATTAACTAACGATGTGCCTAGGCATCCAGTTTCCAATGCCATCTCACATTAAGATAAAGAATACCTTAAAAGCCACCTTAACACTATCCAGTTCAATTTCTATTGTATATAATTAGCAAATTGTTAAATACAATAAAACTACTCCGTACATGAGAAACATGTTTGAGAAATTAGCTTTAATTTATTGCATTTATTATTTATTAGTATCAAGGCATCTAACTAAATAACTGTGCAGTGACAGAAACCAACATTAAAAATAACTTTTTACGATTCTTCTCCTTCCTCTATTCCTATGATGCGGAGGTTTGGTCTTTTCATAGTGTCCCATATTTCCTTGTTGTTCCACTTTTGTCTATTTTTAAAAATATGGAACGCTTCACGAATTTGCGTGTCATGTTTATTGCAGCTCTGTTCACAATAGCAAAAAGCTGGAACCAGCCCAGGTGCCCTTCAACTGACGAGTGGATAGAGAAAATGTGGTACATGTATACAATGGAATACTATGCAGCAGTAAAGAGGGACAACATCATGAAATTTGCAGGTAAATGGATGGAGCTGGAAGACATTATGTTAAGTGAAGTAACACAGTCCCAGAAAAACAAACGACAAATGGTGTCCCTCATATGTGGATGCTAGTACCAACAACCCAGATATAAATATTTCTCATGGAGAGGGATGCATAGTAAAAGAACAACAGAAAGACTGCATCAGAAAATGGACTGAAATGGTGAATTGGAAAGGGGGGATGGGTGGGAGAGGGACATGGGTGCATATTCGATTAAGGCATATTTAATTGACGTGAGTTCAGCAAGTACCCAGTTTCGCCTAGACACTGTCTACAGGACACATGGTGTTTTAGGACTTAGTAAAAGTAAACGTGTATATTAAACAACATTGGTTTACAGAATCTGATAAAAATGGTAATGCATCTGAATTAAATGGAGATATAATTCGCTGTTGCCCACATTTGCTTTACATAAAATCTGTAGAGCAAGAACTTTGGGATTGACACATACAAATATTCTCTATAATTTCTCTGTTGTACAGTATCACCTTGTAGCATTTAAGATGATTTAACGTAAAAATTAAGTTTGCTTCCCAAGTTAATCATATATAGTCACCCAAAACAACATGGGTGAATTTGATGAAATCTGTGCCTTGACTCCACCCTATAGTCATGTATAATACAACTGTCTTCTGGAGACTCATACGCTAAAAAAAAAGGGGGGGGGATACAGAAAGACATGAAACCTTTTCATCAAACCCTTGCAATTCAAATCTTAAAACTAACTATGGGAAAAGATTTGTTTGTTCCAACAGGACAAAACGTCACCAACTTAACGGCTGAGAAAGAAAAGATACAGGTTTGCATTGAGTAGGATGTACCAAAAAGTGGCAATGGAAAGGCTGACCCATCTGAACATTCAAAGGAAGAAAAGCCTCAGATTGCCATAAACATCGAACCCCTCTGTGGATCCTACATGTAACAACTAGTTATAATGAGTCCTAATGAAACTTACCTTCTAGGTGCCACAAAGGTTCTGATAGGAGAGACTTTCTTGCCTTCCCCCCCATAGAACAAGGAGAAATATGACGATGATGAGGTCGTTCCCCAACTGTAAATTGGAGACAACTATTGTAGAGGTAATCTCTTATAAAACCGGTAAAACTGCTTTCTTTAATTGACTACTAGACATGGGAACTGTGGAAGGGATTACTCTCTGTTCAGAACCAAATATAATACTAAAGTCCTAGGGCTATGCACTCAGGCAAAATATATTAATACAGGAGCTCTGACATCAGCAATGGATTGTTCTACCAGGTGGATGTTGGCCAGGGGATCCAAGGCCCCACAAAAGGTAAGGGCTCCTTGCCTCTAAGTTGGGATACCTACAGGAGGAGAGGCAATAAGACCCTGCTGCTGAAGACCTGACGTTAACATGGGAGGGATGTATTGAGACCACACATGCAAGTGTACAGATGGCCTCTGGAATGCCAGAGAGTGTTACCAAAGGCCACCAAGCCAATAAAGCAAATATGGGTCTCCCTGAGTCAAGCAAGACTCCACCGTCAGCACCAGCTACACCTCACCTGCCTGGAAATACTGTGCAGCAGAGGCAGCCATGTGCCTGTATATCCCAAATCTAATTGGCTATTGGCTCTCCCCTTGGAGAAATAACCCATGGCTGATGCCACAAGCTTACATCCTCTACAGGTTAGAAGATGTTATAAGCCACAGTAAGACCCTATCATATTTAACAGGGGGGAAAATTGTAATTCATGGATTAACATATCCAAACATGTGTCTATGCTAAAGTAACCTACCATAACTATTAGTGCTGCTTAAATACCTATATATCTAATTGCTTGTTCTTCATTAGTAGGATCGAAAGGTTATTCCTGGACAAACTGTCAGCCCATGAAAGGAAACAGCCAGAATTGACCAGAGTCCAAGTCAACAGCTCCAGAGAGAGTGGACTGTTTTACCTCTCATCCACCTGTGCCCCTTTTCTAAGCCTAGGGAACAACCTGCGGAAGAGGGGGCGTGGTAGAATGTAAGGGCTGCGATTGGGGTGAATGGTGAAACTACAGCAATGTAGTCTGGACACTCATTTGATCAACTTGATTGAACAAACAACCTGTCACCCCCCACTGGATGGTGGGGCTGTAGGTGTTTGGGCACAACAGCCTGCAGATAGGTTTTGCATGAAGGATGCTTGTACTCATGGATTATCACTTATAGCTAAAAATGAAAAAAAAAACTGAGAGAAAGATGCAGGACAGTTATGGCAGAATGCATGATCTGGGATGGGGTGGGGGGGGGGGGGGAGGGAAAGGGAAATAAGCCTGAACTGAATTGGAAAAAATGTATGAAATACACAAAGCATCAAGAAAAACTAATTAAAAAAAAAAAACTTTTTAAGAACTCTAATTTAATTTTGTATTCCTGAATGAATCTTAGTCAAATCTTAAATCCATACTAAAATACTACAGTTACATTGGATAAATCTCATTCTTTCTATATCATAAAGGTGCAGATATTTGATTATAAAGTAAATACTTCTTGATATTGGTAACTTTTATTACAATTGTACAAACTTCCATGTGAGATTTCAATGCAATAAATTAAAGAAAAGTCTTTGGAGAATTTTCCCATCTGGGAAATTATGCAGGGAAATATCTTATTAAACTCCTTCTTTCTTATCTTCCCTGGTTAACCTACTAGACTTATTTCTTCTATATCTTATCTTAATCACACCTCATCTTGTTTTATGTTACCTCATGTTTGCTTGATGCCAGGTGCTTCTATATTCAAATTTCACAACTTATTATTCTTTTGACAAACTCAAATTTATTTGTTATCAAAATTGAAAGGAATGTAAAGATTATACAGATTATATATCTGTATTATATACAGATATATAATTTAAAGATTATATATCCATTTAGATTATAAACATTATTTCTTTTTTATTTTATTTTTTTGGTCTTTTCGAGACAGGGTTATAAACATTATTTCTAATAAGTCCATCCTGGGTCTTTCTTACAGTGCTTCTATGAGTGGATTGGAGAAGTGGATCAGCATGTACAGTACTTGTTGTATAAGCATGAGGACCTGAGGTCAGTTCTCTAGCCCCCAACAAAAAACGTTGGGCAAAGGGACAAGTGTTTATAACCAGCCTTGTGTGAAGACAGGTATATCCCAGCCCTTGCTGTCCACCTAGTCTAGTGGACTCTGAGCTGTAGAAAGGCCATGTCTCCCTCAAGCAATGGAGGAAGATGTTTAATATAGATCTCCAGCATCCACATGCATGGAGAATCCTTACACACAAGTGAATATTCATGAATACTTATGTATGTATAGATGACATAAGAATATACACCAATAGTAAAAATAATGGTGTTGCTAATAGTTATTAGGATCAAGATAATTCCCAGAATATCAATGACAAACTGGAATATTATTTCAATTTTGCAAAACCACAGTCTTGGAAAGCTGTGAGTTTGGGGGGCTTACTTACAGAGCAGTGAGTAAGAGAGTCCTCCCCACTTAAGGACTAACTGGAAAGTAGTCTTTGTCCAAGACGTGATTGGAGCTTCACCATAGCCACAGAGAATGGCTTAGCCTTTCTGACAGGCCATGTGTAACTCTGGCAAACTGGTTGATTCTGAGCTGTGGCTGGATTCTCATGGGAGGGTCCTGTGACTCTCTGCCTCTTCTTTCTTACAAAGCTCATCTGTGACTGTGTTATGCAAGAAGGTACAACCAAACTACTTGGGAAGATGTCATCTGTTGGTACTTGGTTGGAACACAGTCCTGTACATCAGGCTCATTGCCTGAGCTACTTGCATCTCAGTTTTTAGTCCTCTTTTGTCTGAAAGAAGCTATTTATTTCTCAACAAACATGGCTAGTCTACATTCTACTTTTATGTTTTGTCATTCTTCATTATGAGACAATGAACTTGGCTCCAGAAAACATGAAACTGATAATAGTATTACATAATGAAAATATCAGACTGACAGACTCAGGGATATTGTTTATAATCTTAGCAAGGGTATGAGAGCTCAAAATATTAAAATGTTAAAGACACCATAGAATTTATCTGTCACAGTATTAGGGTTAATTTATTAATACAAAGGGAATTTCTGTGGCCCTTTCTGGATGTCCACAATTAAACAATATGAAGGAGTAAGTTTATTCAAATAAGCTTATTTCTCATACTATTTATTCCTTCTAAATTTTTTTATTTATTATTTTTATTTTGTGTGTATAAATATATTGTCTGCATGTATGTAAGAGCATCTCTGCCATGCAATGCCCCCAAAAGTCAGAAGAAGTCATTGGATTCCCAGGTACTGGAATATCAGATAATTGTTAACTGCCACATAGGTACTGGGAACCCAACCTGTGTCTGCTGCAAGAACGGTCAGTGATTTTAACTATTAACCACTGAGCTATCTCCTTACCCTCATCTCATTTTTTTAACAAATAGATTAAAGATACATTTTAAAATCAGTGTACTTTGAAGCAAGAGCAATTCCATATATGTATACCTCTAAGATTGTTATACATATAGTTATTTCAAAACACTGTCATTCTAATTCATTTTATTATATACTTCTAATGCCAAAGTAATATTCAGCCAATTATTTCAACCATTTTAATCAATGATTGAATGGCTTCTACTACTTAACATGACATCACTCTCTTTAATGTCTTGCCTGTCTATAGATATTTTAGAAGTGTACTTGAGATAGAATCCATGACCTTGTGCATACTGAGCAAGTGTTGTGCAATAGAGCAACAACCCAAGCCTTCTTTAATTCTGTCTTTTAAAAAATCTTCTTTTTTTCCTTTTGGATGAAGTTCTCCCCCAAAAAATAACCCTCTCCTTTGAAAAAAAAAAAAAAAAAACTCTGGAAAGACTCAGAAAATGATTCAAGGCATATATGGCAGAGTGCAGGAATTCAGGTGGGGCGGGGTGCATGGAAAGGGAAATGACTCTAAATTGGATTGAGAAATGATATATGATGTATGGAAAAAGTTTAATAACAAAAAAATGAAAAAAATATATATAAAAAAATAAAAACACCAAGAAAGCAACCCAATAAAAATGGGCTACAGAATTGAACACAGAGTTCTCAAAAGAATAAATAAATGGCTAGTAAAAACATTAAAAAAAATCTCTTTTCTGGGCTGGAGAGATGGCCTAGCAGTTAAGAGCACCGAGTGGTCTTGCAGACGACCTGGGTTCAATCCCCAGCACCCACATGGTGGCTGAGAACCATCTGTAACTCCAATTCCAGGAGAACTCCAGTTCCAGGGGAATCCAACACACTCTTCTGACCTCCGCGGAATTGCACGACATGGGTGCACAAACTTACATGCAGACAGTACATTCATATACACAAATAAATAAATAAAATTTTTAAAAAATTAAAAAAATTAAAAATCTAAAAAAAAATCTCTTTTCTAACTTGGTCTCTAATTCCCTTCTTAACTCTTGTTCTCTTATTTGTACTGGAAATTGAACCTAGGATTTGTACATGTTTCGAACACACTGCCACTAAGTTATTCCAGTCTCCTTTTATTATAATGCTTTTATTAATGTTTAGTGCACTTCAGATGTCATTTCTCAGTTGAGTTTAGACATATTCCCCTTTCCTTTCCCCTGACCCCACCCCAGATCATGCACTCTCCCATAATGTCCTGCATCTTTATTTCAGTCTTTTTGTATGTTTAGGAATTCACATGTTCCTCCTTAATTTTATATTACTCTAAAATATGAATATATAATTTCCACTCATATACAGTGATTACAGAGACTAAAAGTAAGTAGTATATTGATTCTGGAGCCCGTTAAGAGATTTACATTATAACAACATAGTTTCAGATAGACAGAAATATAACAATAATGTTGTTCAGCTTCCCTTTCAACTGGAGATTTGGTGTTAGCATCCACAAATGAGGGAGACCATTCACTGCTTGTTTTTCTGGGACTGTGTTACTTCACTTAGCATAATGGTTTCACATTCCATCCATTTACCTGCAAAGTTCATGATGTCATCTTTCTTTACTAGTGAATAGTACCCCGGTATCCTTTTTTTGTTTAAAGTTTAGCTTGAGAAATGTTTTGGCTAAAATTGAACATATTTGTATGTTAGGCAGACTTTGAAGTTACTATGCTCCTGCCAGTGCCATCCCAAGTACTTCAATATATGTGTGCCAGTAAAGTTATGGTCTTCAGCCTCCTAAATGTTGGTGATTTATTTGTTTTTGAGAGAGTGCTTCAATTAGCCTAGGAAGGCCTGTAACTTTCACCTTGTTGAAGATGACCTTGAATGAGTAATCTTCTTGCCTTTATCTCCTGAGTGGTAGGATTATAAATTTGCACTATCGTGTCATCAGACCCTGGCTCCACCACCTAAATTTGTTTTCGTCTTTGTTTTCTGAAATACTGTTGCATTATTTAATTTTGGATGACCTCTAACCTCACCATATGACCAAGACTGGCCTCGAATCCCCTGAAATCTTCTTCCCTTAGGCTTCATATTCTTTAGATCACAGTCATGAACCACTGTTTCCAACACTTCTAGATTTTCAACATAGAATACAATATGATTATTTCTAGCAAATTATTTTCTTCTAGAATTTACTTGGGTTTCATATAAAATTCCCATGTTAACATACTAATCTGACTAAAATCCTACCAACCATTTAAATCTTTATTATTTAGGCTTTCATTGTTTTAAATAAATTGTATAATTCTAAAATATTCACCTTTCTATGACCTATTTAATTTAGTACACATTCTCAAAGTTCATTCACATTGTCAGAAATTGAAGGATGACTTTGTTTTCTTTCTATTAAACAAACCTTATTTTATATGGAGAAGTGTTTTGCTTTCCTATATGCAGATGCTTCACATTTTTGTCCTCTACTTGTCTGTTGAGGGGCATTTGGGTTGGTTCCAGTTCTTCCTATTGTGAAGAGAGCTGCAAAAAAGATGTATGTGCATGTATCTTTGTGTTAGGATGAGTCTTTGGGGTATATACCCAGGAGTGGTATGACTGGGTCAGGTGGTAGGATCATTCCTCCGAGTTTTTCAAGGGTTCACACTGCTTTCCATAGTGGTTGTACAAGTTTGCATTCCCACCAGTAGTGGACGAGTGGTTCCTTTTCCCCACAACCTCTCCAACTTCTGTTATCTTTTGTTTTCTTGTTCTTAGCTAGTCGTATTGGAGTGAGATGATATCTGAGAGGGGTTTTAATTTGCATTTCCTTAATTATTAATGATGTTGAACACTTTTTAATATGTTTCTCAGCCATCTTTACTTCCTTACTGGTGAAGTCTCTGTTCAGTTGTTTACTCCATCTTTTGAGTAACTCATTTGTCTTTTTAACCTCAGTGGAGGAAGGATAGCATCTTCAGCAAATGGTGCTGGCAAAATTGGATCACCATTTGTAGAAGAACAAAATTAAACCCCTGCCTCTCACCCTGTACAAAAACCAACTCCAAGTGGCTCAAAGATCTCAATGTGAAGGCTAAATCCCTGAAGCTGATAGAAGAAAAAGTTGGCAACAACCTACAAGACATAGGTGTAGGAAAAGGCTTTCTAAATGAGACAGCAGCTACACAGGAAGTAAGGTCTACGATGGACAAATGGGACCTCATAAAACTCAAAAGCTTCTGTACAGCAAAACAACAACAACAACAACAACAACAACAAAACAATCAAGGAGGTGAAGAAAAAAACCAACAGAGTGGGAAGAAATCTTTACCAGTGATACATTTGACAGAGCATTGACATCAAGGAAATATACTTTTCACCCATATAATTAATTAACATGTCTGAAAGTATGTGGTAAGTTAACTCTAGGGCACATTAAGAGATTCACATTACAACATCACAGTTGATTTCAGGTAGAAAGAGATATAACAGTAACATTGCTCAACTTGTCTTTCAGTTGGGGGATTTGGTGCTAGCATCCACAAATGAGGGAAACCATTCCCCATTTGCTTCTTTGGGACTGTGTTATTTCACTTAGCATAATGGTTTTGAGTTCCATCTGTTTTCCAGCAAAGTTCATAGTGTCATCTCTCTTTACTGCTTGTGCTGGATAGCTTTAGTGTCAACTTGATGCACCTGGATTGAGGGAGCCTCAGGTTGGGAATTGGCTCCATTGGACTGGCCCATGGCTACATCTGTGGAGTATTGTCTTGATTGTCAAGCAATGTGGGAGGGCCCAGGCCAATATGGGTGACGCCACCTTGGACAGGTTGTTGTGTACTGTATAAGAGGGCAGGCTGGGCATGGACCAGGGGAGCAAGCCAGTGAACAGCATTCTTCCATGGCCTGAGCTTCAGCTCCTGCCTCCAGGTTCCTGCCCTGAGTTCCTGCCTTAGACTCCCTAAGTGATGAAATGTGACCCAGGAGATATAAGCTGAATAATCCCTTTCCTACCCAAGTTGTTGTAGGTCAGAGTGTTTTGTGTCACAGCAATGGAAGACAAACCAGAACAGAAATTGGTATCAAGAGTGGGGTATTGCTGTGACCGACCTGACCTTGGTGTTTTGAGGAAGGATTGTGGAAGCGTTTGGAACCTTGGGGTAGAAAAATCATTGAATGCCTAAAGATCGTGGCTGTGGAACTTGGAACAGTTTTGCTGAAAGAGTTGTAGATGATGGTGCCCTGGTTTGTGAAGTTTCAGAAGGAAGCAGAAATCATCAGGACTGTTTAATCTGTGGGTTCTGGTCAGCTGGGGCTGAAGAATCAGCTGTAAGTAACAAGAGACCAGAACCTGAAGGGAAATCTTTGTTGTACTGGGAAAATTGATGCTGGTTAGCTGGGGCTGAAAAATCAGCTGTAAGTAACAAGAGACCAGCATCACTGTGGTGAAATCTTCTGGGATGAATTTCTTCAGGGTCAGCACACAGAAGCTATGTTCCAGAAGGGGCCCGAGCCTCCATGTCAAGCCAGAAGCAGGATTTGTTAATATGTAAGTTTCTCCTATATGGTTCTGGTGTTAAAATTTCTGGGGTCACAGAGAGCAGCTAAGGCTTGGCACTGTGAGAAGTCAGTAAAGACCACTGGGGGAAGTGCACCTCAGTTGCAGTGAAGACCCCAGGATTTCAGGGGTGATGGAGAGAAGCTGAGGCTTTGCACCAGGAGAGTTCAGAAGAGACCATTAGTGAAGGTGCTGCCTCAGTTTTAGTGGCAACCCCAGATTTTTGGAGATGCCAGGACAGTGGGATGACCACCAAGACCTGCGGTAGATGTGGAATGGAGTCAGTCTGGGCCTGCAAGATGAGCTGTGTGTGCCACAGACGGCAGAGTCAGAGAAGGGGAGCTGCCATGACCCTTTCAGGCATAGAAGATCGTGAGTGAATCCTAGGTGTCCAGCCTTGAGCTACTTGCTGGACTTAGGTTTTGTTTGAGAGTGCCTGATTCTTCCCTTGGAAATAAGACAGTACTTGTTTTGGATTTTACATCAGCCCACAGTTAAGAGACTTTTAACAGTCTGTGAACTTTTAAGTGTTTTGTCATTTTAAGGACTGTGGGGCTTTTAAAGTTGTACTGTCTTAGGTTGTGATTAATGTTAACATCATATTTTGTGGACAAGAAATGGAAAGGGGTATTTTAATAGTGATGTGTTTTGTGTGTCAAGTTGACAAGGGGTCAATTGTGCTGGATAGCTTTAGTGTCAACTTGACACACCTGGTTTGAGGGAGCCTCAGGTGGGGAATTGGCCCCATTGGATTGGCCTGTGGCCACATCTGTGGAGTATTGTCTTGATTATCAAGCAATGTGGGAGGACCCAGGCCACTATGGGTGGTGCCACCCTTTGCAGGTTCTTGTGTACTGTGTAAGAAGGCAGGCTGGGCATGAGGCAGGGGTGCAAGCCAGTAAGCAGCATTCCTCCATGGCCTGTGCTTCAGCTCCTGCCTCCAAGTTCCTGCCCTGAGTTCCTGCCTTGGGCTCCCTAAGTGATGAACTGTGACCCAGGAGATGTAAGCTGAATAAACCCTTTCATCCCCAAGTTGGTGTTGGTCAGAGTGTTTTTTCACAGCAATGGAAGACAAACTAAAACACTGCTGTATAGAACTCCATTGTGTAGATATACCACATTTTGTTATCCACTCCTCAGTTGAGGGGCACCTGGGTTACTTCCAGCTTCTTGCTATTGAGAAGAGAGCTGCGGTAAACATAGATGTGTGTGTATCTTTGCAGTAGAATGAGTCTTGTGGGTTTATATCAAGGAGTGGTATGGCTGGGTCAGGTGGTAGGCTCATTTTGAGATTTTTTTTTTTAATTTTAATTTTTTATTTATTTCTGTATGTGTATCAATGTACTGTCTGCATGCAGGTCTGTGCACCCGTGTCGTGCAATGCCGTGGAGGTCAGAAGATGGTGTCGGATTCCCCTGGAACTGGAGTTCTCCTGGAATTGGAGCTTCAGACGTTCTCTGCTACCATGTGGGTGCTGGAGATCGAACCCGGGTCCTCTGTAAGAGTGGTTGGCGCTCTTAACCACTAGGCCATCTCTCCAGCCCTCATTTTGAGATTTTTAAAGGTTCTCCACACTGCTTTCCACAGTGGTTGCATGAGTTTACATTCCTACCAGCAGTGGAAGAGTGTTCCCCTTTCCCCACAACCTCACCAGCATTTGGTATCTTTTGTTTTCTTGATCTTAGCTTGTGTTATCAGAGGGAGATGATGTCTTAGAGTGGTTTTAATTTGTATTTCCTTAATTATTAATGGTGTTGAACACTTTTTGAGATGACCAACTTTTCTTTGTTTCTTTTGTGCAGGAAGGCGTTTCGAGTTTAATGATGGTACCCACTTGTGACTTTTATTTCATTGTCTGCTGTTGTCTCGTTCGCGCTCCCCCTGAAATAAAAAAAAAAAAAAAAAAAAGAAAAAAAAAAAAAAAGAAAGTCCTTTCCTACACCTATGTTTTGTAAGTTGCTGCCAAGTTTCCTCTTTTTTGATAACTCACAGGGCTAAATTTGAACTGCCCACCTCTTCAAGGATATGAGACCCACAAATTGAAGTTTGGGCCATCAGTTTACTAAGTGTATAGTGTCTATACACTTAAACTGACCCTTCCTACCCAACACTTATCAACTATCAATATCTCCTCAGTTAGGCTTGGGGGCTTGATAGCCTATCCTCCCAACCACACAAGATTATTGAAGTGGCAGGATTTTGTGCAGGTCTTGTGAAGCCAACCGGAACTTCTGTAAGTTCATGAGTACAGCAGTTCTGTCATGTCCAGAAGATTATTTTGCTCTGATCTTTGGCTCATTTAATCTTTGTATCCCCTTCCTTCTTTGGTCCCTCATCCTTCTTTGGGTGTAAAGCATGGCATGGATTTCTTACCTGCGGTTGAGCATACTACAGACACTTATTCTCTGCACTTTGACTAGGGAAGAATTTCTGATTTAACCACTAATAGGCCTCTGATGAGGTTTGAGAGCTAGATTAATCTATGTGTAGAGAGATACAAATTAATAGGCCAGTTTGATATGGTGTCTACTTAGCCAACTAATAGTGAAAAGCTTATTACCACTAGAATCTATGAGCTACCCAACAATAGATGCTTGATTAGATTTACAGTTTTAAACATGAATTTCCTCCTTTGGAGTAGGACTTAAATCCAATCAGAAAACTGTTGACTTTATAATATTTTTGCCCCTATTGTACCATTGGACATATCTTGCCCTCCCAGTCATTACAAAAGTTCACAAGAGTCACAGTTGTGTTAGAGTCCTGATAATGATTTTCCCCATGCCACCTTCTGATAATGATTTTTCCTTCTGGTATTATGAAATTTAGCTAACAGGGATGACATTTCTTTCTCAGTACCAATATGATGTTTCTGTGTCTTATGATTGAAGATTTTGGTGATGATCTTTATTCTCAAGGATGAATAATGTGCTATTTTAACAATATGCAATTCATTTTCTTATTCTCTAAACTGTCAATAAAATGCAAATTTCATTGAAATTTATCTCTTAACTATTGTGAGTATTGTTATTTTAAAGAAGCCATGCTAATATGCCTTTGAGATAGTCTAATGATAAACAACAAAATCAAAATTTCAGAATCTTATAATAGTTTATTTTTCCCAAAGCTAATTTTATTGAAGCTTTGTGCATTTCATAAAAATTTCCCAATTAAATCTAGACCCATTCGCCCTTCCTTTCCACACCCCCTCACCAGAGCTCCAGCATTTTGCCAAGCATATTTTTAATCTTTTTCTCAGTCTCTTTTACAATTTTCCATGCAGAAGTTTATTGTTTCAGGCAGAAGTTCACCATTTCAGTCAATCAGTCAATTCTTTGGCCCAGTCTTCTTGTTCCTTCCAAATGCATATATCCAGATTATGCATATATCCAGATTATATTATAAAATGCATATATCAAGATTATGACATCATAGGTTTTAGCATTTTATTTTTTTCTAGGAGATTAGCCATTCTTGGTCTTTTACTTCTGTCATTATTTTGATGAATTTTTATTGTGCATCATGCAAGATCTGGTCAATTCCCATTTTGGGAATGGAGGCATCTATTTTTTTCAGGTAGTTTTAACAAAAGAGGTTATTCTTTCTCTGTTGCATAGTCTTAGCACCTTGATCTTAGACCACTTGACAATATAGACATGGCATTATTGATAAGATTCTTATTTCATTCCACTAGTCTACATTTGTATTTATATTAGTACCATGATATTTTGATCACTATAGCTTTATAACATGTTTGACATCAGGAAGTTTTTTGCTTCAATTTTATGCTGTTTTCTTAGAATGTTTTTGGCTTTTCAAAGTCATTTGTGGGTTCATTGGATTTTCATAATACATCTTACTGTGTCTGTAAAAATATATTACATCTTACTGAATGTAATGGAAATACCATCACCCAGTTATTGAGCACGATTCTTTTTTTATTCATAATGGTTGTCATTGTTTATATCAATGTTTTATAGTTTTCATTGATAATATATAACACATTAATCAATTTCATGTATTGGGCCATACTTTTGTACTAGAAATAAAAATTCCTTGGTCATTTATATTTTTTTTGTTCTCTTATTGGTATTATGAGACAAGATCTGTTTATGTAACTAGGCTCAATCTGA
The DNA here is from genome assembly GCA_009823505.1 of Rhizomys pruinosus. NCBI lineage: Eukaryota > Metazoa > Chordata > Mammalia > Rodentia > Spalacidae > Rhizomys > Rhizomys pruinosus. The sequence continues at coordinate 602,998 of VZQC01000197.1, read as the reverse complement.
CAACTCAATTGTTTTGTAGCCTGAGCTGTCCTGAAACTCATGATCATCCTGACTCACAGTTCAAATTTTTGGCATTAAATACACATGGCATCATGGCCATTACAATAGTTATAGTATACTTTTCAATTGTGTTTTTAGCCCAGGATAAGGATCTTTCATCCCAAATCTTTGATATTAGAAAATTATTCAGTCTTTGTTTTTATTTTCTTTATAGGATCTTTGTGCATAAAAAAATTAAATGATCTGGGAATTGTGACAACAGTCTACATTATCTTGAGTGTTTTTTTCTAGTGTTTATTTATATGCATATATATAATATATGTTCAAATATATATATATCTTTTGTATAAGGACTGAAGGTAATATTTTACAATATTTTTCTTGTGTGTGCCTGTGTTCTGGCTATGGCCCATCACCTGAGGTAAATGAAGCTCAGAAACTTCAATTTGTGACCTCCTGTGAGTGTTCTAAACTCCTGGAATTTTAACTCATTTGGTAACATTATATGATACTAATGTTACTAGGAAACATATAAGCCTCTTTTTTATGAGACTTGGCAATAGTATATATTTATAGCATGAATGGGATTTATGATCTAACTAGGCCATAAAGAAATGTGAAAGATAAATATGTGACACTAGAGCAGAATTTTCTACTAAAACATAAAAGAACCACTGGCAGAAATAAAGTAGGAACTCAAATGAAGCAATACATGGAACAAATTATCCAAGAAGTTTCTGAGCTTGTGTGTGTGTGAGCTGCGTGGGATATTAAAAGGACTGATTTGATTTTGCATACTGATGCTTTTATTGAAGCAAATGACACACTTATTAATGACATAGGCTTCCATTATCTGATTAAATGCTTGACTTTCCTGACCTGTCACTTTACCTTGGAGACTTAATTTCCTACCTGGCTAGCACAATTCTTAACACATGGAAAGGAAGGTCAATGCTAATCAGAACATTTTCACAAGATTATATAAAATGCTAGCAAATCCTTAAACTTTGGGGTTTTTTTATAGAAACATGTTTTTCTCTTGTTACAGCTCTTAAAGGATGATAGAAATTGTTTTAAATCTGCATGCACCAAGCAAAATACATGAGTTCTTGTTTTAAGTTTGGATTAGGTAAGAACAACAGATAGGACACCCAGAATGCCCTTCTGTACCTCCCAATGAATCTGACTCATAGGCAATTTATAGCAACCCATCCAGTTTTAAAAGTTGCTGCAGTCATACTATTACAATTTAAACTAAGATGCCCCTAGACAACACATTTTACAGCAAAGCTAAAATTTATTGAAAAACAATGTGAGTTAAGTTTTTCATTCATTGTATTTCCATTCCTTAAGAATAAAGCTTGTTAAGCTAACATCGTGCTTTATGGTTTGTTCTGTGAACGTTAAAGGTTCAGTTTTAACAAGTGAATACAAGGTCAGAATTACACTGCTTTTCTGTCTACCTAGCTATATTTCATCTTTAAGAGCATTTCCAAGTGATATATATTTATAGAGACTTTCAGAAATATCTGAACATAAAACATTATTTAAAATATTGTTCATGAAAAATAATTTTTTGACTTTCTAATGTTGTGTTTAGTTGTACCTAATAATCAAAGAAAGCAAGGTAACAAGAAGAGTTAATAAGCATGATTTACATAGCAATTCATTTGGTATGAAATATTTGTGACAAATTTTTCCGTATTCATTCATAATAACCTTTATTATATTATTATATTTTTTTTGGTCTTTTCGAGACAGGGTCTCCCTGTAGCCCCAGCTGTCCTGGAACTCGCTCTGTAGACCAGGCTGGCCTTGAACTCACAAAGATCCACCTGCCTCTGCCTCCCAAGTGCTAGGATTAAAGGCGTGTGCCACCACGCCTGGCATAACCTTTATTATAATTATGAGTTTTTGCATGCATATGTGTGTATTCTTTCTGTTCACAACAGATGTCAACATGAATTTGATATCAGACGTCTTCCTGAATCCTACTTCTCCTTATATATCAGTGAACCCAGAGCTAGACAGATTGACAGCTTGCCCAAGGGATACATGAATATTTTCTGCCTCCCAAGTGCTGGGATTTGGGTCTTTACACTTACTCTGCATTTAGGTGGGTTCTAGGGATCTAATCTCATATTTGCATAGAAAACACTGCTACCTACATAGCCACTTCCCCACCCTAATAAATACATCTTTAAGCAGAGGTAGTATGAGTGAAAATGAAGACAAGAAAACACACACCAAGGCAAAAGTACATTTAATATTGACATTTGATTTGATGCAACTGACTTAGCTTGAGTTCACATGAAAGTTGACACTGGCCTTTGGTAGGCCTGAGAAAGCTGAGTTTAGACTTACTCTATCATCGTTATGAGTATTGTCCATTTCATTCTAGTCTAAACTGGAAATATCTATGACAAATTGGATAGCCCTATTTTTTAAGAAAAAATATTCTATTTATTACCATTTTTAATGTGTATACATGCATCCTTGTTCTTCAATGCCCTGTGGAGGCAGAAGATGTCAGATCCAGTGAAACTGGAGTTATGGATGGTTGGTAGCCATGTGGCTTCTGGAGAACAAACTTTTGTCCTCTGCAAGAGCAGCAGGTGTTCCTGACTGTCGAGCCATATCTTTAGCCCCTAAACAGCCCTATTTTAATGAGAAATATTTGAGAAGCAGTCAATAATTCCTTGACTTGAAACTTTCTCATTAGTACCTACAAATACTTCATGAATTTTTATAGAATATTTTTATTTACGTTTTGTGTATTTCATAGGTCATTTCTCAGTCCAATTTAGAAGCATTCTCTTTTCTATGTCCCTCACCCAACCCCAGTTTATGCATACTAACATGCATGTCTTGTATCTTTTTCTGTCTTTTTAAAGTTTTTCTCTGAAGAGGTTTATTGTTTGGGCAGAAGTTAAGTGTTTCAGTCAGTTCTTTGAACCAGTCCTTTTGTCTTTGTTGTTTGCTACCATTTTTATTGCACCAAAATATGCCTATAAATACGTCACATATATACCAACATTATGATCTCTGAAAATAAACTGTATGTTAATTCCCAAATATGTTTAGGAGTTCACATTTTCCCTTTAATTTTATATTACTTTAACATATGAATACATACCCTCCATCTATATACCACAATTACAAATTCTAAACATAATTGGTATTTTAATTCTAGAATCCATTAAGGGATTCATATTATAACAACAAAGTTGCTTTCAGATAAAAAGAAATATAACATTAACATTGCCCAGCATGCCTTTCAACTACAGATTTGGTACTAGCATCAACAAATGAGGTATAGCATTCCTCATTTGTTTTTCTGGGAGTGAGTTACTTCACTTACCATAATGGCCTCAAGTTCCAAAACCCATTTACCTGCAAAGTTTATGGTGTCATCTTTCTTATTGCTGCATAGAATTCCATTGTGTAGATGCACCACATTTTCTCTATCTACTCCTGGGTTGAGGGACACTTGGATTTCTTCCAGCTCTTAGCTATTGTGAAAAGAGCTGCAGTGAACATTGTTGTGCATTTATCTCCACAATAGGAAGAGTTCTGTGGGTATATACCCAGGAGTGGTATGACTAAGTCAGGTGGTAGCTCATTTTGTCTTTTAAGCGTTCTCCACACTGTTTTCCATAATGCTTGTATGAGTTTACATTCCCACCAGCAGTGGAAGAGTGTTCCCCTTTCCCCACAACCTATCCAGCATTTGGTATCTTTTGTTTTCTGGATCATAGTTAGTCTTACTGGAGTAAGATGAAATCTTAAAGTGATTTTAATTTCCATTTCCCTAATTATTAGTGATGTAGAACACTTTTTTAGGATAATTCTCAGCCATCTTTACTCCTTCATTTGTAATAAACATTAAAAATTTTCAGTAGAAATATCAATATGGAAATTCAATATCTAAGAAATACAAATTCAAATTTAAGAATAAGTAAGGATAGCAAAATAATTATTGAAAACATATCTAGCTATAATATTATAGTGGTATTTTAAAAATTATTTCTTATTATCCTCTCCATTCATAGTATTTTTATGTACTAGTTACATGCTATTCACTTTCCAGTAGAGTTTTATGACTTCTATCTTTATCATTACAACATGAAACTTTTATTAGGATAGTTCTATAATACAATATTTATTAGTTTTAATATTGTTGCTGTGACCACATACCTTATGAGAAGTAAATTAAGGAAGGAATAGTTTATTTTGGTCATAGTTTGAGGGTATATGGTCTGGAAGTCATGATGAGAAGGTTGTTCTAAGTGATAAGATAGCTATTCCTGCTGCTTTTGCAGTAAGGAAGTAAAAGGCAATGTATGCTACTACTAAGCTGACTGCTAGCTTCTCCCCTTCACTTTTTGTTCAGTGTAGGCTACCAGTCCATGGGATATTTCAGCAAACATTCACCATGGGTCTTCTCTCCTCAGTTAAACCTCTCTGTAAGCAACCTCATAGATGTGCCCAGAAATACCTCTCCTACATGATTCTGAGTCCAGACCAGTTGATAAAAATCACTCATCACATCCTTTAGTAACTATACAAGTATTTACCTTTTTTCTGAACATTAAATTGATTTTCCTCAATCTAGTACAATGTATTTTGACCATATTCAAAACCCATTACCCTATCTTCAGTGCCATTTTGTTACCACCCCCAACACATGCGATTTCAAGCCCTTAATTATTTCTTACAACCTATCAAGTTTAATTTGTGTTTCCAAAAGTCCTTTGGTATGGGTGCATCTCTGAAGCTTGGTCAACCTATCCAGTGTCACAACCCCTAAAGAAGACTGATGCTCCCTCTATTTTTCTAATAAAATATTTTATTGGTGTTCTGTGTGTTTCATACATCATTGCTCAGTCCAATTTAGACACACTACTTTTTCCATGCCCCTCACCCCAGTTCATGCCTTTTGCCATACATGTCTTGCATCTTTTTCTCAGTCTTTTTAAAGTTTTTTTTTCTCTCCAGAGGTTTATTGTTTGAGTAGAAGTTAAGTGTTTCAGTCAGTTCTTTGATCCATTCTTTTTGTCATTGTTGTTACCTCCCATTTGTATTGCTCCAAATTATGCCCATATATACATCACATATAAACCAAAATTATGACCTTTGAAAATAAACTGTATGCTAACTTCAAAATATGTTTAAGAGTTCACATTTTTCCCTTTAATTTTTTATTACTCTAATATAGGAATACATACCCTCCATACATATACCAGAATTACAAGTTTGAAAATAATTGGCAAGTTAATTCTAGACCCTGTTAAGGAATTAACATTTTAACAACATAGTTGCCTTCAGATAGAAAGAAATATACGATTAAGTTTTCTCAGCTTGCCTTTCAAGTAGGGATTTGGTGCTAGCATCCACAAATGAGGGATACCATTCCTCATTTGTTGTTATGGAACTGTATTACTTCACTTAGCATAATGGCTTCAAGTTCCATCCATTTACCTGCAAAGTTCATGATGTCATCTCTCTTTACTGCTGCATAGAACTCCATTGTGTAGATGTACCCCTGTTTCAGAAGTGGCTCCGTCTTGCCCGGCAAGTCAGGATTGAGCAGAGAAAGTTATTCAATGGAAAAAACAGTTGATAAATTATTCTTCTACAGAACCTAGCATAACACCTTCTATCAGTACAAAGGCTAGCCAGCAAGGAATTTCCTGTTCAGTTTGAGGTTGATTTCTTAGTGTCCTGCAACCAAAGCATGTGGTTCCCTCTGTCTCTGTCCTCCCCTCTCCCAGATCAGGATTATAAATATCTGTTACTAAACTTGATTTTCACATGACTGCTGGGGATCAAAATTCAGGACTTCATGATGATACAAGTGAAAAATTTACCCACTGAGACATTCACCTACCCACTGGTCCTCTATATTTTGGTCCTAACATATATCACTAATCTAGAAAACTATATAATAAATTTAGTATGCTCCCCATCTATTAACCTATTTTATAAACTATTTCCAGATAAAAGTGAATAGCACATTTGCATATATATCAATTTAGCCAATATAATTTGGTATATTGTACATAGGAAAATTATACTGAAGAAAGATAATAATTGTTACTAACTTACTAATTTATTCAGAAAAAGTGGACACTTACAGAAACATCTTTGGCCAGCTGAAAGTTTAAACTAAAATTTCTGAGAGTGAAAATTATTTCCAAGGATTGGCGAGAGAGAGAGAATATGAGTATCAGTTTATAAAATTGAGACCAAAGATGATAATAGCATGAGAATTCTAAGTAATTCTTGATTTGATGCATTTTGAATCCCCACTGGACAGTTTCCTCTGTGTAAGGCAAAAATTGCAGTTACTCACATTTCTTTCTCTGAATGGATCTGTAGCACTATTTCATAGGCTTTGCATATATACACTGAAAGCTAGAGTAAAAGTAAAATGACCGCATACTGTGGTCTCAGACTGTCAGGAAGATCTAGCAAACTTAGAGCCAGGGAACACAGAAAAGCTGAAGATTTTAGAACTTTGCCAATCTCAACGTAGAGTAAGAACCCTAGGCAGCATAGCTTACCATCTTCTCAGGTGACTCAGTACTTTCCTGGTCACACCATCTCCTCCTAGTTCCTTATTTTATATTCTCCCTGTCACCTACTCATTCATAATTACAGCTTTCATCTAATCAGAGCCACCACTAAGAGGCCAGTTTTCTCATAATATTTGACATTAACAAGCAAGAATTCAATATTAAACCTGTCATAAAAGAGCAATGCTAAAATACAGGCTTCTGATAATATGTGAATGAATCAGCATTGTATTAAAATTTGGAGAAGCTCTTCAGTTTTGTCCATATGTCCTTCAGCATTGTACTTTGGACATTGTCCAACATCTTTATCTAACTTCCATATTTTCCCTTCCTTTGGGAACTTCATTTTTAGAACCACATTCATTATTTTTGGTAGATGAGTGACCTATTCTAACATTAGCTGTCATTAGCTATTTAGTGAAAGCTAAGTGGATTACCAGAAGTAAAAATGATTATTTTCTTGAAGTAGAGGAAAAGATTGGGTCTTGACTATTTATATTGTGTTTCCTTGTAAAGTTCTGTCATAATGGCACTGGCATACATACAAATACAGAACCAACCAGGGATGGGGGCACATGCTTTAATCTCACCCCTTGGGAGGGAGAAGCAGGTTTATATCTGTGAAATTTATTACAAGTAAATTCTAGGCCATCTTGTGCTATAGGGATACACTGTCTCAAACAAAGAAACAAACAAACTTCCCAAACAAAGAAAACAAAAATGAAAACTAAAGCTACAGTGCACTTTTTGTACCTTGTTTTTCTCTACAGGTATACACCACTTTTTTCTGATTGGGTTGTGTCTATATTTATTTAATGCTTTGGACAAATGTAATGCTTGTTCTTAAAAATTATCTTTTTAATTTTTTTCTTTAAAATTGTTCTCAAATGTTTTCCTCCTATGAAGATTAAGTGTCAGAAAATCTGGAGAAGTCCTACAGAAAACAGATGCTAATTGCTCAGATTTCCTCACTCCAGTTTCTTAAATTGTTGACTGTATGTATACATGTATGTATATATGTATATATGTATATATGTATGTGAGCATGGTTTACATATGTGTGGTACATGCCCACATGTGTGGGGTGGTGTATATGCTTGTACATGAATTGTTGAGACCAGAAGAGGATGTTAAATGTCTTGTTCTATCACTTTCTACTTTTTTCTTTCCTTTAGACAGAGTCTGTCACTGAATCAGGTGCTAAACTCACAGGCAGCCAATTTCCAGTGATTTTTCTATCTTGCCCAACTCAACCCTGATGTTATAGGCATGCATGACTACCTCTAGCTATTTACATAAGTGGTAGGATCTAAGCTTGTCTTTATACTTGCATCAAATGCACTCATCCAGTGATGCTCTCTTTCCAGCCCCTGATTAAGTTATTTTTATTGAAGTTTTCTGCATATCATACATTTCTTAAAGAAAAGAATATTATATAATATACTATATATTAGTTATATTAGGCATTATATATCATATATATATTATATCTCAATTCCGACATTCCTTGCCCTCCGTCCTACCACAGCTCATGCATTCAGCCATTCATGTCTTGTGTCTTTTTCCTCAATCTATTTAAAAATTTTTCAATCTAAAACTTTACTCTTTTGAGCAGAAGTTTCTGTTTCAGTTGTTTTTCTGAACCAGTCTTTTGTTGTTATTGTTCCTTCTGATTTGTATCACCTCAAAATATGCACATTACACCTATACTAAAATTATGACATCTAAAAATAAATTGTAAGTTAATTATTTTGACAGTAGAGTTGTATGCAAGTAAAGAAGAAAGGATTAGCTTACATTCCTACATTACATAGCAAATTGATGAGTAACATCACGCATTATATTTACTAAAAAAAAAAAAGACTCAGTTTGCCTTACAAATAGAGCTTCAGTGCAGGGATATACAAATGAAGGACTAAGTAAGTTATTTTGAACAGTTTTGTTTGCATGTAATTTAACAATAAATGAAATATAACTGGTAGTGGTGGCACCTACCAATAGGATTTGCTGAAGGAGGCAGAGGCAAGAGGATCTGGAGTTTGAGACCAGCCTGGGGTATACATAAAAACAAACAAATAAACAAACAAACAAACAAAAAACAGGCATAGTGGCATAAGCATTTAATCCTAGCACTTGGGAGGAAGAAGCAGGTGGATATTTATTAGTTCAAGGCCAGCCTGGCCTCCAGAGTGAGTTCCAGGACATCTGGGGCTACAGGGAGACCCTGTCTCAAAAAGACCAAAAAATATAAAGAAATATTGAAAAATTCTGCAATATTTTAGATAAGAACATTTGCAAGTATGCAAGATTTTTTAAATATTAATATATGGAACCTGAGAGATTTCTCAGTGGTTAAGAGCACTGACTCCTCCTAAAAGGGGCTGGCTTCAATCCTCAGCATCCACCTGGTGGCTAGGTACCATCTGGTTGTTATGGCCTGCATGGGTTTTGTGTGTACACATTGCACTTAAATGTTTGCTGTCAAACTCTCCTATACAGAAAATATAAATAAAAAAAATATTTTTTAATTACTGTGCCATATTCATAGGCACTTTCCTACCTGGATCCAGGTTAATAACATGATTACTAAGTCAGAAATTTTTAAAAATAATATTAGTCAAGCTCACAAAACATTTCATGAAGCTTTGCTTGTTTTTACCTCATTTACATATAAATCAAATTCATCTGCCATTTTCTGAAGTCTGAATATTCCCAACAAGTCAAATGAGACTCTTGCATAAGAAGTTTAGTCCTTCTATACCAAATGCTCTCTACAGAATCCATTGTTCCTTCCTATAGTAGCAATGTAAATAGTGTACAACAAAACTCTTTTTATGTTAGACATTCTGTTCCATTGCAGTATGCAGAACACTCTTATATTGGGGCACAAAACATCCTTTAATCAGAAGAGTATACATGGAAAACTATTTTTATAGTTGCTTCCCTTAGTTTACACTGAGACATCAATTCTTCCAAACAATTCTCTGTGTAATTATTTTTTTTCATGCATTTAGGAGAAAATTAAATTTTGTTGCATGGAAGTTGAACAAATACAGGTAGAAATAAAGTATATATGTTTCAATAAGTTAGAGTTTTATGTGCATTATTAGTTGATAAATTCCTAAGTCAGGATCCACCATGTTAATCTCATTACACAGGATACAGATAGGATCTGATCTTAAGGTTTAAAATCTTTGATGATTTTTTTGAGTTAACAGAAACAGATTAACATTCACGGAGACATTTGAAAGAGTCCCTTGTTCCTTTTATTCCTAGGTCTCCTAGGGCTTTTGGCTGATGAGAAGTTCTTCCAGGAGTCTATTCAACTGCCTGCAGGGCAACAAAGTCCTCTGTGATGTTGCCAGAATAGGAGAGAAGACTGAACTCAGGATGTTGTAGACTGTCCAGCACATGTGCTCACCTATTGTCTCTGAATTCCCATTTTTTTCTCCCGATAAAGCTACATGTTATCCAAAAGGTTCAAATGAAGTTTTGAAATGGAGAATCAGCTCTGATATCTTCATTGTCTTCAGGAATTAGATGGTAAATTCTAACATCTTCCATTATATAATCTTTGGGTTTGGCTAAACCAGTGTTCTTTCACCAAATTTGTCTTCAATTAAACAGTGAATGGCAAAGACCTCAGATTCTGCTGACAATAAATCACTCTGTAGTTTTTCCCTGTTATTTCATCTCTATCTTTCATGTGAGAATGACAAAGAATTTAAGTAGGATTCTGTTTGTATAATGTATAAATTTTCATTTAAGCATCATTAAGCACCCATGAATGATTACGAGTTGTTTTTCCATCCTATAGTTGTCAGACTATGGATTGCTATCAATTCAAAGTATTTTGCAATCATTTATTTTTAAAAATTATATTTACTAATTTCATATGAAATATAAAATACCAATATTAGACTCTGACAGTCAGAAACATAGCACAGTCATTGCAACACTAAATAATCAAAGATATTAAAGAAGATTTAACTTTTAAACCTCTGATAGATGCAAAGTGTTATTCATATTTCTGTGTAATATTTAGTATATGTTGTCAATTAAAAGTTGTTTAAAACATATTTAGTGAGACAAATCTATCACACATAGAGTCTTGAGAAATGGTTGCATATCTATAGATATATAAAGATAGATAGATATAATTTAAATCATGTATTTAAGCAAAATTAAATTTGATCAAGTTTTTCTTTAGTTATCAGTTTTGAAAGTTATGCATCTTTGATATTTGTTTTTTATCAGTGTCAAGTAAATTTTATGTTCAACATTTAATTACCATATGTAGATAAAATACTTAATATGTTACATTAAGTAAGGAGGCATTTATTTGCATTTTAATTTAAATTTTCTTACAGATGCTACATTTAATTCAGGCTTAATTATTTTCAGAGAGTAAAGATTATACATATTTGAAAAGCTCTGTTGATATATATATATATATATATATATATATAGAGAGAGAGAGAGAGAGAGAGAGAGAGAACCATGTGCATATTTGCTGCTCTAAAAAACAACTTACTTAAATAAAGTACTCAGTTGCTAAGGTAAGGAAAAATTAACATTAATTTAGATAATGAACCTAAAAGTAAAATACAAGTTATAACTAATACAGGTTACAAAACACACTGAGGGCCATTGTTTGAATGGTAAAATCACTGTTAGACTTGGAAACATCATTTTCCTGACAATCTGGTAGTAGGTAAATCACAAAATCTTCATTGTCTATGCTCATTGGAAGGTATATCCTAACATCATCTTTTAAAAAAGTCATCTTGTTGTCTATGAACATTAAATTGGCCTGCTAATTTAATTATTGCAGTGGCAGTCAATAACTGTAACTGCAATCCAACATATATGGAGATATAAATAAAGGGATGAAAAATTGAAAGCAAAATAAAAGTAGGTCCTCCAGTCCTGTCTGGATAATTTCTGCAAATAGAAAACTTTTACAAATCAGATGGACTGTCAGGGTAGAGAATTTTTGTGATGTAGTTTAGTTCATGTAAAATAGATTTATTTCCACTTTCACATTTTTTTCATTCATTTATTCATTCATCCACCCTTATGTTCACTTGTTATATAATGTGTGATTTCCTTTCCGTTATTATGCAAAGGCATTTTTATCAGTCAAAAAGTCCATTTGATCTATCTTGTAGTGAAATCTTGTCTGTTTACTTAACAACATGACTTATTTAAGGAAGTTTCTGCAGAAAAAACTGTGCTGGTTTGGTTGTTTGCTTGCTTTCTTGTTTGCTTGTCTATTTGAGAAAGGGCCTCCCTGTAGCCCCAGAAGACATAAAACTTCTTACGTAGACCAGGTTGGTCTTTATCTCACAGAAATAAGCCTTCGTGTGCCTCCTGATACTGGTTTAAAAGCATGGACCAAGATACCTGGCTTGTGATCATTTTCTTGTTATTAAGAAGAAATAATATTTTTTTTTGTCTTTTCCAGACAGGGTGTCCCTGTAGCCCCAGCTGGCCTGGAACTTGCTCTGTAGACCAGGCTGGCCTTGAACTCACAAAAATCTGCCTGCCTCTGCCTCTTGAGTGCTAGGATTAAAGGTGTGCAAAACCACACATGGCTAGTTATTTTTCTATGAGAAGGTCATGAAGGGATTTTGGTTAGTATTAGTGAAAATATTTAAAATAAATACAGGAATTTGGGACTCACTCCAGGAGTGTAACTCTTCTTTTTTTTTTTTTTTTTTTGGTCTCTTTAGAGATATTTAAATAAAGGGCTGAAGGGATGGAAGGAAGGAAGGAATAGGAAGGAAGGAAGGAAGTTTGATATGTGTTATAGGAGGATAACAGATAATGTTTGTTGATGTGTATAGGTAACAAGAAAATCATTTGGATTCATGTGACTTCTAACACATTTCTCTTGTGCCACCCTCCCAAGTGCTGGGATTGTACATATGTGATGCTACTCCAGTATTTTGTTTTTCCAAAATATGTAAAAAAAAACTTCTAAAATTGCTTGAATCAATTTTCCCTTTAATCATAAATTCTGTTTCTCACTCCATCTTCAAAAATATTATAGTTAATAGGACTGAACTTCTAGAGAAAATGTTCCCTGATTATCTACAATTGTTTTAATAATAGCATTGCTTTTCTTTAAGTTGACTACACATTTTGTGAATGCAAGTGCCCCCATAGGTGTGAGAGCACATTTGTGTGCAAGTGAACATGTAAATGCACATATTGTATCCAGAGCTGATGATCAATTTCATTTTATTTATTGAGGCAGGGTCTCTCACTGAGCCCAGAGCTTGGTAATTCTGGCTAGTCTAGCTACCCAGCTTGCCCTGGGAATTTCTTGTCTCTGTGCATTTTAGGCGATCACATTGTATGGCCAACTTTTGTGAGAACCAAATTCAAATGACTTCTCCATTGAGACTTCTTCCCAGCTTATTCTCTTGGCTTTGTGTTTGTTTGTTTTTTCCTCTTTTATTTGTTTATTTTTAAAGGATTCTACAATATAATAACACAGCTGTTTTCATGATGTTACTCAGTTTGCCATACAATTAGGTAATTGGTGCATTTTGCAAGTATATTTGTACAAATTTTGAACAACCCAAGGTTCCCATAGTCCAGTTGGTGATGCTTGAATGCACAGGCATGTTGATCAGTTAGGAGTCCAGTCTATATTGCTATAGTCTCATGATTCACTCCTATCTCTCCGCAGCCCTTACATTCTACCAGGCCTCCTCTTCCGCAATATGTTTCCTATGCTTTGGGAAAGGGGCACGAGTGGGTGAGAAGAAAACAGTCTACTTTCTTTGGAGTTGTCATTTTGGACTCTAGTCTGTTCAGGTTGTTTCCCTTCATGGGTTGACAGCTTTTCCAGTGATACCTCTTTAGTCATACTTACGAAGCACAAGCACTTGGATGTACAGGCATTTAAGCAATACTAATTATTATGGCAATCTAAGCTGTGAGCATAGACGCAGATGCTTGGATAGTATGCTAATCCACAAACTGTGGTTTCTCTATAAAGGGTGACAAGTTCTTATTGTGGCTTATAACATCTCCTAACCACTAGAAGACATAAGCTTGTGGTATCTGCTGTGAGTTATTCCTCCAAGGAGAGAGCTAATAGCCAATTAGATTATTCTCTTGTTTTTAATAAACCATGCACTTGATCTCCCTCAAAATCACCATTGTTTTACATTCAAACAACAAGTTGACAGTTTTCAATGGGGTGTAATTTAGCTACAAAGTTCTTTAAATATAAATTTATGTATTCTTTTCTTCCCTTCTTATTGTTTCTTTATTTTAACATCTAATTTTCTTTAGTAACAATACATCATAGATTTTAGGAGTGTAAGTTTCCCACTTCAGGGGCTAAAAGTCTCTAACATTTATTGTTTGTATTTCTCAATAATGTTCATTAAAGTTATGGAAATAACTTACCTTAAACAAAAATAAATAAATACTAAAGACCAATACTTATATTTGTTTGTTTGTTGTTGTTTTTGTTGTTGTTAGATTTGAGAAAAGAGTTTCGTGACTATGTTTGCCCAATACCTGGAAAATGCATTGCAGCCTTTTCCTAACACTTTCATGATAAGCCCAGATTTGTACTCAAATCTAACAGCAGAACCTGTCTTCAGAAATAAAACTGTTAGTGCACTACTTTTAACTTTCATTATTTTATTGAAATATCTAAATCACATTTATTTCTACCTGCCAGAACTGATGTCTCACAGAAGGTGAAAGTTTCTAGCAGCAGTGAAATGGCTGAGCTGGCAGTGACAGATTAGTTAAAAGTAAATAGATTTCCCATATAAGATTTGGGGCTGTCAATGCTGTCAGTCTACACTCTTGTGATAAACTCCACATTTTAAAACCCTTGGATGAAAACAGTTTTCCTAGCCTCCATCTGACTTCATTTAATCTGATAATATATATATTATATATATTATATATATATAAATATAGATTCTTATATAACTGTATCAATGTGAAATAAGCTTAATTTCTTATCTGGAAACACTGTTTGTTCTATCTATCACAGAGTTACAAGTGATCCTCCACTACTAGGAACCCTACATGAAAGTTCCTCAGGGTCCTATACTTGTTCCTTTATATCATAACTCATTTTTTGAAATGTAGATATATATAATATATATATATATATATATCTATATATATAATATATTAGTATTTATATGTCCTTCATTGCTGCCAGTATATAAAGAGAGTTTTGTTGAGCATTTTATTTGTTTTAATTATGTATTCTGGTACACTCAGTTTTAAAATGCACACTTTTCATCTTATGCTCTCTAGAACTTAAGATCCTGATCCTTTAGAAGATGCAGTCCATTGATTTTTTTCCAACTTTGCCCTCTTTCATTTCTATAAGGGACTTGTTTTCCTTCTTGTGTGATTAGTTTCGCTAGTTTATTATTACATCTTAGCTAAATATGTTTCATCCTATACATCCAACAAAGTCTCTGCATGTAAATTCCACAAAATGACAGCAACCAAAACATGGGTCTGTTTCTTGTTAAATAAATTTACTACCAATTCTTAGATATCCCTCTTCTCTTTAAACACAGAGTCTCTGAAAAATTATTCACAATTTTTGAGTTTAATTATTGTTTTTCTGAGGAAATATAAGGTAGCTGAAACTTCTGTGGATTGTCCACACATCAACTTTCATTCCTTTATTAAACCATGCAGTCTGCCTACATTCTGACCAAAGCGCCTAACAAATTTGTTCCATTCCCTTTATTTCAGATCACCTGCCTTCCAACCTCTGAAGTGGCACTGTTTCTGAAAGTTGTCTTTTTTAATGAGAGCTCTTCCCTTTGAAACATGGTTTTCTTTACCAGACTCTGATTAACAGTATGCTATCAGAAATAGAAAATCAATAAATAAAACAATTCCAAAAATAAAGCTGAACTACAACAAAAACTCCCTGAAATCCTTGACATACTGGATTTATTACAGTTTTCCCTTTCTCCCTTGAGAAAAATTCTTCAAAATAGTTCAACATAGGTCTCCCATATTTTCTATTTTTCTGCTACACTTTTTACCTCAACTCATTGCCTCACAACATTAAAAATCACTTTTACATTATTATGGCCAGTATTTAACTTGTGAACACTGCCTTTGAAAATGAACAAAATTTGAATTAGTACTGTAATTCATCTTAAGAAAGTGCCGGAAATTTACTTCTATAGATTTTCCAACTGAAACACACATATTCTATTAACTCACAATCTAGCAGCCATTTTGTAGAGATAACATGCCACATTTGTCTTTTGGAGTCTGGGTTAGGGTAATTGTTTCAAGATCCATTCATTTACCTGTAAATTTTGACTTTTCATTATTCCATTTTGCAAATATACCGTATTTCTTTATTCATTCATCAGTTGATAACAGCTATATTTGCTTTCATTTTCTGGCTATTGTGAGTGAAGCAGCAATTGTTATGGATGAGTAGGTGTTCTAGTTTGTCTTCCATTGCTGTGACAAAACACTCTGACACCAACTTGGGGAGGAAAGGGTTTATTCAGCTTACATCTTCTGGGTCACAGTTCATCACTCAGGGAGCCCAAGGCAGGAACTCAGGGTATGAACCTGGAGGCAGGAGTTGAAGCACAGGCCACAGAGGAATGCTGTTCACTGGATTGGTCCCCTGGCCTATGCCCAGCCTGCCCTCTTATAAGGTACACAACAACCTGCCCAGAGGTGGCACCACCCATAGTGGGCTGGGCCCTCCCTCACTGCCCAACAATCAAGACAATACTCCACAGACATGGCCACAGGCCAGTCCAATGGAGCCAATTCACCAATTGAGGCTCCCTCAATCCAGGTGTGTCAAATTGACACTAAAGCTATCCAGCACAGTAGGTATCTGTGTATTAGGATGTAGAATGTTTTGTCATATACTCAAGAGTAGTATAGCTGGATCATGTGGATCAATCTACTTCTAACTTTTAGAGAAAAATCTGATTTCCATAGTGGCCACACTAGTTTGCATTCTCACCAGCACTGAATAAGTATTCCATTTCCCCCATATCTGCAGCAGCACTTATCATCATTTGATTTAGTATCACAGCTTTCTAAATGTGGTAAGAAGAAACTTCAATGTGACTTTAATTTCTATTCATGTTATGGGTAAATATCTTGAGGCATTTTGAAAAATTTCTCAGTTAGTTTATCTTTCATGATTCCAGAATTCTGATTGGTTTCTTTCCTAGTTAATTTCTATTTCTGTAATGAAAACACTGACCAAAACCAAGTGGTGGAGGAAGGGGTTGATTTGACCTTACATCCCCAAGGTCATAGTTCATTCCTGAGTGAATTCAGGGTAGCAACTTGGACACAAATGCTAAAGCAGAGCCCATGGAGGAACAATCTTTGCTGACTTGCTCCACTGGTCTGTTCTTAGCCAGCTCCCTCATACAACACCAGACCACCTGCTCAGGGGTGGCACCACCCACAAAGGACTCAGTTATCCCACATCCCTCAACAATCAAGAAAATACCCCATTAACATGGCCACAGAAAATACAACGGGAGGAAATTCCTCACTTGAGATTCACATTACCCAGGGCAAGTCAGTTGACAGCTAAAGCTATCCAGTACAATTTCTTGTAGCAATTTTTAATTGGCTTAATTTTTTATGTTGGTTTATTTTAGTATCTTTGTATATTCTTTTTTCTTTTATTTGTTTATTTATAATTTTTTGTACAAGATTATGAGACAAATCAAATCTAGACCCATGCTCCCCTCCCTACCCCCACACCATACCAGAGCTCATGTATTCTGCCAAACATGTTTTTCAACATTTTCTCAGTCTTTCTCAAAATTCTCCATGTGGAAGTTGACTGTTTCGAGCAGAAGTTCACTGTTTCAGTCAGTTTTTTGATGCAGTCTTTTCTGTTGTTGTTGTTGTTGCTGTTGTCCTTTCTAATATGCATTACTCCCAACTACTTGGACAAAAGCTCAATGAGCCCTGCATGAGAAATATTTACAACTAGGTAATTGGCCCTATCATCCACAGTTGAGGGATACCATTCGTTGTTTGTTTTTCCTGGGACTGTGTTACTTGACTTAACGTAATATCTTCTAGTTCCATCCATTTACCTGCAAAGTTCATGATGTTGTCTTTTTTTTACTGCTGCAAAAACTCCATTGTGTAGATGTATCACATTTTCTCTATCCACTTGTCAGTTGAGGGGCACTTAGGTTGGTTCTAGCTTTTTGCTATTCTGAGCAGAGCTGCAATAAACATGGCTGTGCATGTACCTCTGCGGTAAGATAAGTCTTGTGAGTATATATCCAGGAGTGGTATGAGTGGGTCAGGTGGTAAGCTCATTTTGAATCTTCCAAGGGTTCTCCACACTGCTTTCCAGACTGTATGAGTTTACATTCCCACCAGCAGTGGATGTGTGTTCCCTTTTCCGCACAACCTTTCCAGAACTTGGTATCATTTGTTTTTTTGATCCTAGCCAGTCTTATTGGAGTGAGATGATATCTTAAAGTGGTTTTCATTTGCATTTCTTTAATTATTAATGATGTTGAACATTTTTTCAGAAGTTTCTCGGCCATCTCTAATTCCTCACTTGCGAAGTCTCTGTTCAGCTCCTTGCTCCATCTTTTGAGTGATTCATTTGTTTTGTTTCTTCTTTGTTTTTTGAGTAGTTTATATATTCTGGAAATTAATGCTTTGTCAGATATATCTGCAGGGAAGGTTTCATCCCACACTGAGTTTTCTCTTCACTTCCTTGATTGTTCCTTTTGATGTACAGAAGCTTTTGAGTTTAATATATCTCTCAGCTGTAACCAGGGAAGGTTCTTATTATAGCAGATCTCAGTTTACATAAAGGACTACAACTAGTCAATGTGCAGAGAATAAGAGAGTATGGAGTGCTCATCCCTAAATGGAGAGGCTGTACACATCCTCTTCTCCAAGGCTTGGACATCTTTACAGAGGAGTAGGCATAAAGTTTGTAAGAGCAGCAATTGTGTATGAACACAAACATATGCCTTTGAAGCAGTACATGGTAATCACAGCTATGAACTTACAGGACTTGTGAAAGCATGCACAAAACCTACAAAACTCAATCTTATCTTGGAGTGGAGAGGTGGCCATGAAATCCAAGCTGGAACTGAGGAAATACTGGCAATGAATAGGTGCTAGGAGAGGTAGTGTCAGGTTTCTATAAAGGTGTGATCCTGGGTAGGTGGGCCAAGCTCCAGAAGATGGATGTATGTGCTTGAACATTTGAGGAGTTCAAATTAGGTTCCTATGCCGTAAAATATTAAAGGACATGAAGTGAAAGGATAAGGTGATCGTTTGCGATCTGAAAGAAAATTGCAGAGGGATTCTGAATGTAAGCAAATATAATGTATGGCATTCTCAAAGAATCAAGAAAAAGATTTTGAAAATAAAAAAAACACTGAGATTTCATTAAATCAACATTTTTTCTGCCTCCAAAATGTTAATGTTCTTTCTGTTTTCTTCGTTGTATATGAAGCAAATTGTGCTCCAGGGAAGTGAAGAGCTACAGAACTCAGTTCTTTAAACTCTTCCTTCACTTTTTCTCTGTTTGCTAGATGAAGACTCAATAAGATAATATATATCTCTCAATATATCACCAATCACATTCAGACTTGCTATGTCCTTATATATTTCAAATTTAACTTATCCAAGAAATATATATATATATATATATATATATATATATATATAATTTCTAAGCTTTCTATGAGCAACTAAGCAATATTTAAAAAAATTTTTTTTTAATTTTTATTTATTTCTGTATGTGTATGAATGTACTGTCTTCATGCAAGTCTGTGCACCCGTGTCGTGCAACGCCGCGGAGGTCAGAAGAGGGTGTCGGATTCCCCTGGAACTGGAGTTCTCCTGGAATTGGAGTTTCAGACGGTTCTCGGCCGCCATGTGGGCGCTGGGGATCGAACCCGGGTCCTCTGCAAGAGCGGTTGGCGCTCTTAACCGCTAGGCCATCTCTCCAGCCCAGCAATATTTTTGTTGTTAAACTAATGCCTGAAGTTCAGTTAGCCTTTATGAAATTAATCTGATTCATAGAAATGCATAAAATTATTATTACCAATTTTAATAAATTTTGACTTAAATATGTACAGAGCTCATTTAAACATTATGAGTGAACAAGTAAGAATCTTGTAAATAGAGGAAAAAGCAGATAGAGCATAAGCTGAATACTGTCATTCTCCATAAATTTATTAACCACTAAAATATACTGGTGAATAGCTTTATCAATTTCACTGAAGTTGACTTTTATACAATGACAATTTTTTGACAATAACTGTCAGCCCAGGTTTGATTCACCTGAAAGTGTGGGCTAGGTGGGTGATCCTGTCAGTCATGACATTTTATTAAATGTGTTTAAATATTTCAGTTTTGGGTATATATGTTTCACAAAGGAAAATAATTTACAAGAAAATACAATTTTCAAGGACATTTATTTTTTTAATTACTTCTTTATTTTTTTTTCATTTTATAACATTAAGTAATCATTTATGAGTACAAGCATCCATCATGTAAAACCAATTGCAAGCAGTTATGCCCAAACCCACACAGCCCATGGGTCCCACCATCCAGCTGGGGGGACTTGTATGTTCAATCAAGTTGATCAGATGAGTGTCAAGACTATATTGCTGTAGTTTCATCACTCACCCCAATCGCAGCCATTACATTCTGTCATGCCCCCTCTTCCGCAGATTGTTCCCTAGGCTTAGAAAAGGGGCACAGGTGGACGAGAAGCAAAACACTCTACTTTCTCTGGAGCTGTTGTCTTGGACTCTGGTCAATTCTGGCTGTTTCCTTTCATGGGCTGACAGTTTGTCCATGGGTAACTTTTCAATCCTACTAATGAAGCACAAGCAATTAGATATATAGGTATTTAAACAGTACTAATTGTTATGGCAGGTTACT
The DNA here is from genome assembly GCA_009823505.1 of Rhizomys pruinosus. Taxonomy (NCBI): domain Eukaryota; kingdom Metazoa; phylum Chordata; class Mammalia; order Rodentia; family Spalacidae; genus Rhizomys; species Rhizomys pruinosus. The sequence goes on along the minus strand of VZQC01000197.1, from coordinate 582,473 downwards.
TTGGTATAGACACAGAGGTTTGTATGGTATGTTAATCCATGAATTACATTTTTTTCTGTAAACTATGACAGGATCTTACTGTGGCTTATAACATCTCCTAATCACTAGAGGATGTAAGCTTGTGGCATCAGCTGTGGGTTATCCCTCCAAGGAGAGAGCTAGTAGCCAATTAGATTTGGTATATATGGGCATATCGCTGCCACTGCTGCGCAGTATTTCAAGACAGGTGAGGTGTAGCTGGTGCTGAGGGAGGAGTCTTGCTTGACTCAAGGATATTTATTTTTTTAAAACCCTAAAGTTTATTTACATGATGTGTTATCCATAGGTCCATAATTTTAGTTATAGCATCATATTATATTCTTTTTAATTAAAAATTATTTTTGTATATTTTTATTGTTATTAAACTTTTTCCATAACTCGTACATTATTTCTCAATTGAATCCAGAGTTGCTTCCATTTCCATGTCCCGCACCCCACCCAAGTCCCTGCACTCTGCCCTACATGTTCTGCATCTTTTTTTGAGTCTTTCCAGATTTTGAGGAGACTCAGGGTCTCTTTATCTAGCACAAGCTGGTTGGGAACTCATAATCCTCTTGCCTTTACAGACCTAATATTGTGTGTACACCATCACAACGAACGTAAAAATAACTTTATAAATGAAATGAAATATACAGAGAACTAATTTCAGGAGCACACTGACAACAAAGAACATATTATATTGCCAGTGTAATACATGTCCTTAATTACACTTAAAAATAAGTCCTTATTCCAATATTTCCAATTGTTTTTAAATAACTCTCTTTTTGATTTTTTTGTTTAAATTAGAACATAGACAGCATCAATATAGTCCAACTTCACCATGATTCGTTTGAGTAACCACTATAATAAACTTTTATTAAACAGCTTAGTCCTCCTTAATGGACAGAGCTTGGAAATAATATTCTATTTATGTCCAGACAAAACAAATCAAGACTTTGTTCAAAATCTCAAACCACTCTTTTTTAAAGAGGGTTATGTATCTGACAGATCCATATGTATTTTCCATTTGCTATTTTTCTATTGCCTAGAATACTATGGAACACATTACAGGCACTTATTAAGTAAAATCTAAATAGATTGGTATCTCTAGACATGAATTCTGTTCGCAGTGTTTTATAAGTCATATATGTTAGGTTTTCAATATTAGCTTTAGTTAGAAGTTAATAGTACAGCAACCAATTTTATTTACAATAACTATTTAACCTTAAATTATGCAGTATAAAATAAGAGAGATTTGTCAATATACTTAGTTGACATAATTATCAAACTCAGAAAAAAATTCTGACAGGCTTTTCCTAATAAATTAATCTTTCTGGTTTATTTCTGAATTGACAATAATTTTGTAGTCTGCAAATAAGAAGTGATACTATTTAATGCTCACATATTTTCCAGTACTTTCCAGTTTTGCCTATTTTTTAAACACTCATTATCTCTTTTTCCAGGAGAATGGCAGAGGTTGGAGACAGGGTCTTGCTGTCGACCCAAGGTGCCCTGGAACTCACTATGTTGACAGGCTGGCCTTGAACTCTGCCTCTGCAGGTATTAAAGTCATGTGCCACCATACAGCTTATTCTCTTTTCTTTTTATTTTTGTCTTTTCTTAATGATGCATATGGGTTTTAATCTTGCTTCCTATTCATAAGCTTTCTTGCTTAGGAAACATTTTGATATTTTACTTAATGCTTTTCAGAATTTATTGAGCATTTTTCTTTCTATTGATATTTTAATATTATAATACTACTTATTTTATCAAATTATATGACATATAAGAATAGTCTTATTATTAGAAATAGGGTTAATTGTAAAGACTTAAAGTGTAGTATTTTAAACATGTGTACCATGTTTGCTTGATTCTATATATTTTTAAAGTTTTAAAAAGTACCAAGTTCATACTGAATACCTACAAATATGGTACATGCAAACACCATATTTATACAAAATAAACACAATTCTAAGATGTGTTTATTTGTTTGTTTGTTTGTTTGTTTGGCCTTTTCCAGGCAGGGTCTCCCTTTAGTCCCAGCTGACCTGGAGCTCACTATGTAGACCAGGCTTGACCTTGAACTCATAGGAATCAGCTTGCCTCTGCCTCCTGAGTGCTGGCATTAAAGGCGTGCACCACCACGCCCGGCTCTAAGATGCTTTTTAATGAACACTTTACACAGATGGTAAAAACTTTCAACACATGAGTTTTTAGTGTTACCAGATACTATTTGGGGTTCATTTAAATATAATTTATTTGTTTATATATTCTTTAGCTCTTTCTATTTTCTCTGACATTAACGTTTTATGTTCTTAGAAAAACTGACATAATTTATCTCAAAATATGCCTGCCAATAATTGTTTTTAAATAGCTCCTCAAATCATATCTAATGTGAATAATTAAAATAATTTTAAGATTTCTTTATGGTTACTATTGTATTTCAAATGCATCTCATTGAGGATAGTTAGACAAATATTTGATTTTACCACCATTACAATAGAATTTCAGTCAATAAGCCACTTCTTGAAACACTTGGAATTGTTTTCTTATTTTTGTAGTTGTTGCTATTGCTTTATTTCTTTACGCTTTCTATCATCTATTCATACACTGACAAAGTGTACTCAATGATCACAGTTTTCAAATATAATTTTTCATACACCTCTAGTTCAAACTCACTGGTTTCCAAAACTAGGAAGCAGAACTCTGCGTCTTCTAAACTCCATAAGTTTCAGTATTTTGCTCTAATTACCCAAAAGTACTAGGAATATCACATTTCATCATTTTTACATAAAAATGTACAGTTGATAGTTGTTTTGATCTATTATGTAGTGCCTAATTCAATAGCTTTAATCATAAATGTCATATATTGTTTTGATACTTTTCTAAAATTAGTGTTCAAAAAGTAAAGTAAAATCATAAAAATTCCTGATAGTCTCTATTTTCATTATACCATTTTATTCTTCACACATATATAATCAATTTATAGCTATTATTATGCTAGTTTTATATGTTCCTATAATATAAATTGCCATTCTGAAGAAAATTCAATTTATTCCTTAGGATGTTTAGGTATACAAAACTAATATATTGAGTCACAGTTACATTTATTACTTTTTTCATCCATATGTATACTTTTCATTAATCTTACCTAATTGTTTTACTTAGTATCACATATTGTTGCTAATGGCAAATTGATATAGCAAGTTATTTTTTGTGTGTATATGTCCTCATGTTTGTATGTATGTAGCCACCTTTGGACATGGGTGCATATGTATCTGGAAACCAGATATCAAAATTGAATGTCTTCCTCAATTAATCTCCAACTTATTTTTTGAGGCAGGGTCTCTCAGTAAAACTAGAGCTCACTGATTTTACTAGATTGGCTGAGCATCAGGGCCCCACTCCTGGGATTGCAGATTGATGTCAATACATGGGTACTAGGGACCCAATTTAAGATTAATTTATTTAATCTCAATATTAAATAGGAAGCAATTTACTGACTGAATTATCTCCCCAGCCCTCCAACTAGTTTTTAATTCATCATGTTAATATAATCTTGGGATCTGTGTTTATATATTTATGTGATTATTATATGGGAGTAACTAGCATAAATATATCCATTGTTCTGTTAAGAAACTTGTTTTACTTTCAAATGTTTTATCATGAATTTTTGTTCTTATCACAGATTTTATTTTGTAGTAAAAAAATTATAATCCAGAATTTATCAGGCCTTATGTGTTTGCATGTGTTTCCATCTGTTGAAATTCTCTGGCATTTTTTTTCTATAATATCAAACTGCAAATGAAATTTCTCTAGAATTTCTCAAAACGTATTTCTCTAGTCCTCTAAGGTGTGGTCTGCTTACACGTATCTGTGCCTGACTGTTAATGAATTAACAATCTTTCCTTTCTAGTCCATAAGCATTTTGTGAAGAGATTTGTGCTAATTTTTAGGACTCAAAATAATGTCTCAAATTCAAACAGGCTAAAACTGAAAAAATAAAATATCAAGGCCAAACTCTGGAGGGTCTTACATGTCACAGTGCACAATGGATATTTTTCTCAGATGTCCTAATATTGTTCAAGCTCCATTTCTCAAATCTTGAGTAAATTGGAATTCACTTTCTTTTTTACGGCAAAGATCAGAATACTTCATTAGTATAGTAAAGTTGATATTTCCAGATTGATATATTGATACTACAGTCCAATATATTCAACTTACAAGTATTGCTAGGTATAACAGGCACTGAATTTTGGAATTGCCACAAGTTATTTGCTACCTGGCTCTTCATCTTCATTTTTCTACCTTGTTTTATTTACTGGTTCTCCATCAAACACTTCTCTATATTATGCATACTTTTGGTCTACTGTCTCTGATAAGCAAAGGCTATGACCTTTTCATGAATAAAAAACAAACAATAGTGATTAATTTTAAGCATGAAATTGGCAAGGTGCCATTCCAACTACAGTATTGCATCACATCATTTATTTAGTCAAAAAACTAAGGCCCAGAAACCTCCCAGGCCAAGGATAGTAATTTTCAAAATTTATGAAAACCAATAAATATTACAGATAGACAGCCTTTATCAGTAAGAAATGATTATTTTTTAATAAAGTTTTTTTTTATTTATTTATTTATGTGTATGAATGTACTGTCTGTATGTAGGTTTGTGCACCTGTGTCGCGCAATGCTGTGGAGGCCAGAAGAGGGTGTCAGGTTCCCCTGAAACTGGAGTTCTCCTGAAATTGGAGTTACAGACAGTTCTCAGCCACCGTGTGGGTGCTGGGGATCGAACCCAGGTCCTCTGCGAGAGCAGTCGGTGCTCTTAACCACCGTCTCTCCAGCCCCAAATAAGAAATGATTATTATGTTTTTTTGTTCACTTTCTAAGGAATTTCCTTTAAAAAATTAAGAAATAATTAATTGGGAACAAAACTAGTTGAAATTCCATCATGTCTTATCATGTATTCATCTATCTATTATCCATCATTCATCTATCATCTGTCTAATATTTATCTCTCATATATTTAGCATTTAGCATCTATGTATCTAATCTATCATTCTTTCTAGTACAAACCAAATGATTCCTTGAATGCTACCAAAGTTTATCATTAGATTTTGTGAAATGAAGATAATTTATAAAGTTTGAAGAATTTTAATTACTATAGTAGTCCACAGCTCTCCTGGACCACATTCTCTCCATTTTCAAGATACCTTTTAGAGGGGTATGCTATTGTTGCTGAACAGTTGATTATTTTCTAGGTTCTATTTGTTTTCCTGACGTATATCATTACTTGACAAACAACTAACCATTCTTTTAAAAAATTATTACATACATAACTATGTGAAACTTTCTCACATTTAATATAGTTATTGTACCTTGCTTGAGTTCTATTTACATAAATATGATCATTTAACTGTTCATAATTTTGCCTCTCTTCCATGAATGAGGACTGGAATGACAAGAGTATTAACCTTCTTTTATTACAAATAGCATCATATTTATAAATAGACATAATTCTATGTGTTATATGGTACTTCAAAATGAAAGTAAAAATTACGTGTAAGTTCTACAGAGTTGCATATGTTACTATACATTGAGTGTAATTTTTTCTATATTTTTCATGATACTAAGGTTCTCAAATTTTCATACATGCCAGAATTACCTGCCAAACCTTTAAAATGGAAAATATTAGCCTCCTCTATGAATTTTCACTTATGCATTCTCAAAATTTACTTTATACAAATGCATTCCATAGTCACCACTTTGATAATCATTGTGTAACTCACAACTATATTTTAATATATTCAGGACTCAAGCTAGAGACAGGTAATTGAGATTTCACTTTTAATCAAGTTTTTATGGATGTGTCCTTCCTCACAAAGTGTCACTGTTAATAATGTCTCAATCTTTGTGATATATATATATATATATATATATATGACATTTGAAGGTTTCCTTCTCTTTATTAATAGGTTTCAAATTCATGAAGGTAGATAATTAGTTCTGCAATTCTGGTTTGTGCAGGCAGAGATATTTCCATAAACAGTATAAATTTATTTATTTTTGTCTTTTGTTTCTCCAACAAACTTTAAATTCTTTTGTTTCTGTTTATATCAATAAAAGACAAGTAAGCTTTTGTACCCTCTGAAAAGGTAGGAAACTCTGACTGGAGTTAATGCCATCTGTGACACATCAAGCTGAAAGCCTTTCAGCCTGTCTATCGATCTACATGGTTAGGTGGGTTTGACAAGCATGCTATTTTAGCAAGGAACAATACAAAGGGGAGAAGAAATATCCTTCATCGTTTTTAAGCCTCAGGCTGTTCAGGGCTGCCGCCTGGGGGAATTGGATTCTTCTTCATAGTATGCAATTCTTGTCTAGGCTGAAGTTTCCAATAGACCTGAAATTATTTTCAACTACGTTGAGTTAGACATGACCTCAAGGTAGAGGTTTATAGGAAGTGGATAACTGATGGTTGCTATTACAGGAAAAAAGACACAAAAGTGTTAGAAATAGAAAATGAGTTTAATAAAAATTGAGCTGTTACCTAACATTGAAAATAAGAGGGTATTGTACACACGATAATTCATTCAAGCACTATGGTCCCCTTGCAGTGAGAATTAGTATAGAGATACATCTGTTAAGTACTTCGTTCTCAGTTTTGTTTGGGCATTCATTTACAGTTTTATTATGAAACTGTTTTCATACATTTAAGGCCTGACTTACTCAAAACTGCTTTCAAAACTGATTGCTTATCGCATGTGTTTTCTCTTTGACATAAAGTATTTCCTATGCCCAAGTTTTTATTCATGCCTTAACATTTACACACATTTATTATTCTAAAAATATATCCATATTACTAGAAACATGAAATAATAGTAATTTGGGGTTTGGCTTCTAATAGTTCCTGGAATGTATTAAAATTGAGTGCTAGATTATGTTCCCAAATGAATGATTCTCATATCAGAAACTAAATTCAGAAAAAAAGAATAATTATCAAACAACTGATAAAAGATGAACCCTTTTTTTTTTTTTTTTTTT